>CM035174.1:819514-1317014 GCA_020205615.1 Panax quinquefolius | reverse complement strand
ATGGAAGACTAAGTCATTCATAATTTTTTGATTGCAAACAACAGATAAAAAGAATTAGCATAGAGTATGATACGATTTGGAACAGTTGGAAGTCCAAACTGTACATGTAATCGCTTGGGTGCGGTTTGAAAGTTTTAAAACTGCACATGACACTTCTTGTGATTGGTGCGGTATAATTTTAAACTTGCGGTGCGATTCTATTTAGTTCGGTTTCGATTTCAAAACCAATTAACATAGTCAACAATAATATTAAATACATCAAATTCATCTTTATGGGTAAGAAACCATATATGACATTAACATAATAACATCAAACAACAAGTTTTATGTTTGAAATCTGTTATTAATTATGACTGTTTCTAGGGGTGTGCAACCGGTCCGGCCCGAACCGGATCGGTATAGAAATTAGCCAAATTTTGATACCGATATAGGTACTGGTTTTTACCGAATAAATACCGAAAATTAATATTAATATTTTTATTTTTATTTTTATAATCATTATTATTATTTATTAATAATAAAAAAAATTGGAAAATCGGTTTATCTTTGGTATGGTTCTAATAATACCAACCAACCAATAAACCGATATCTTAGAAAAACTAATATATACCGAAGTTTTTTATGCACCGAACCAACCGTCCCATCCAAAAACTAAAAAATCGAAATTATGCACACTTACAGAAGACCCCAACTTTTATAAATAAAGATGAATTTTCTATAAATATTATTTTTGAATATTATGGAGTAAATTTGATATAATGTTATAGTTGTGGGTAATATTTATAAATTTTGCAAAGTAAGAAAGTTGTTATAAAATATTCGTTTGGTCGGGGAATATTCTTTTTGTCGGAAAATATTCGTACGATGGCACAATCATTGGTGGATCCCACAACGGAATTATTGTCGGATTGAGAAAACGATAAAAATACTTTATGAAAATAACTGGCGAGGTGTTACCGTTAAAACCGTTGAACTACCCTAGTAAAAGTAAAAGAATATGTCTGGCGTGGTTGCATAAGTAGCACACGGTATTGATTATTGATGCTTACGTGAGAGTCACTCACGGTATACTCAATTATTACTACGATAATTGCTTTGCATCATATCTCTTATATTATTGATTCAATTATTGTCACAAGATCATCTCATATAATATGTTATATTATTAAATCAATAATTGAGATGACAAGTTATAAATGATTAATAATTGTTGAAAGATTAAATATGTGTTGATTAAAATAAAATTATTTGTGGTAATATTTATTCAATCCTCGATGTATATAAAGAGTCTATTATGA
The DNA here is from genome assembly GCA_020205615.1 of Panax quinquefolius. Taxonomy (NCBI): domain Eukaryota; kingdom Viridiplantae; phylum Streptophyta; class Magnoliopsida; order Apiales; family Araliaceae; genus Panax; species Panax quinquefolius. The sequence continues at coordinate 1,315,716 of CM035174.1, read as the reverse complement.
GACGTTTGTGGTAAGTTTGGTTATTTTATGGGGGCCCATATGTCATCATCTAAGAGTCTCTTCGTCGATAGTAATTACCTTCACAATAGTAATTACCTTCGTCAATAATAACTTCTACCTTTACCAGACGTCAAACCACTTGCCGTTTCATATTACGGTAGCGTCGAACCAATTGTCGCTTTCACATTCTGAGCGTCAAACCACTTTTCTTTTCACATCACGAATCGTCGAGCCACTTGCCTTTTCACATTTCAAGTGCTAAGCTAGAAATCTTCTATAAATAGAGGCCTAGTGCTTCATTATTTTCACGAATTCATTCAAGCTATAGAGAGAGAAAGTATAGAGAGAATAAGAGAAAGAAGAAGAGTATTTTGTTACTACACTTCTTTGCGAGATTCAATCTACTACTAATGTAAGGGGTGTTATTCTTTCTTATTCATGAAGAGAATGTTGTTATTCCATTGCTTATTATTCATTGGAATAACTTATATACTGTGATTTACCCTATACTTGGTGACATTCTTCTATTATTCTCATTGGAACATCATATACGTGTGTTTTACACCTAACCTGGTTAAAATCTTTATTATTATTTGTTAGTTCTGAGGGCACAATAGATCTAGAAGGGGGTTGAATAGATCCTTTTTATTTCAAATACTTTTCTCGGTTTATGTTGTATTGTTCATATTAGAGTATATGACAAACATAAGAATATTTTCAAGCACAACGGAATAAGTAAAAGAATCCCTTCATTGATATATTCATAATCATACATACATTGTTCGTAGGGTTAGTTTAGTTGTAGCGCTTAGAACATACATAGCGATTATAGACATAATGTAAATGACATAATGTAAAAGACACAAGGGTTTTAAGTGGTTCGAGAGACTCAAGCTCCTAATCCACTCTTACCGCTTTCAACTAGCGAGATTTACCTAAGGAAGGCGGCAAGACCCTCGAATCTCTACAATTCCTTGAGGCCGCCACCTTGGGACTTGATTCACTAAGAACTCTTCAAGGCCAATGACACTTGGGACTCCTCTAGTTCCCTAGGAATTCTTCAAGCCCAAAGAAGCTTGGAACTTCATTTAGTCCCTTTGGACAAGGACCCTTTGCCCTGCTTTGTTTAGTCCCTCCCACAAGGGACCCTCTTGGCCCCGCTTCATTTAGTCCTTTGGACAAGGACCCTCGAATCTCGGCTTCATTGAGTTGTTTATTTGTTGTTGTTGGAGTCGGTCTTTGTTCTAAGATGTCTTCATGCTTTGAACATCTTCTATCCTTAGTGACTTGGCTTGATCATCCTTGAAGAAGCGGTTGAGTGTTGCATGATGCTCGACTTCTTAGGTTGCTTTCAACTACTCCTGATGACCCCTTGATGAACCGCCTTGAAGATCATTCTTCTTCGTACTTGATGGTACACATGAGAGGCTTCTAAGATGGTATAGCTCTTACATTGGTACTTAGAAACTTTCTCATGCTTGTCACCAAGATGGCTTTTGTGATCTCCCTTCGCTTCCTCGATGCCTTCCCATGATGGAATTGCTAAGGTCGACCGTAAGCTCTTCTCTATTGTACTTAGAGTCTTCCCATGATGTACATCCAGATGGCATGATGCTCTCTTTTCTCTCGGCAGTTCAGAACACTCTTCAAGTAGTAGAACTCTCACTTCTACATAGTAGAACTCACACTTCTACTTCTTTCTTGATCTGACTTCTGAGTGTTCTTGGTGGATCGTAGAGTGAGCCTTCGGACTCACTATCACATGGTTTAGATCAGTCCACCTTCTCTCCAAAACTGACAACTCCAGCAGCCTTTGATCTTTGAAGCTCTTCTACATTTATACACCTTTCCAATCCTTCCGTTGGAAAGTAGCCGTTGGAAGCTATTCAAATGTCTTCACAGATCTCAAGTTGCTTGAGGTAGGCTGCTTGATGTGACATGACATACTTTTTCTGACTCTGAAGTCTACTGTTTCACCTACCCTGTCAGATGTATCACTTTACTATCTTGGGCAGGTTGAAGACTTTATTTATTTTGATTTCTTGATCAGAGGTTGTCCTTTTGCATCGATGCTCTCAATAAGCACTTGTTCGAATATTACCCTTCAGATTGAACCGTTACCAAGGCTTCACTCTTCAGGTATCCGAACTCTACGATTCTGATGCACGTCTTCAGGGACCTGATCGTAGTGTCTTGCTGAGTGTTGCTCGTTGAATTAGAAGAGTTAACACTACGATCCTGAAGAGTATTGATTGGATCTTCAATGTAGAACATCGCTTCTTTGTATTGTGCGATGCTTGATACTTACATTTTGCTTCGACGTTCTCGAATCATCGATGGCCTAATTCCTTGCTCTGGTCCCTTCTCGAATATCAAGACACTTCAGATTTATGGCGGCGTCCGACTTACTTTCTCCCAGGTGATCTTTCGCTCACATATCATCAATGAACCCGACCTCGCACTTAATCACTTTAGTCTTGCTCTCCGGTGACCCAAAGATTCTGGTTCACCTTCCATCGATTCTTTCTTTGTTTGGCAAACACTACGATCTTGGTTTCTTCCAAGATCGTTGTCTTCTGTTCTCTTGACAGCTACTGCATTAGCTGACTTTTCCTTAGTCGGCCATCAAGTCTTCATTGGATCTCCTTGTGGAAGACTTCATCACGAATGGCCTTACACCTCAATCTTAACGCCGATTGGGTTTGTGCTTAGATCTTCTCATTAGCTTTGCATGCCATTCGTTGAGTGCTCTCTCTGTTCCCTTTACGTGGAATGCATTATTGCGATTGCCAACCAAAGGCTTCGTATCTTTGGATATTCTGGGAATGCTCATTCGTTGAGAATTATATCTACTCTACGATTCTGACTTAGCAATGTGAGCACTTCTGTTTGAGTCGTAGTCCTGCACTTTATGATTCAACTTTGGCTTTGTAGACACTACGATCCTGAGATCAGATCTTGACACTCTACGATTTCTGCTTTATGCTTGTTATCTTCATCTGATCTTGCCCGACTATGATCTCTGCATTCATTCAGTGGACTCTACGATCTCAGAGTGTAGCCTACGATCCTTGTCTTGGCTTTGGCATCGATAGACTCTACGACTCTGAGTGTAGTCTACGTTTCATACTTGGCTTTCTGGATGGTCGTTCGCTTATAGGCAAAGTCGTCTCTACGATTACGAACATGACTTCCTCGGACACTACGATCCCGAGAAGCTCTTCTCGACGACACCTACGATCCTTCTTCGTTTCCCTGAAGTCTACGAACTCCGAGATCTCACTATCTTGCATACTCTATTCTCGCCTCGATAGCTCCGAGTTAACTCGACTCTCTTGGCGGACTACGACTTCAGTGCGGTGCTTTCGACGATCGAGATGAGCCTATCTATTACATCATCAGATCAACCTAACAAGCTTGATCTTTCTATATTTATAGTCCGTCTACATCATTTCTTTTTAAGGACTTTACAAAGCTATTTTGCTTATGTAGGATCAACCTAACATATTTGATCAATTCATTCTAAGTCCTTGTACATATATTTCTATTATCTATCAAAGGACTTTACAGCTTTTCTTAATACAAGCATACTTGCATATTATTCATTCATATACATATATATCATAATCAAATCATATGTAAATAGGAATAGCATTCACATGCTTATTCCTGATATTATTCTGTTGGAACATCCTGTCTGTGTGTTTTACACCGGACCTGGTTTCGTCTTTATTATTCTGTTGAAACATCCTGTCGGTGCAAATTTTGCCTCGACTCGGTTACATTATTATTATTCTGTTGGAATAACTTTTGTCTATCAATCTGCATGCATGGTGATTTCTTTTGTTATTCCATTCTTTATTATACTCAGTTGGTTAAAGTTTTGACTTCTATACTCCATGAAATTAGTAGAATATCCTTGATATTTGTGCTTCATCCAGTATCTTTTCATGGAAATATTATTCTGATCATTCTTGAATTTTACTCTACAAAGCAGTATAATGTTGACAATTTGGACATTATTATTTCTGGATAAATTAATTCTTGAACTTGTTTTATTGAATTCTTATATCATTGTCATCATCCTCATGTTTATATTATGTTGAAAGTCATACGTGGCACATGTAGTGCATAGATGGACTTGGTATAATTATGACCGAGGATTATTCGGTTGTAATCATGACCAGTAATGTTACAAATGATGTGGTAAAAGTTATCATTGGCCCGTAGTGCATTGATGGACGATTGTTGGCATGATCATGACCATTAATGAATACACGAATATCCTTGGTCAGTGTAGTGCATGGATAATTTGTGGTCGTGATACTAAAGAATATCCTTGGCCGTAGTGCATGGGTGATTCGATGATGTGGATTATTTATTAAGCTGAGTCGCAGTGATAAAAGTCATGAAAATCTTTTAAATCATAAAAGATAGTAGATTTTATTCTCTACTTGACTCTTTTAATGGATTGTTTGTTCCACTGCAGCTTAAACTTGATGTTGTTATATTTTATCGCTTTAACATTTGAAGGCTAACGATAATTTATTCGCATTATCTTAGTCATAATATTTCTTCTTGGGCTAGTTGAGCTCACCCTTTCTTTCACTTGTTCTCTTCAGAAATGAGAACATAAGAGGACTAGTCGGGGAACGGAGTGACTGGTCCAAGAGGATAGCATTAGTAGTCCTCACTATTCGTGAAATAGTGTGTTAATAATTGTAATGAGGACTCCTTTTGAGTTTGTATAATCTCTAGTAGACAATAATTGTATTCAAACTCACGAGTTATGTTTTGTCGTATTGTACCTAAAAGTTGTATTAATAAGTTGTATTTGAATTTTGTACCATGTATCTGACGACCCAAGATGGGTGATATATACCTAATTTTGGGGGCGTCACACTTCTAACTATTTTAACATTGCTCAAACCATTACAATTCAATTAAAAATATTTCTAGCCACAAACAAAAAATTTAAAATACATAACATAGTTAAATTGTCTAATACAACATATTTTTAAGAATTAGGATTCCTTAATAAATTTAAGTCTCCATGAAACATCCTAAAGTGCAAATCTATAAGATAATTAAAAATAAAGTCCAAGAGAACATTCTAGTACAAATATTATTAAGTGCCATTATAAATACATAAAACAATCAAAAAAGGTGCATATTGAATGGAAAAATCTCTACGATATTACTATATACTCCTTTCGTCCCATAGTTATAAGCTGATTTTTTATTTTGAGATGTCCCAATATATAGGTTACTTACTATTTATAAAATGTAGTTGGTTCATTATTTTACTTTTATACCCTTATAATAAATATTCAACCATTACTCTTTTTTTGAAGAAACAACATTCAATGTTATTATTTTTATCACCAAATTTAATGTTATTGTATTCTCTTTGGTTAAAGTTCTATGGTTATGGACTTTAACACATCAATCAATAAAGTTGAGCTCACCCTTTCTTTCACTGTTCTCTTCAGGAAATGAGAACATAGTAGGGACTAGTCGGGGAATGGAGTGACGGTCCAGAGGATAACATTAGTAGTCCTCAATATTCTGTGAAATAGTGTGTTAATAATTGTAATGAGGACTCCTTTTGAGTTTGTATAATCTCTAGTAGACAATAATTGTATTCAAACTCACAGTTATGTTTTGTCGTATTGTACACGACAGTTGTATTAGTAAGTTGTATTTGAATTTTGTACCATGTATCTGACGACCCAAGATGGGTGATGTATACCTAATTTTGGGGGCGTCACAGTTGCTATCAAAGCTTAGGGATATGATCCATGGCTAAGATGTGAGAATAGTACTAGGAGGGAGAGCAGAAATTCCTTCGCTAGTATGACCTACCTAAGTTTATGTGGTCATTAATTGGTCACGAATTTAGGGATAATATGTTACATGTCAATTAACCTTTGTTTTGTGGTAGTATCTGAAAATGACATCCGTGAATGTTGAGAATAGCAATGGAGCACGCAGCGTATCGCTGATTCACCACATATCAATAATCGAGGATAATGTGCATCGTGAAGGCGACAATCCTCATACAAACAACAACATTAACCAAATGATGAATGATCAAATGTTCGGGGCTTTATGCAATTCATGCAACAAAGAAGAGAGAGCGGCTCTCGTCCAAAATGCGAGTGGAAACACTTTGAAACTCTCGAGCGGTCACCGCTAAACAGTTCAAGGAGCTGAGACCACCGGAGTTTAAGGGAGAGCCAAAACCACTTATGGCGGAAGCATGGATAAAGCAGATCACAAAGATATTTGATGTCTTGGGATGCTCCGAGGAGCAAAAGGTTCCTTCTTGTAGCCTTTATGTTGCGCTTGGAGAGGCGGTTCTTCGGTTGGAATCGGTAAAAACGTACTCAACTGCCGTACTGAAGATGTCTTGGGAGATGTTCCAAGAGCTGTTCAACGACAAATACTTTCCCGAAAGTATTCGTCACATGAAAGAGGTGGAGTTTATCAAGTTGGAACAAAACAATATTACCGTGTCGCAATACGAGGCTAAATTTGCGGAGTTATCCCGGTTTGCGTCCCACTTGGTGGACAATGAAGAGAGAATGACACGGATGTTTTTAAGAGGTTTGAAGCGGGAATACGTCGACATCTTATTTCGCATAAACCGTGTTTATATTCGGATGTTGTAAATAGGGCTCAATTAGTGGAGCGCGATAACGAGTCAATGAACTAAAAGAGAAGCGGTAAGCAAAATGATAATACCAAATGAGAGATCCATCGAAACGGTGACAACAAACGTGGAAGGAATCAACGAGCCGAAATGGTAACCACTTCGGTGGTAATCGTACAAAAACAATAAGAATGGACATTTCAAGAAGAGGAGATTCAACAATGATGGAAAGACGTCAAAGACCAACACATCGTTAAGGAAGGAGAACGACCACCTATCATATGTTTCAAATGCGGAGGGAGGGCACATCGGTCAAAGCTGCGATGCCGTCCAAAAGCATGTTATAATTGTGGAAGAGAATGTCACTTTGCCTGATTTTATCGTTCACCAAGATAAATTCAGCTAGGATGGAGGCACCTAAAGTAGTTCCAAAAAGTCAAACCGAGTAGTCTGAGGAGGCGTTTGTTGTGACCTCCCGAAAGCAAGGAACCCGAATGAGGTAATCACATGTAAGCTTATCATAAACTCTAACGAAATCTATACTTTATTTGATACTGGTTTCTACCCATTCTTTTATTTCTCCTACTTGCGCTCATCGATTAAATTTGACTCGAGAAATTAGACTTTGACTTATCTCATGTGGAAACTCCGGTTGGGAGAAACCTTCATTACATCCACTTTGTTTATAAGTCTTGTTTGGTTCGAATCGTTACCCTCACATTACACCGTAGATCTTATTTCATTGAAAATACTTGCATTTGACGTGATTCTACAAGGGATTGATTGGTTAACTACTCATCATGCAAAAATTGATTGTTTCCGTAGTAAGGTTGTTAGCTTTCATATTCCTAATCAACCTATTATGCTAATTCAAGCGACCAAACCATTAAAATCAATCACGGTCATCTCAAGCCATAAAGCTATTCGCTTTATTAAAAATGGATGTCAAGCTTTCTTAGCTCATGTCACAAATTTAAACAAAATACATCGGTTTTGAACTATATTTCTATTGTTAATAAATTTCTGACGTATTCCCCAGAAGAACTTCCCGGCCTACCCCGACAGCGTGAAATTGAATTTTGTATCGGCCTTGAACCCGAAGACAAAACCCATTTCCAAAGCCCTATATCGAATGGCTCTATTGAACTTCGTGAGTTAAAGACCTAATCTGCAAGAATTGTTGAACATCGACTTTATTAGTCTAGTACTTCTCCTTGGGGTGCTCCTGCTTCTATTCGTGAAGAAGAAAGATGGGAGTATGCGACTTTGTATTGATTATCGAGTTGAATCATGTCACCATCAAAATAGGTATCCATTGCCACGTATTGATGACCGTTTGACCCGATTGCAAGGAGCCAAATTCTTTTCAAAGATTGATCTTCGCTCCGTGATATCACCAATTGAAGATTAGATCCCATGACATTCCAAAGACGGCTTTCGAAACTCCGATGACGGGCATTATGAATTCCTAGTCATGTCATTTGGATTGACTAATGCTCCTGCTGCCTTCATGGATATGGTGAACCGAGTATTCAAGGAATATTTGGATCACTTTGTGGTCGTCTTTATTGATGACATCCTTATTTATTCCAAAAGCAGTGAAGATCATGAGCAACATTTGAGGCTGACACTCCAAATGCTTCGTGAATATAAGCTTTATGCCAAGTTGAAGAAATATGAATTCTGGCTTGAGGAAGTAGCATTCCTTGGGCACGTAGTATCAATTCATGGAATATCTGTTGACCCAGCAAAGATTGAAACAATTCAAAGCTGGGAGCAACCTAAATTAGTGACCGAAGTACGTAGCTTTCTCGGCTTAGCTGGTTATTATTAGAGATTCGTGGAAGGATTTTCTCAATTGCTACTCCATTAACTCAAATTGACTTTGGAAAGATACAAAGTTCGATTGGAGCGAAAGAATGTGAGAAGAATTTTCAAGAACTCAAGAGAGACTCATTTCAAGACTGTTACGGCAATACCATCCGCCTCGGAAGGATTTGTCATCTACAAGATGATGCTTTCGGGCAAAGGGTTGGGATGTGTTCTCATGCAACATGGAAAAGTCATAGCCTTATGTCTCAAGACAACTCAAAGAATATGAGAGGAATTATCCTACTCATGATCTAGAGTTAGCGTTGTTATCTTCGCACTAAAGATTTGGAGGCATTACTTGTATGGGGAGAAGGTGGAGGTCTTTACGATCATAAAAGCCTCAAATATTTCTTTACTCAAAAGGAACTCAACATGCGACAACGACGTTGGCTTGAACTCATTGAAAGATTATGATCATACCATCCAATACCATCATGGAAAAAGCGAACGCGTGGTAGCTAACGCGTTGAGTAGAAAGATCATATCAAGAAGTCACGAAAAGCGATATTGTCAACGCATGAAGGCCCATTTTGTGTGACTTGCAAAGGATGGAGATAGAGTTAAAGACTCCGTGACCCATGTGATGATGGCGAATATCTGAGTAAAACCGACTTTAATCGATAAAGTTAAAAAGTACTGCTCAAGTTATAGACACGGAGTCATGCGTATGAGGAAGAAAGTGTGCAGAAGGTGCTATCTTAGGAAGCAAGAATCAATGAAGAAGGAATACTTGAGTCAACTCCGGACTTTGTGTTCCTAACGACCGACTTAAAGTATAAAATCATGATGGGCGCACAACACACCATTTGTAATCCATCTCAGGAGTACCAAAATGTATCATGATATTCGGCATACATTTTGGTGGAGCAATATGAAGAGAGAGATAGCCGTTGTTTATCTCAAGGTGTCTAAACTTGTCAACGAGTTAAAGCGAGCATCAAGTACCAAAAGGTCCATTACAACCACTTGAAATTCTAGAATGGAAGTGGGAGCACATTACCATGAATTTCATTCTGGGCCTTCCTAAGGTTTCTCAAGGCATAGATGCGATTTGGGTCATTGTTGATAGATTGACCAAGTCTGCTCATTTCTTATCGATACGAGAAACTTATACACTTGAACGTCTTGCTCGTATGTACATAAACGAGATTGTAAGACTACATGGTATGCCGGTATCCATAGTTTCTGATCGAGGCCCTAGATTCACTTCACGATTTTGGGCTACTTTGCAAAAAGCTATGGGCACAGACTTACGATTCAGCTCGGCATATCATCCTCAGACGGATGGACAGTCGGAGAGGACTATTCAAACTCTTGAAGATCTATTAAGACTCTGTGTCCTTGATTTCAAGGGAAGTTGGGACAAGTTCTTACCATTGGTGGAATTTTCCTACAACAACAATTATCAAGCAAGTATTGGCATGGCTCCACTCGAAGCGTTGTATGGAAGAAAGTGTCGTTCTCCAATATGCTGGGATGAGGTGGGTGAAGCAACGTTGTTGGGACGGGAGTTGGTACGTATGACTACGAAAAAGATTCAAACGATCCGACAACGTATAAAAATCTCACAAGATCAACAAAAGAGTTATGCTGATCTTCATCGAAAGGACGTGGAATTCGATATAGGAGATCATGTGTTGTTGCGTGTTGCTCCATGGAAAGGAGTTACGAGAATTGGAAAGAGAGGAAAACTCAATCCTCGATTCATCACCCCCCATTTTAATCCTCGATCGAGTAGGAACCGTGGCCTATGACTCGCTTTCCGCTAAGTATGTCTTGTGTTCATAACGTTTTCACATATCCATGTTACGTAAATATGTGAAAGACACGAACCACATTATTGAGTTAGAACCGGATGAAATAGCGGAAGATTTGACGTATGAAGAGGTTCATGTTCAAATCTTGGATAAGAAGGAACATATTCTACGCTCCAAGGTTATGCCTCAAGTCAAAGTTTTGTGGAGAAACCACGATGTTGAGGAAATGACTTGGGAGTTAGAATCTGAAATGAAATCAAGGTATCCTTACCTCTTGACATGCCAGTATCGCATACTAATTTCGAGGGAAATTTCATAAGAAAGGGAGGTTATACGACCCAACTTTTATAAATAAAGATGAATTTTTTATAAATATTATTTTTGAATATTATGGAGTAAATTTGATATAATGTTATAGTTGTAGGTAATATTTATAAATTTTGCAAGCAAGTTGTTATAAAATATTCGTTTGGTCGGGAAATATTCTTTTTGTCGGGTAATATTCGTACGCCGGCACAATCATTGGTGGACCCCACAACAGAATTATTGTCGGATTGAGAAAAAGACAAAAATACTTTATAAAAATAACTATGGGAGTGTTACAAGAAAACCGCTGAACTACCCTAGGTAGTAAAGTAAATGAATACGCTGGCGTGGTTGCATAGTAGCACACGGTATTGATTATTGATGCTTACGTGAGAAGTCACTCAGCTATACTCAATTATTGCTACAATAATTGTTGTATCATATCTCTTATATTAATGATTCAATTATTGTCACAGTATCATCTGTATAATATGTTATATTATTAAATCAATAATTGAGACGACAAGTTATAAATGATTAATAATTGTTGAAAGATTAAATATGTGTTGATTAAAAATAAAATGATTTGTGGTAATTGTGACGCCCCCAAAATTAAGTATACGTCACCCATCTTGGGTCGCCACTTACATGGTACATAAATTCAAATACAACTTACTAATATAACTATCGTGTACAATACGACATAAACTGTGAGTTTGAATACAAATATTGTCTACTAGATATTATACAAACTCAAAAGGAGTCCTCATTACAACTATTATCACACTATTTCACAGAGTAGTGAGGACTACTAATGCTATCCTCTGGACCATTACTCCGTTCCCCGACTCGTCCCAGCTATGTTCTCATTTCCTGAAGAGAACAGTGAAAGAAAGGGTGAGCTCAACTAGCCCGGTAAGAAATATTATGACTAAGATAATGCAGAATAAATTATCATTAGCCTTCAACAGTGTTAAACTGATAAAATACAATAGACAACCAGGTTTAATGCGCAATGGAATACGCAATCCATTAAAAGAGTCAAGTAGAGAATAAAATCTACTATCTTTTAGGTTTTAAAAGGTTTTCATCAATTTTTTATCATTTGAGACTCGACAATAAATAAACCACCACATCTAATCATCCTCGTACCACGGTCAAGGATTTTCATCAAATTATCAATGGTCATGACTATACCGAATCACCCCGTCATAATCATACCAAAACTATCCATCAACGCATTACAGCCACCGAGGACTTTTATCACATCATTTATAACAAGCCATGATTATACCGAATGATCCACGTCATAATCATACTAAGTTCATCTATGCATCGTAAGCCAAAGATAACATAATATATCATGAAGATGATGACAATGACATAATAATTCAATAAAACAAGTTCAAGAATTATTTTATCCGAGAATTAATAACGTCCAAATTGTCAACAAGATACTGCTTTTTGTAGAGTAAAATTCAAGAATGATCAAAAAATACTTCCATGAAAGATCTTTGGATGAAACGCAAATATCGAGGATATTCTACCGATTTCATGGAGTATAGAAGTCAAAGTTTTAACTTACCGGGTATAATAAAGAATGGAATAACAAAAGAAATCACCATGCATGCGGTGCTTGCATGTACGAAAGTTATTCCAACGAATAATAATAACGGAACCGGTCGGTGAAATTCACAAGCGAGGATGATCCAATGAATAATAAATGCTTGAATAATAAACAATGGAACCGGTCCGTGTAAAACACACGACGCATGGATATTCCAATGTAATAATAAACAATGGAACCAGTCCTTGTAAAACACAAAGACAGGATATTCCAAATGTAATAATAAATGCGGAATAATAAACAATGAAACCGGTCCGGTGTAAAACACACAAAACGAGGATATTCTAGCGAGAATATTAAAGAATGGAATAACGTAAGAAGATCACCAAGTATAGGGATTCCGCGTGATCTGAGTTATTCCAATGAATAAATAAGGATGGAATAACATAAGGATTTCACCAAGTATAGGGTATATCACCGCATATACAAAGTTATGTATAGGGTATACCACTTTTACGAGTTATTCAATGAATAATAATGAATAGAATAACAGGAGGATTTCACCAAGTATAGGTGTACCATGGCGTATATGAGTTATTCCAACAGAATAATAAAGAATGGAATAACTGAAGTTCTCTTCATGAATACAAACGAATAATATCCCTTACGGGTACAACAAATAATACCCCTTATGGGTACAACAAATAATATTCCCTACCTTAGAAGAACTGAATATTGGCAAAGTGAAGTAGCAGAATACTCTTCTTCTTTCTCTCTATAGATTTTCTCTCTATAACTTCTCTCTATAATTTCTCTCTCTGAGTTTCAAATGAATTAAGAAGAAAATAATGAAGGAATGAGCTTCTATTTATAGGAAAATAGAATGCGTAGTAATTAATCCATGAACGGTCCAGATTGATTTATTTTAATCGATGGTCCATATTTAATGCAAAATCTTTTAAATAAAATATAATATATTCTATTTATATAAAAATATTTTACTATGCAAACACTATGCAACACTATGCAAAACACTTATGCAACACTATGCATAATAAAATATAATATATTCTATTTATAGAATAACTTTAATAAAGTATTACATTTTATATAAAAAGATGTTTCGCATTTTATTACGTTAATAATACTGAATAAAACAAAACGTCATTATCGCTATAATAATTCATATTATTAATCGATAATAATGGAATCAAACCGAGTGACTTCTCACATAAGCATCAATAATTAATACCGCAGTGCTACTACTTATGCGACCACACGTATTACTGTACTTTTACTACTGAGTAGTTCAACAGTATCAACGGTAAAACTTCCGCCGTTATTTCAATAAAATATTTTTGTCATTTTCTCAATCCGACAATAATTCTGTTGTGGGGTCCACCAATGATTGAGCCGTTGTGCGAATATTCCTGCTAAACCGAATATTCCCCACCCAATCGAATATAATATAACCACTTGCATATTTTGCAAAATTTATAAATACTACCCACAACTATAATATTATCTTAAATTCACACCATAATATTAAAAATTATTTCACAAAATTTAAATCATTATTGATAAAATCTGGGGTCTCACAATCTCCCCTCCTTATGGAATTTTGCCCTCGAAATTAGGGTACGTACCTGGTATGATAAAGAGGTGAGGATACCTTGAATACCTTTATCATTGAAAACATTAAATTCATCTTTGCAATCCGGCCAAAGATATTCATTAACAATTCATCTTTGCACTACAGGCCAAAGATATACAACTGTAAAACCAATAATCTTTGAGACTCGACAATAGTATCACAACCATGAATTATTCATGCACTACTGGCTAAGGATATTTGTGTTTTCAATTACGGTCATGATTATACCGAATAATCCGTGGTCATAATCATACCAAGTCTATCAATGCACTACTGACGAAAGATGACTTTTACCACATTCATGAATTAATATTTCATTCTTTGAGACTCGACTTAATAATTAATCCATATCATCGAATCATCCACCGCACTACGTGCCAAGGATATTCATTAGTATCACGACCACGAATTATCCATGCACTACTGACAAAAGATAATCGTGTATTCATTAGTATCACGACCACAAATTATCCATGCACTACTACCAAAGATAATCGTGTATTCATTAGTATCACGACCACAATTATCCATGCACTACTACCAAAAGATAATCGTGTATTCATTAGTATCACGACCACAAATTATCCATGCACTACTACCAAAGATAATCGTGTATTCATTAGTATCACGACCACAAATTATCCATGCACTACTACCAAAGATAATCGTGTATTCATTAGTATCACGACCACAAATTATCCATGCACTACTACCGAAGATAATCGTGTATTCATTAGTATCACGACCACAAATTATCCATGCACTACTGACCAAAGATAATCGTGTATTCATTAAGATCACGACCACAAATTATCCATGCACTACGGCCAAAGATAATTGTGTTTTCAATTACTGTTATGATTATACTTAAACAATCCTCAGTCATAATCATACCAAGTCCATCTATGCACTACAGCCCACGAGATGACTTTCAACATAATATAAGCGTGAGGATAATGATATAAAGAATCAATCAAATGAGATAAAGGATAAATATTAAACATTTATAATATAATTTATCCGAGGATTCAAGAATATTCCCATGTTATCAATCACTTAATAATCTCATAATCTAATATCATTAATATTATAACAATATTTTAATCACTTCTTAAATTTATAAATAATTTATCTCAATTGTTTATGCTTTACCATATAATGCATTTAATCATTCAAAAATGCCATACTCATAAGATATCATCACCAATTATCAAATCCTCATCAAAAATATGCATATACTCTATATAGGATTCTCTAGCCATAAAATCCTATTTTCAACTTTTGTTACTTCACATAACATATTTAACTCATATGTTCAGAATCTAAACTATTTTCATGAAAAATACCAAATTAGTCCCAAAAATATTTCTTTTCTGGGATTTAGCATAATATAGTCCCATAATGAAAATATATTTTCTCTAAATTTTTAAAATTCATTTACTATTTTTCAAAATCAATTTCTAATTAATTCCTTAAGAAATTAGATACCTCAAGTTTAACTCCAAAATTCCCAAATATTGGCAGGACCTTACACATGTTAACGTGAGCTTCTAGTTTAAATTTCATGGTCATCTGAGTTATAGAACTCCCGATTATAGCGTTTTAAATCGAAAAAACCTAAATATTGAAATAGTCATAACTTGCTCATTTTAAGTCGAGAATGAGCTCATTTTTGGACAGGAGGTACTTTACACCATATACCTTCATGTCCCAAAAGGCCAGAATTTTTCTCATAATTTAAGTAGCCGAAACAGCCCTCTAAAATCATGGCAGCAGCTTTTTTTCGTTTTTGCAGCTTTGCACTCCTTTGCTAAAATCAGCCCACACAAAAATCTACAACACCTTTTCCAGTAATTCCACTTGGATTAGTTAGGTAACTCATAGATCTAACTCTAGGACTTGACCACACTCAAAAATTCAAAATATAATAAGAGATATGGTCAATTGAATTTCATGTTACGTTTTTACCAAAATCTGATTTTTCAACCCTTTGTGATTTCTAAGAAACTTTCATGTTTTCACATAATAACCACATAACTCATCATAACACTTACTAATACTTCATATACCCATGATTTTCATTAGTCCAATGCTTTTATTATGACTTTCATCATTAACCACGTAAACTGTTCAATTTAGTTGAAGAAATATTTGAGGTTTAAGAAATGGGTTTTATACTGGGGTCAATACGAAATTCGATTTCACGCTCTAAGTAGGCTAAGAAGTCTTCAAGAATACGCCAGGAAAAATAATAGAAATATCATTCAAAACTGTGACTCTCATCCAAGACTTGGATAGTACGTCACATTGATACCAACTGTGACTTCTATCCCTTAACCTAGATAGCACCTCATAATGATACCTATAAACTTTCCATCTTCGTTCACGATGTCGCCTACAGAAAGTATGGCTTCGGTGCATTCCACACAAGGAAGTCAACAACGAAAGGATCGGGGCTCTTTACTTATGGCTTGATATAACAGTGATTAACTTTAGGGTTTGGTTACTTTGAATTACAGATAACAAAGTTGGTTATGAATATAAAAGCTAACAACCTTACAAAAACATGATGAGTAGTTAACCAATTGATTCCTAAAATCACATCAAAGGCAAGTATTTTCAAAAAGATAAGATCGACAGGTAACGTGAAAGTGTTTATTTGAATCAAACAAGATTTAAAAATAGTAGAGGTAACGAAGGCAGGACTAACGAAGTTTCAACCAATAAGTCAAAGTCTAACTTCTCCGGAGTCAAATTTAAACGTTGAACACAACTAGGTGAAATAAAAGAGTGGGTAGAACTGGTATCTAACACGGTATAGACTTCGCAATTTATAATTAACTAACCCGTGCTAACTTCGTTCGATTTACTCGCTTTTGAAAGTCATGAAAATGCACTTCCTAAAACCAACGACCTTGTTTTGTCCATATCCACCTTTGGTGCCACCGTCCCAGCTAGACTTGACTTTGGTGTACAACAAAATTGAGCTAAATGACCTTCTCTTCTTGCAATTTCCACTTCTATTATCTTTGCCATGATTACCACCGAAGTGGTTACCATTCTTAGCATGATAATTTCCCCCACGATGGTTATCATTGTTCTGATAGCCGTTGCCACCAGATTATTATCGTATTGTTGGTCGTTACCTTTTGTTTGAGCTGAATCAACACTCTCATGTGCTTCATTGCTTATCACAGCATTTTCAGATGTCATTCACAAACACTGTCACAAAATAAGGGTTAACTGACATGCAACATATTATAACTATACTCTGACCGACCAATTAAATACCAAATAAACTTAGGTAGGTCATACTAGCGAAAAGGAATTCCCGCCTCTCCCCTCCTAGTTCTTATCTCACATCTCACCGGGATCATATCCATAAGCTCGATACCAACCGTGACGCCCCAAAATTAAGTATACGTCACCCATCTTGGGTCGCCACTTACATGGTACATAAATTCAAATACAACTTACTAATATAATCACATGTATAATACATAAGCGTGAGTTTGAATACAAATATTGTCTACTAGATATTATACAAACTCAAAAGGAGTCCTCATTACAACTATTATCACACTATTTCACGTAGTAGTGAGGACTACTAATGTTATCCTCTGGACCATTACTCCGCCCCCCGACTCGTCTCCAAATATGTTCTCATTTCACGAAGAAAACAAAGTGAAAGAAAGGTGAGCTCAACTAGCCCGATGAAGAAATATTATGACTAAGATAATGCGTAATAAATTATCATTAGCCTTCAACAATGTTAAACCGATAAAATACAATATAGACAACCAGTTTAATCTGCGGTGAATATGCAATCCATTAAAAGATTCAAGTAGAGAATAAAATCTACTATCTTTTAGGTTTTAAAAGGTTTTCATCAATTTTTTTATCGCTGAGACTCAGCTTAATAAATAAACCACCACATCTAATCATCCCTGTACCACGGTCAAGGATTTTCATCAAATTATCAATGGTCATGACTATACCGAATCACCCCGGTCATAATCATACCAAAACACTACACCACTGCATTACAGGTGCCACTGAGGACTTTTATCACATCATTTATAACAAGCCATGATTATACCGAATGATCCCTGGTCATAATCATACTAAGTTCATCTATGCACGTAAGCCAAAGATAACATAATATATCATGAAGATGATGACAATGACATAATAATTCAATAAAACAAGTTCAAGAATTATTTTATCCGAGAATTAAGAACGTCAAATTGTCAACAAGATCTTGTTTTGTAGAGTAAAATTCAAGAATGATCAAAAGAATACTTCCATGAAAAGATCTTTGGATGAAACGCAAATATCAAGGATATTCTACTAATTTCATGGAGTATAAAGTCAAAGTTTTAACCAATCGGGTATAATAAAGAATGGAATAACAAAAGAAATCACCATGCATGCGAAAGATTGCATGCGTAGGCAAATTATTCAATGTAGAATAATAATAACGGAACCAGGTCGTGAAATTCACAATCGATGGATGATCCAATGAATAATAAATGTTGAATAATAAACAATGGAACCAGTCCTGTAAAACACACGCATGTGATATTCCAACAGAATAATAAACAATGGAACCGGTCCTGTAAAACACACGAGCATGGATATTCAAATGTAATAATAAATGCGGAATAATAAACAATGGAACCGGTCCGTGTAAAAAACACGTGATGTGATATTCCAAAGCAGAATAATAAAGAATGGAATAACGTAAGAAGATCACCAAGTATAGGGGATTCAGCGTGATACGAGTTATTCCAACGTAATAAATAAGGATGGAATAACATAAGGATTTCACCAAGTATAGGGTACGCCGCATATACAAGTTATGTATAGGGTATACCACTTTTACTGAAAGTTATTCCAATGTAATAATATAATGAATGGAATAACAGAGGGATTTCACCAAGTATAGGGTATCGCCACAGATATAAAGTTATTCCAATGTAATAATAAAGAATGGAATAACCGAAGTTCTCTTCATGAATACAAACGAATAATATCCCTTACGGGTACAACAAATAATACCTTTACTTATACAACAAATAATATTCCCTACCTTAGAAGAACCGAATATTGGCAAAGTGAAGTAGCGATATCTTCTTTCTTCTTTTTCTCTATAGATTTTCTCTCTATAAATTCTCTCTATAATTTCTCTCTAGAGTTTCAAAGTGAATTCGTAAAAAAATAATGAAGGAATGAGCTTTCTATTTATAGGAAAATAGAATGCATAGTAATTAATCCATCAACGGTCAGATTGATTTACTTTAATCTGACGGTCCATATTTAAAGCAAAATCTTTTAAATAAAATATAATATATTCTATTTATATAAAAACATTTTACTATGCAAACACTATGCAACACTATGCAAAATACTATGCAACACTATGCATAATAAAATATAATATATTCTATTTATAGAATAACTTTAATAAAGTATTCGCTTTTATATAAAAGATGTTTCGCTTTTTATTACGTTAATAATACTGAATAAAACAAAACGTCATTATCGCTTATAATAATTCATATTATTAATCGACAATAATGGAATCAAATTGAGTGACTTCTCACATAAGCATCAATAATCAATCTTTTGTGTACTACTATGCAACCACACGTATTCATCGCATTTTTACTACCGAAAGTAGTTCAAAGGTATCAACGGTAAAACTTCCGCCGTTATTTCAATAAAATATTTTTGTCGTTTTCTCAATCGACAATAATTACATTGTGGGGTCCACCAATGATTGAGTAGTTGTTCAATATTCCTCGCTAAACCTAATATTTCCCACCAATCGAATATAATATAACCACTTGCATATTTTTGCAAAATTTATAAATACTACCCACAACTATAATATTATATTAAATTCACACCATAATATTAAAAAATTATTTCGACAAAATTTAAATCATTATTGATTAAATCTGGGGTCTCACAGTAATATTTATTCAATCCTTGATGTATATAAAGAGTCTATTATGAGACGTTTGTGGTAAGTTTGGTTATTTTATGGGGAGCCCATATGACATCATCTAAGAGTCTCTTCGTCAATAGTAATTACCTTCATCAATAGTAATTAACTTCGTCAATAGTAACTTCCTTTACCAGACGTCAAAACACTTGCCGTTTCATATTACAGGCGTCGAACCAATTGTCGTTTCACATTAAAGGCGTCAAACCACTTTTCTTTTCACATCACCAGTCGTCAAGCCACTTGCCTTTTCACATTTCAAGTGCTAAGCTAGAAATCTTCTATAAATAGAGGCCTAGTGTTTCATTATTTTTCACGAATTCATTCAAGCTATAGAGCGAGAAAGTTGTGACACCCCCAAAATTAGGTATACATCACCCATCTTGGGTCGCCAGATACATGGTACAGAATTCAAATACAACTTACTAATACAACTGTCGTGTACAATACGACAAAACATAAACTTTGAGTTTGAATACAAATACTGTCTACTAGAGATTATACAAACGTAAAAGGAGTCCTCATTACAATTATTATCACACTATTTCACAGAATAGTGAGGACTACTAATTCTATCCTCTCGAACCATTACTCTGCTTCTCCGACTCGTCTCAATTATATTCTTATTTCACAAGAGAAAAGGTGAAAGAAAGGGTGACCTCAACTAGCCCAAGAAGAAATATTATGACTAAGATAATGCGAGAATAAATTATCATTAGCCTTGACAGATGTTAAAGCGATAAAATATAATAAACATCAAGTTTAATGCAGCAGAACCAATGATCCATTAAAAGAGTCAAGTAAAAAATAAAATCTACTATCTTTTATGATTTAAAAGGTTTTTCATCACTGTTATAGCTGAGACTCAACTTAATAAATATTCCACATCATCGAATCACCCCTGCACTACGGCCAAAGATATTCTTTAGTATCACGACCACAATTATCCATGCACTACGGGCCAAGAATATTTGTGTATTCATTAATGGTCATGATCATGCCAACAACTGTCCATCAATGCACTACGGGCCAATGAGGATTTTTACCACATCATTTGTAACATTACGGTCATGATTACACCGAAAATCCTCGGTTAATAATCATACCAAGTCCATCTATGCACTACAGAATACGGATGACTTTCAACATAATATAAACATGAGGATGATGACAATGATATAAGAATTCAATAAAACAAGTTCAAGAATTAATTTATCCGAGAACCAATAACATCCAAATCGACATGATCTTTGCTTTGTAGAGTAAAATTCAAGAATACTTAGAAGAATATTTCCATGAAAGGATCTTTGGATGAAGCGCAAATATCAAGGATATTCCACTAATTTCATGGAGTATAGAAATCAAAGTTTTAACCAACCGAGTATAATAAAGAATGGAATAACAAAAGAAATCACCATGCATGCGATAGGCCTCACGCAAGAGCGAGTTATTCCAACAGAATAATAAATAATGGAACCCGGTCCCGTAAAAACGCATGCAGACGATGATATTCAATGAATAATAAAGAATGGAACCAGTCCCATGCGTAAAACACACGCATGGGATGTTCCATAGAATAATAATAAATCGGAACCCGGTCCTGTAAAACACACAGACGGGATGTTCCAACGAATAATGAAGAATGTCACAAAGTATAGGGTAAATCAGCGTATACATGTTATTCCAATGAGAATAATAAGCAATGGAATAACAACGCGAGTTCTCTTCGTGAATAAGAAAGAATAACACCCTTACTTTAGTAGGAGATTGAATCTGCGATGAGTGTAGTAACAAGAATACTCTTCTTCTTTCTCTCTTATTCTCTCTATACTTTCTCTCTATAGCTTGAATGAATTCATGAAAAATAATGAAGCACTAGGCCTCTATTTATAGAAGATTTCTAGCTTAGCACTTGCCATGTGAAAAGGCAAGTGGCTTGACGACTGGTGATATGAAAAGAAAAGTGGTTTGACGCTTGTAATGTGAAACGACAATTGGTTCGACGCCTGTAATGTGAAACGACAAGTGGTTCGATGCCTGTAATATGAAACGACAAGTGGTTCGACGCCTGTAATATGAAACGACAAGTGGTTTGACGACTGGTAAAGGTAATTACTATTGACGAAGGTAATTACCATTGACGAAGATACTCTTAGATGATGACATATGGGCCCCCCCATAAAATAACCAAACTTTCCACAAACGTCTCATAACAGACTCTTTATATACATCAAGGATTGAATAAATATTACCACAAATCATTTTATTTTTAATCAACACATATTTAATCTTTCAACAATTATTAATCATTTATAACTTGTCGTCTCAATTATTGATTTAATAATATAACATATTATACAGATGATACTGTAAGACCCCAACTTTTATAAATAAAGATGAATTTTCTATAAATATTATTTTTGAATATTATGTAATAAATTTGATATAATGTTATAGTTGTAGGTAATATTTATAAATTTTGCAAAAGTAAGCAAGTTGTTATAAATATTCGTTTGGTCTGGGGAATATTCTTTTTGTTCTGGAATATTCGCATGCGACTCTCAATCATCAGTGGACCCCATGGCGGAAGTATTGTAAGTAGTTAAAAACGACAAAATTATCTTTCTATAAAATAACTCTACAGAGGTGTTACCGAATTTAAAGCTGTTGAATTACCGTAGTAGTAAAAGTACGATGTCTACGCGTGTTGTATAGTAGCACACGATATTGATTATTGATGCTTTACGTGAGAAGTCACTCGCTTATGCTCAATTATAGCGATAAGAATTCTTTGCATCATATCTCTTATATTATTGATTCAATTATTGTCACAAAGATCATCCGTATAATATGTTATAGTATTAAATCAATAATTGAGACGACAAGTTATAAATGATTAATAATTGTTGAAAGATTAAATATGTGTTGATTAAAAATAAAATGATTTATGGTAATATTTATTCAATCCTTGATGTATATAAAGAGTCTGTTATGAGACGTTTGTGGTAAGTTTGATTATTTTATGGGGGGCCCATATGTCATCATCTAAGAGTCTCTTCGTCAATAGTAATTACCTTCGTCAATAGTAATTACCTTTGTGAATAGTAATTACCTTCGTCAATAGTAATTACCTTTACCAGACGTCAAACCACTTGTCGTTTCACATTACAGGCGTCGAACCACTTGTCGTTTCACATTACAGGCGTCGAACCACTTGTCGTTTCACATTACAGGCGTCAAACCACTTTTCTTTTCACATCACCAGTCGTCAAGCCACTTGCCTTTTCACATGGCAGGTGCTAAGCTAGAAATCTTCTATAAATAGAGGCCTAGTGCTTCATTATTTTTCACGAATTCATTCAAGCTATAGAGAGAGAAAGTATAGAGAGAATAAGAGAGAAAGAAGAAGAGTATTTTGTTACTACACTACTGCAGTATTCAATCTCCTACCAAAAGTAAGGGGTGTTATTCTTTCTTATTCATGAAGAGAACTGTTGTTATTTCATTGCTTATTATTCTGTTGGAATAACCTGTATACGTGGTTTACCCTATACTTGGTGACATTCTTCTATTATTCTGTTGGAACATCCTGCTCAGATGTTTTACACCTGGACCGGTTCCGCTTTTTATTATTATTCTGTTGGAACATCCCGTCTGCAGTGTTTTACGCCGGACTCGGTTCCATTCTTTTTTATTATTCTGTTGAATATCCTCTGCATGCGCTTTTACGCCGGACCGTTCCATTCTTTATTATTATGTTGAATATCCTCGCTCAGACGCTTTTACGCCGAACGGGTTCCGTTATTTATTATTCTCGTTGAATAACTCACCTGCGCGGCCTATCGCATGCATGGTGATTTCTTTTGTTATTCCATTCTTTATTATACCCAAATGGTTAAAACTTTGACTTCTATACTCCATGAAATTAGTGGAATATCCTCGATATTTGTGCTTCATCCAAAGATCCTTTCATGGAAATATTCTTCTCAAAGATTCTTGAATTTTACTCTACAAAGCAAAGATCATGTTGACATTTGATGTTATCGGTTCCTAGATAAATTAATTCTTGACCTTGTTTTATTGAATTCTTATATCATTGTCATCATCCTCATGTTTATATTATGTTGAAAGTCATCTGTATTCAGTAGTGCATAGATGGACTTGGTATGATGATTACTACCAGAGACTATTCTTGTAATCATAACCGTAATGTTACAAATGATGTGGTAAAATCCTCGATGGCCCTGTAGTAGTGCATCGATGGACAGATTGTTGGCATGATCATGACCATTAATGAATACACAAATATTCTTGGCCCGTAGTGGATGAATAATTGTGGTCGTGATACTAAAGAATATCCTCGGCAGAAGTGTGAGGGTGATTCGATGATGTGAATATTTATTAAAGTCGAGTCTCAAATTTATAACAATGATGAAAACCTTTAAATCATAAAAGATAGTAGATTTTATTTTCTACTTGACTCTTTAAATGGATCATTGGTTCATCAGTAGTTAAACTTGATGTTCATTATATTTTATCGCTTTAACATCGTTGTAAGCTAATGATAATTTATTCTGCATTATCTTAGTCATAATATTTCTTCTCGAAATTAGTTGAGCTCACCCTTTCTTTCACCGCTTCTCTTCGTGAAATGAGAATATAGATGGGACGAGCTCAGTAACTGAGTAATGGTCCGCAGGATAGCATTAGTAGTCCTCACTATTCTCGTGAAATAGTGTGATAATAATTGTAATGAGGACTCCTTTTGAGTTTGTATGATCTCTAGTAGAAAATATTTGTATTCAAACTCATAAGAGATATGATGCGCAAGAATTATCGTGAGCAATTATCGTAGCAATAATTGAGCATAAATGAGTGACTTCTCACGTAAGCATCAATAATCAATATCGTACTACTATACAACTACGCCAGACATCGCACTTTTACTACCGAGTAGTTCAACAGCTTTTAACGGTAACACCTCTGCCGTTATTTTTATAGAAAGATAATTTTGTCGTTTTCTAACTACGACAATACTTCCGTTGTGGGGTCCACCAATGATTGAGCCGTCGTACGAATATTCCCCGACAAAAAGAATATTTTCCTACCAAATGAATATTTTATAACAACTTGCTTACTTTGCAAAATTTATAAATATTACCCAAAACTATAATATTATATCAAATTTATTCCATAATATTCAAAAATAATATTTATAGAAAATTCATCTTTATTTATAAAAGTTGGGGTCTTACAACCTCCCCTTCTTATGAAATTTTGCCCTCGAAATTAGGGTACGTATCTGGTATGTCGAAGAGGTAAGGATACCTTGATTTTATTTCAGATTCTAACTCCCAAGTCATTTCCTCAACATCGTGGTTTCTCCACAAAACCTTGACTTGAGGTATAACTTTTGAGCGTAGAATATGTTCCTTCTTATCCAAGATTTGAACAGGAACCTCTTCATACCTCAAATCTTCCGCTATTTCGTCCGGTTCTAACTCAATAATTTGGTTCGGGTCTTTCACATATTTACGTAACATGGATATGTGAAAAACGTTATGAACACGAGACATACTTGGCGGTAAAGCGAGTCTATAGGCCACAGTTCCTACTCGATCGAGGATTTCAAATGGGCCAATAAAATCGAGGGTTTAGATTTCCTCTCTTCGTCAATTCTTGCTTCTAGAATAACGCCCTCTTGAACTTTCTTAATTCTTCACATTCATCAGCTCCGAGTGTGTAGCTTGAGCGGCTTTAACTTTATCGATTAAAGTCGATTCTACTCAGATATTCATTATCTTCACGGGTTCAGATATTCGCACTTGTGACCGCATACGATCTTCTACTCATCGCGTCAGCTACCACGTTCGCTTTTCTACGATGGTATTGAATGATATGATCGTAATCTTCAACAGCTCGAGCCAACGTCATTGGCACATGTTACGTTCGTTTTAGGTGAAGAAAATATTTGAGGGTTTAAGAAATGGGTTTTGTATTAGGGTAAATACAAAACTTAATTTCACGCTCAGGTGGTAGGCCAGGAAGATCTTAGGGGAATACGTCAGGAAATTTATTAACACTAGAAATATCATTCAAAATTGTGACCCTCATCCAAGACTTGGATAACACGTTACATTGATACCTATCAACTTGCCATCGTCATTCACGATGTTGCCTATAGAAAGTCTGGCTTCGGTGCATTCCATACAAGAAAGTCAACAACGAAAGGATCGGGGCTCTTTATTTATAGCTTGATATGACAATGATTGACTTTAATGGTTTGGTTACTTTGAATTCGAATAACAGGTTGGTTAGGAGTATGAAAGCTAACAAGCTTACGAAAAACATGATGAGTAGTTAGCCATTCAATCCTTAAAATCACGTCAAATGCAAGTACCTTTAAAGAGATAAGATCAACAGGTAATGTGATTGTGCCCACTTGGATCAAACAAGATTTATAAACAGTGGATATGATAAAAGTTTCTCCTAACGAAGTTTCCACAGATAAGTCAAATTCCAATTTCTCCGGAGTCAAGTTTAAACGTTGAGTACAAGCAGGAGAAATAAAAGAGTGGGTAGAACCGGTATCTAACAAGGTATAGACTTCGTAAGAGTTTATGACTAACATACCCGTGCTAACTTCGTTCGGGTTACTCTCTCCATGAGAAGTCAAAAAACGCTCTTCCTGAAACCACCGACTTTGTTTTGTCAGTATCCACCTTTGGTGCCACCGTCCCAGCTGGACTTGATTTCGCTACAGGACAAAATCGAGCTATGTGACCGTCTTTTCCACAACTAAAACATACCTTGGAAGGCTTTGAATAGTTTGGCCTTATATGTCCCTCCTCTCCGCATCTGTAGCATCTAACTGGTGGTCGTTCTCCTCCCCTAGAATTTGTTGCTAGTGCTGGTGCTGCTGCCGACGTCTTCCCGTCATCATTAAATCTTCTCTTTATAGATTGGACATCTCTTTCCACAATATCAACGCGTCGTGCGGCTTTTACCCATGCATCACTCATTCTCACTCATTTAGTTATTTCTTCTTTCAGCTCAGATTTTAGCTTTATTATCTTATACTCTGCCAAAGAGTGCTTCTGTTCAAGAATCACATATCGGGTAACACAAGCTTGAATCGTTTCATCCTTTTGCTCCATGACCGCCTGCCGTTCTTCAACCTGCTCTTCTAACTCATGAATACGATTTTGCAATTCTACATTTTGATCATATAATACCTCTAATAAATTCTCCTCAGGTACCTCTTCTTCCTCTTCTTCCTCACTCTCAGCTGTTACCTCTGCGAATATCTCGGGTGCAACTATCAATTCTTCACTCACCACATGGATATCTATAATTCCTTCTTCGCCTGACATCACATTATCCTGGTTGGTGATTAGAGGTGCCTCCACGATCTCATTAAATCCACTGTTAACGTTCTCAGCTGCCATTCTTAAATACTGCCACAAAACAAAGGTTAATTGACATGTAACATATTATCCCTAAATTCTAACCGACCAATAAAATAGCACATAAACTTAGGTAGGTCATACTAGCGAAGGAATTCCCCGTCTCTCCCCTCCTAGTACTATTCTCACATCTTAGCCAGGGATTATATCCCTAAGCTTTGATACCAGCTGTGACACCCCCAAAATTAGGTATACATCACCCATCTTGGGTCGCCAGACATACGTAGTGCATTCAAATACAACTTACTAATACAACTGCGTGTACAATAGACAAAACATAAAGCGTAAGTTTGAATACAAATATTGTCTACTAGAGATTATACAAACTCAAAAGGAGTCCTCATTACAATTATTATCATACTATTTCACGAGAATAGTGAGGACTACTAATGTTATCCTCCCACCATTACTCCGCTCCCCGACTAAATCCAATTATATTCTCATTTCAAGAGAGCAAAGAAAGAAAGGGTGAGCTCAACTAGCCCGAAGAAATATTATGACTAAGATAATGCGAGAATAAATTATCATTAGCCTTCAACATGATGTTAAACTGATAAAATATAATAAACATCAAGTTTAACTGCAGCGGAACCAGCAATCCATTAAAAGAGTCAAGTAGAAAATAAAATCTACTATCTTTTATGATTTAAAAGGTTTTTCATCACTGTTATAGCTGAGACTCAGCTTAATAAATATTCCACATCATCGAATCACCCCTGCACTACGGCTAAGGATATTCTTTAGTATCACGACCACAATTATCCATGCACTACAACCAAGGATATTCGTGTATTCATTAATGGTCATGATCATGCCAACAACTGTCCATCAATGCACTACGGGCCAATGATAACTTTTACCACATCATTTGTAACATTACGGTCATGATTACAATCGAATAATCCACGATCATAATCATACCAAGTCCATCTACATGCACTACATGTGCCACGATGACTTTCAACATAATATAAACATGAGGATGATGACAATGATATAAGAATTCAATAAAAAGTTCAAGAATTAATTTATCCAGAACCAATAACATCCAAATCATCGACATGATACTACTTTGTAGAGTAAAATTCAAGAATACTTAGAAGAATATTTCCATGAAAGGATCTTTGGATGAAGCTCAAATATCAAGGATATTCCACTAATTTCATGGAGTATAGAAGTCAAAGTTTTAACCAATGAGTATAATAAAGAATGGAATAACAAAAAAAATCACCATGCATGCGATAGATCGCAGCAAAAGAGTTATTCCAATGTAATAATAAATAAACGGAACGAATCCCACAGCGTAAAACGCATACATGACGATATTCCAACGTAATAATAAATAACGGAACCAGTCCGGCAGAAAACGCATGCATGTGATATTCCAATGAGAATAATAGAGAATGGAACCGTGTCCTAAGAAAACACAGCATGTGATGTTCCAATGTAGAATAATAGAAGAATGTCACCAAGTATAGGTAAACCAAGCATGATACGAGTTATTCCAATGAATAATAAGCAATGGAATAACAACAGTTCTCTTCATGAATAAGAAAGAATAACACCCCTTACTTTAGTAGGAGATTGAATCTTTACGGTAGTGTAGTAATGTAATACTCTTCTTCTTTCTCTTTTATTCTCTACTATACTTTCTCTCTCTATAGCTTGAATGAATTCGTGAAAAATAATGAAGCACTAGGCCTCTATTTATAGAAGATTTCTAGCTTAGCACTTGCCATGTGAAAAGGCAAGTGGCTTGACGACTGATGATGTGAAAAGAAAAGTGGTTTGACGCTTGTAATGTGAAACGACAATTGGTTCGACGCCTGTAATGTGAAACGACAAGTGGTTCGATGCCTGTAATATGAAACGACAAGTGGTTCGACGCCTGTAATATAAAACGGCAAGTGGTTTGACGACTGGTAAAGGTAATTACTATTGACGAAGGTAATTACTATTGACGAAGAGACTCTTAGATGATGACATATGGGCCCCCCATAAAATAACCAAACTTATCACAAACGTCTCATAACGACTCTTTTATATACATCAAGGATTGAATAAATATTACCACAAATCATTTTATTTTTAATCAACACATATTTAATCTTTCAACAATTATTAATCATTTATAACTTGTTGTCTCAATTATTGATTTAATAATATAACATATTATACAGATGATACTGTGACAATAATTGAATCAATAATATAAGAGATATGATGCAGCAATTACTGTAGCAATAATTGAGTATAGCTAAGTGACTTCTCACGTAAGCATCAATAATCAATACCGTGTGCTACTATGCAACCACGCCAGACATCGTATTTTTTACTACCGGTAGTTCAACAGTTTTAACGGTAACACCTCCACCGTTATTTTTATAGAAAAATAATTTTGTCGTTTTCTAACTACAACAATACTTCCGTTGTATAGAGAGAATAAAAGAGAAAGAAGAAGAGTATTCTGTTACTACACTACTGCAGTATTCAATCTCCTACTAAAGTAAGGGGTGTTATTCTTTCTTATTCATGAAGAGAATCTGTTGTTATTCCATTGCTTATTATTCTCATTGAATAACTTTTGTATATCGCGGTTTACCTATACTTGGTGACATTCTTCTATTATTCTGCATTGGAACATCATGTATGCGTAGGTGTTTTACACCGGACTGGTTTCCGCCTTTATTATTATTCTGTTGGAACATCCTGCATCATGTGTTTTACACCGGACCTGGTTCCGTCTTTATTATTCTGTTGGAACATCCTGTCGGTGCAAATTTTGCCTGACCTGGTTCCGTTATTATTATTCTGTTGGAATAACATGTCTATACGAAGTACCGCATGCATGGTGATTTCTTTTGTTATTCCATTCTTTATTATACTCATTTGGTTAAACTTTTGACTTCTATACTCATTGAAATTAGTAGAATATCCTTGATATTTTCCCTTCATCCAGCATCTTTTCATGGAAATATTCTTCTTGATCATTCTTGAATTTTACTCTCTAAAAGCGAAGATCATGTTGACAATTTGGACATTATTATTTCTGGATAAATTAATTCTTGAACTTGTTTTATTGAATTCTTATATCATTGTCATCATCCTCATGTTTATATTATGTTGAAAGTCATCTGTGTTCAGCCTCAGTATGTAGATGGACTTGGTATGATTATGACCGTGGATTATTCTTGTAATCATGATCGTAATGTTACAAATGATGTGGTAAAAGTTATCATTGGCCGTGAGTGCATTGATGGGACGATTGTTGGCATGATCATGACCATTAATGAATACACGAATATCCTCGGTCAGAAGTGCATGGATAATTTGTGGTCGTGATACTAAAGAATATCCTCGCAATAGTGCATGAGTAATTCGATGATGTGGATTATTTATTGTCGAGTCCCAAATGATAAAAGTCATGAAAAACCTTTTAAATCATAAAAGATAGTAGATTTTATTCTCTACTCGACTCTTTTAATGGATTGCTTGTTCCTACCGCAGCTTAAACTTGATGTTGTTATATTTTATCGGTTTAACATTCATTGAAGGCTAACGATAATTTATTCTGCATTATCTTAGTCATAATATTTCTTACTGGACTAGTTGAGCTCACCCTTTCTTTCACTGTTCTCTTCAGGAAATGAGAACATAGCAGGGACTAGTCGGGGAACGGAGTGACGGTCCAGAGGATAGCATTAGTAGTCCTCACTATTCTGTGAAATAGTGTGTTAATAATTGTAATGAGGACTCCTTTTGAGTTTGTATAATCTCTAGTAGACAATAATTATATTCAAACTCACGGCTTATGTTTTGTCGATTGCATACCCACGCAGTTGTATTAGTAAGTTGTATTTGAATTTTGTACCATGTATCTGACGACCCAAGATGAATGATGTATACCTAATTTTGGGGGCGTCACACTTCTAACTATTTTAACATTGCTCAAACCATTACAATTCAATTAAAAATATTTCTAGCCACAAACAAAAAATTTAAAAATACATAACATAGTTAAATTGTCTAATACAACATATTTTTAAGAATTAGGATTCCTTAATAAATTTAAGTCTCCATGAAACATCCTAAAGTGCAAACTGCAGAAGATAATTAAAAATCAAGTCCAAGAGAACATTCTAGTACAAATATTATTAAGTGCCATTATAAATACATAAAACACCGAAAAAGGTGCATATTGAATGGAAAAAATCTCGATATTACTATGTACTCCCTCCGTCCCATAGTTATAAGTTGATTTTTTATTTTGAGATGTCCCAATATATAGGTTACTTACTATTTATAAAATTTAGTTGGTTCATTGTTTTACTTTTATGCCCTTATAATAAATATTCAACCATTACTCTTTTTTTGAAGAAACAACATTCAATGTTATTAATTTTATCACCACATTTAATGTTATTGTATTCTCTTTGGTTAAAGTTCTATGGTTATGGACTTTAACACATCAATCAATGAAGTTGAGAGTTCAGTGTGATAAGTAAGAAGTAATTAACTTATTCATTAATTCCATATTAAGGGGTATATATGAAAATTTTATGTTAAAATTGCCACTTAAATTGATTTTCTTAAACTATGTGCCAAAAAAAAATCAGCCTATAACTATGGGACGGAGTGGGTAATTTAATGGGGAAATGGGACAACAAAAACAACTAAACTATATTACAAATAATAATAATAATTGAATGAGAGAAGAAGTCTTTTGAATAATAAATTGAAATATAAAATTAAAATATCATTTTAAAATAATGAAATAATAAGCAATACTAAATGAAACTTATACCATTGGCAAGAACACATCGCACACATGACCGCACCAATAAAAAAGATGAGAAATTGTGATCTGAAATGTATACATCACACACATCCTATATATATATATATATATATATATATATATATATATATATATATATATATATAAATAAGAGCAAAGCAGGTGACTTGAGCGTTAAAGAATTACTTGTGATTGACTATGACACAAGAAAAGTTAAATGGGTTCGCAACTATGTGCATCAAGAAGGATATGCTAGATAAAATTGATTTTGAACATTTGATTGAAGATTTTGCCTCTAGGAATACTAGAAGAATTATCTTTCAATGTTTTATTGTAGTCGAATTTCTCATATTTTTTGTTGTAGTCGAAGTTCTCATATATTTTATTGCAGTAAAACTATTATGTTTTAAGATCCGAAAAAACACTTTTTTTAGATACAACTTGTACTGTATATATTTTATATTTTTTAGTGAAGACCAAGTTTTGAAAAAGGTATTATTTTCATTTTTCGCTTTGTACCATCAAAATCTTAGAAACGACTCTGTTAGGATCTATTCTATCTTTACGCGAGCATGCAGGGACGGAGCTACCTTAGGCCTTGAGGGGCCATGCCCCCTCCTCCCCCTCAAGATTTTTTGGGCCATACAATAGAATACCAAATGAGCTAATGACTATTGTGAAGATAAACATTAACTAATGACTATTGGGATAAATTCATTAGAATACCAAGTGAGTCTTACAAAAACTAGAATAGTCTAAAAAATTGTATAACTAATTACTATTGTGAAGATAATTCCAAGAGTAGATATTTTTCCATTTTCCAATTTAGTATAATAGATGGATTTCGTGATTTGAAAGAACGTCGGGTGCAATTCTGACGAAACTTTGATATGTTCTAAAAGACTTTTTTTTGCTATGTTTTGTTGTCTTTGTCAAAGAAAATTATATTATTACATTATATTTGTTTTAGTAAAAATATGTTTTGTAAGACCCCAGCTTTTATAAATAAAGATGAATTTTTCTATAAATATTATTTTTGAATATTATAGAATAAATTTGATATAATGTTATAGTTGTAGGTAATATTTATAAATTTTGCAAAGTATGCAAGTTGTTATAAAATATTAGTTTGGTTATTTAATATTCTTTTTGTTAGGAATATTCGCATAACAATGGCTCAATCATTAGTAGACCCCACAATGTAATTATTGTCCGGATAGAAAAAACGACAAAAATATTTTATAAAAATAACGGCGGAGGTGTTACCGTTAAAACCTGTTGAACTACCCGGTGGTAAAAGTACAAAATACGCTGCTGTCAGCATTAGTTGCACACCAGATTGATTTTGATCTTACGTTGAGAAGTCACTCAATTATGCTCAATTATTACTACGATAATTCTTTGCATCATATCTCTTATATTATTGATTCAATTATTGTCACAAAGATCATCATCAGATAATATGTTATAGTATTAAATCAATAATTGAGATTTACGTTTTATAAATGATTAATAATTGTTGAAAGATTAATTATGTGTTGATGAAAAAAAATGATTTGTGGTAAGTTTGATTATTTTATGGGGGCTCATATGTCATCATCTAAGAGTCTCTTCAATCGATAGTATTTACCTTCGTCAATAAGTAATTACCTTCGTCGATAGTAATTACCTTCGTCGATAAGTAATTACCCTTGTGAATAGTATTTACCTTCGTCAATAGTATTTACCTTCGTTAATAGTAATTACCTTTACCGACGTCCGAACCACTTGTCGTTTCACATTCTGATGTCCGAACCACTTGTCGTTTCACATTCTGAGCGTCGCCAAACCACTTTTCTTTTCACATTATTAGTCGCTCAGCCACTCGCTTTTCACACTATGCTAAAGCTTTTAGAAATTTTACATGAATAGAGGCCTAGGGCTTCATTATTTTTCACGAATTCATTCAAGCTATAGAGAGAAAGTATAGAGAGAATAAGAGAGAAAGAAGAAGAGTATTTTTGTTACTACACTACTGCGATTCAATCTCCTACCAAATGTAAGGGGTGTTATTCTTTCTTATTCACGAAGAGAACTGTGTTATTCCATCGCTTATTATTACATTGGAATAACTTCGTATATCACGGTTTACCCTATACTTGGTGACATTCTTCTATTATTCTGTTGGAACATCCTGCGTATCGTGTGTTTTACACCGACACTGTTCCGTCTTTATTATTATTCTGTTAGAACATCCATGCATGTGTTTTACACCGGACTTGGTTCCGCTTTATTATTATTACATTTGGAACATCCTCGCTCTCATGTGTTTTACACCTGACTGGTTCCGCTCTTTATCATTCTGCTGAATATCCTATCTGTGTTTTTACACCGGATCTGTTCCATCTTTATTATTCTGTTGGAACATCCTGTCGGTGTGAATTTCACCTGACCTGGTTCCGTTATTATTATTCTGTTGGAATAACTTTTGCTTACATCTGAAAGTCTGGCGCTGCATGGTACGATTTCTTTTGTTATTCCATTCTTTATTATACCCAAGTTGGTTAAAACTTTGACTTCTATACTCCATGAAATTAGTAGAATATCCTCGATATTTGCGTTTCATCCAAAGATATCTTTCATGAAAATATTCTTCGATCATTCTTGAATTTTACTAATTTGGGCGTTAATAATTCCTTGGATAAAATAATTCTTGAACTTGTTTTATTGATTTCTTATATCATTGTCATCATCCTCATTATTTATATTATGTTGAAAGTCATCCGTGGCGTGTAATGCGTAGATGGACTTGGTATGATTATAACGAGAGACTATTCGATTAATCATGACCGTAATGTTACAAATGATGTGATAAAAATCCTCGATGCCAAGTAGTCGTTGGTGGACAATTACGGCATGATCATGAATTATTAATGAATACACAAAAATATTCTTGGCCGTGAATGCATTTGAATAATTGTGGTGCGTGATACTAAAAGAATATCCTTACCATGTATGCGGGGGTGATTCAATGATGTGGAATATTTATTAAAGTTCTAGTCTCAATTTATAATGAAATATGAAAAACCTTTTAAAACCTAAAAGATAAGAGACTTTATTTTCTACTCGACTTTTTTAATGGATTGCATATTCCACCGCAGCTTAAACCTGGTTGTCTATCAGTATTTTATCGGTTTAACATTGTTGAAGACTATTGATAATTTATTCTGCATTATCTTAGTCATAATATTTCTTCTTTGAAATGGTTGAAATTTCACCTTCTTTTTTTCATTATTCTTCGGAAATGGTAATATAAATTTGGGACGAGTCGGAAACGAAAGTGATGGTCCCGAAGATAAGATTAGTATTCCTCACTATTCGTAAAATAGTGTGATAATAATCAGAATGAGGACTTTTTTGTTTGAGTTTGATAATATCTAAGTAGACGATATTTATATTTAAATCATGATTTATGTCGTATTGCATACCTACAGTTATGTTAATAAGTTGTATTTAAATTACATCTACGTATAGTGGTGGCCCAAGATGGGTGATGTATACCTAATTTTGGGGGCGTCACATGTTTTGTAATTGTGGAACTTTATTTTTTAGTGATGAATATATATTATATTGTTAAAAAAAATTCTTAGTCCTCCAATATCGAATCTGGCTTCGTCCCTGCGAGCATGTGAAACCTTTCCAGAATCGAGCGGAGCGGGGCGGGACTGGGTGGGGTGGGGGGACAAACCTTTCCAGAATCAATCAATTAGATGAAATTAGCATCACGGGCTGATTTACTCAATGGGTTAGTATTTTCTTTTGGAACAAGATAGCATTGTTAGAAAATTTTTCCAAAAATAAGTTTTAAAAAAATAAAAATAAATTAAAATCAGGATTATCTTTATGATTTTATACAAAATTAATTAAATAAACATTTTACTAATAAAATGTAAATATTTTCTCTATAAATGTACATATATATTTCAGAATTAATTAATATAATTCCGATACATTTAAACTATTCTCATAAGTTCATAATTTATCTCTATTTGATCATAAATTGATTTAACAATTAAATTAATTCTTTTAATAATAAATATTAAAAGACTCGCTAAGATTCTATGATCAATATTGATAAATTATTTTATGAAAATTATATAAATTATCTTATGAAAATCTAATAATTATAGGAATAATCTACTTTTTAAATTTATCTTGTTTCAACGGAGAATTTTCATTGTCAACTTGTAGAAAGCAAAACAATCAGTTTAGAATAATAATAATAATAAACTATTTTACAAATAATAATAATAATTGAATGAGAGAAGATGTTTTTTGAATAATAAATTGAGATACAATAAGCAATACGCAATACCAAATGAAACTTATACCATTGGTAAGAATTAAGGGCGGAGCCACGTTTGGGCTATAGCCCGGGTAAGTTTCCACCTATGTCTTACATGTTAATTGTAGTAGCCA
Organism: Panax quinquefolius; assembly: GCA_020205615.1. Taxonomy (NCBI): domain Eukaryota; kingdom Viridiplantae; phylum Streptophyta; class Magnoliopsida; order Apiales; family Araliaceae; genus Panax; species Panax quinquefolius. The sequence goes on along the minus strand of CM035174.1, from coordinate 1,279,173 downwards.
TACTTTCTCTCTCTCAATACTTACTTCCTGTTTCTTTCTCTAATCAAAACATATAGTTAAACGACTTTGATTAATTCTTTATTTGACAAAAGCATAATGGGTATCTATTGTGTAGGGAGATCTGGATGCAGAGCAGATCTGCGGTGGAGAATGTCAAAATTGATGAAAAGTTACAAAGGGATGGCCCAGTGGAAAGCTGATGTACAATTGCGATGGTGGGGTATGCTTTTTGCATTTTTCTTAGCTTGGATTGTTACCCTTCCATTGGAATCAAAACACACAAAGTTTGATGGTTGGGTGTTGAGGATAAATTTCAAATGAGAGTAAATCTGAGGACTGATCATCAAGCAATTATGATGGAGGATGAAAATGTCTAGCGTCTGAGAGAGATAAAAATGTATCATGCATTCTTTTGTTAAAAGACTCCCTTGCTGGTTATACTTTCTCACGCTTTGTTTTTGCCACCTTAACCCTAATCCGACATGCCTCCCCACTCTCTATGATCTCAAATTGGGATGCATGCGAGGTTGTCACCTTTTTCCCATCAGACTGCCACGTACCGGATAAAATCTCATCCACATTAATGATCTACAGACTTTTGGTCAATCGCTTCTTTTTTTCATCATTATGAGTCAAAGCGCTTAGATATAAAAAGCTTTAATGGATCAATTCTTAGACCCACCCATCATTATGAGGATATGATAAAGGTAACATAAATATTAAGCCCAATGACTATAAAACTCAATAACAAAGATCCAATAGGTTAATTAAATGGATGAAGCCCAATCCGTCTCAAGACGATAGAGAAATATCACGATCCAATTCGCTTCTAGTTTTTTATTAAATAGGATATTTAATAGAAAACTATAAGCTGATCCACGATATTATGAGATCCAACAGGATTGAAATGGGCCCAAAGTATGACTTACCAAGGTCCAACTGATGAAGAATGGGAACAACAAGGATACTGGAAAGACGGATCAAGACGGGAAATCTAAAGGGAGGCCCAATCTGTTAAATATCTAAAATTGACTGGATATTGCCGAATATGTGCAGGCAAATGCAGACTTCGAGCGTTTACGTCCTAGACACATAAATGTCGAGTCTGATGAAGAGACCATGAAAAGGAAGATCAACATGTTGAAGGCCACATTGGCTCGGGATGATAGGAAGGCCCATTGGGGCTGTTACCAGAACTTCGTAGTAAGATTAAGGTACTTGAACAGGATCCCCATGGCCAGAAGAATTGCTCAAATGATTCAATGAGACTATCGGACTTCATGAACTCGGTGCAGAGATTATGAAAGTATACTACGAAGGATTCGAAGACTGCCGAGGTCAATGCAAGGAAAAGCTGGTGGCAGCCTAATTAGATCTGGCCTTGCTCGATTTTGAAAATGATGTATAAATAGGATCTTATTGCTTCTGATCTTTATAATTTGTGCAAAAATTTTGTAAAGAAATTTAAGTGGACTTGTTTAAGTGTTTAATGAAATTTTAATTTTCTTTACTATGACTTTTGTTTACTTCATTTCTTGTCAATAATTCAGCATTAATGATCTTGAATGAACTTAGCTTAACTATAAATCAGATAAGGCGTATAGCAGTTAAGTTAAGAAATGAAATGCACTGAATGAACTGAACCGAACTTAACACTTGCATAAAATAAAGTAATGTATACTTATCGTTTCCGAAGTGTGAGACAGATCATGTGTGAGGTGAATTCGGCTGATCCTCTTTGTACCATCAAGATCTTGTTTACCACTCGGGGTAGAACAAGTATATAAGGACATTTGTTTACCACTCGGGGTAGAACAATTTTATAAGGGCCATGGAATTTGTCTACCACACGGGGTAACAAATTCATAAGGGCACTCCTGACAATAAGGCTGCCATCGAATGGCCAGCGAGTCCTACCATACTTTCTTGCTTCGGTGCCCATTTACCACTCGGGGTAAATCAAAATTAAAAAGGACCATGGAATTTGTCTACTGCATGCGGTATAACAAAACCATAAGGACTCCCTCCTACCAAGAGGCTACCATCGAATAGTCGTGAAATGGACCCCTGCTTCTCCTTACTTGGTGCCCATTGATTTACCACCCTTGGTAAAAACAAAGATTAAAAGGATCATAGGATTTGACTACCACACGGGTAACAAATAAATGGGTCGCCATCGAATGGCCAGCGAGTCCTACCATACTTCCTTACACCATTGTGAACTTAAGACAAATAGGAAGAAGATCAGTTGTGAAAAAGTGACTTTTTATTGATGGTGAGCAATCATGTACAGACTTCCAGTAAATTGACTCGATCTCTACTGAAAGTATTTTCGGAGTCTGCCGGCGTGCCAAGTGTTCTTAATCTCGGATCCATCTAATGCCTTCAATCGGTAAGTTCTTGACTTTGGTACTTCGATTACTTCATAAGGTCCTTCCCAATTCGGCATCAGCTTCCCCACGTTCTGCGGCGTAGATGCTTCAGCTTCTCTGAGGACGAAGTCCCCCACTTCTAATCTACGAAGCTTTACCCCTTTGTTGTAATGCTTGGCAACTCTCCTCTGGTAGGCTGCTAACTTGATCAAAGCCACTTCTCTGACTTCTTCTAACAGATCCAAGTTGGCCTTTAGTCCTTCATCATTGTAGATCTCTCTGAACTGACTGACGCGAAGACTTGGAGATCCAATCTCGACTGGGACCAAGGCATCAGTACCATAGGCCAATCTGAAAGGTGAATCTCCTGTCGTAGTCCTCGGTGTAGTTCGGTAAGCCCACAATACACTGAGCAGCTCTTCCGGCCATCTTCCTTTCGCTTCGTCCAATCTGCGCTTAATCCCGTTCAGCAACGTTCTGTTAGTCACCTCAACCTGTCCATTTGACTATGGATGAGCCACCGAAGTCTTCCTGTGTTGGATCCCCAATTCTTTCAAAAATCCTTCGAATTTTGATCCCACGAACTGGCGTCCGTTGTCTGATATCACCGCTTTAGGAATTCCGAAGCGGAACACTACGGATTCTTTTATGAACTTCAAACATTCTTGTTCTGTTATCAACCGAAGTGGCTTCGCCTCTACCCATTTGGTCATGTAATCAATAAGAATTATACATAAACCGACATGTCCTTTAGCTTTCTACAGAATGGACCCGATATATCAACCCCTCGATAAGAAAGGGTATAGGAGATAGAATCGAGTATAGCTCTTACAGTGGGTGATGTGGGATTAATTTGTTGGTGGCATTTCTCACACTTCTTTACATACTCGTAGCTTCCTTAAAGATCGTTGGCGATAATATCCTGCCGAAGAACTTTGTATGCCAGTGACTTAGCAGCCATATGATCACCGCAAATGCTCTCGTGGACTTCCCAAAGAGCATACTCAGCTTCAGACGAAACCAAACACTTTAATAATGGTGACGAAAATGCCCTTCGATAAAGATCCCCATCAATAAGAACAAAGTTGGCACTCTTGTACTTGATCTTCTTTGCTAGCATCTGGTCCGAAGGAAGGATGCCATCTGCCAAATATTCGATGTAGGGAGTCATCCAGCAGTCAGATCATTCGATACACATCACCGCTTCATGCTGGATACTCGGCTGCTGCAAAACCTCCAAATAAACGGACCCATTAAAAACAACAGCATCCGTAGTGGCTAACTTTGACAATGCATCGGCGATAGAATTGTTGTTGCGTTCTACGCCTTGAAACTCATAGGAAGTAAAGTACTGAAGTCGATATTTCAACTCTGCTAAATACTTGACCATCCTCGCCCCCCAAGCTTCATAATCTTCTGATAACTGCTTGACGACCAGCTGAGAATCACTGTAAATAATCAGCTTCTGCACCTCTAGACTCTTCGCCAGCCGAACCCCCGCTAGCACTGCTTCATATTCGGCCTTATTGTTAGTTGCTTTGAATCCAAATCGATAAATTCTTTGAACCACGAACCCCTCCGGGCTTGTCGAAGATAATCCTCGCCATCGACATCCGCTAGAGGATCCATCAAAGACATCTCGATGTCCACGAATTCGACCATCTTTGAGAATCGCAACTACTCATTTGGATGTCTCGGCTTCCAACGGCTCAGCATCTGCTTTGGAGAACGAACACTCCACCACAAAATCGGCCAAGGCTTGACCTTTAATAGCAGTTCTGGGATGATATTCGATGAAGAATTGGGATAATTCCATGGTCCATGCTGCTAATCTTCCCGAGACTTCTGGCTTGCTCATCACCTTCTTCAATGGCTGATCCGTGTAGACCACCAGGAGCCGATCTTGAAAATATTGTCGAAGCTTTCGACTAGCAATTATTAAAGCAAAGGCAAATTTTTCTATATTAGAATTTTGGTTTGACATCTCTTAAGACATGGGTGACATAATAGGCCGGAATGCCGCTTTCCACCGACCTCCCGAACCAACACCGCTCCTACCGCTTGACTAACTAGCCGCCAGATATAAGTATAAGGTCTCAGCCGAAATAGGTTTCATCAATAAAGGAGGCGAAGAAAGATATGTCTTTATGCCTTGGAAAGCATCTTCACACTCCAAAGTCCACTAAAAGGTCTTCGCATTTTTTGGTCCTTTCAACGTGTCGAAGAAAAGCAGGCACCTCTCTGCTGATTTGGACATAAACCTCCTCAATGCTGCAATCCTACTAGTCAGACGTTGAACGTCTTTGAAAGACTGAGGAGTCTTCATGTCTAGGATGGCGTGTATTTTTGTCGGACTGGTTTCAATGCCCCTTTGACTGACTAGATAACCCAAGAACTTCCCGGCACCAAGTCCGAAGGTACGTTTGGTGGGGTTGAGCCTCAATTTGCGATGGCGGACTGTTTGAAAGCATTCCTCTAGGTTATCCAGATGCTTCTGAACAATCATGCTTTTCACAATCATGTCATCTACATATACTTCCATATTCTTTCCCAGCTGCTTGTGGAAGATAAAGTTCATCATTCTCTGGTAAGTGGCCCCAGCATTTATCAGGCCGAAGGTCATCTTCTTATAGGCGTACACCGAATGGTGTGTGATGAATGTTGTCTTTAGAATATCTTCCTTGCACATAGATATTTGAGGATAACCTGAAAAAGCATCCATAAAGCTTAGTAGTGCATATCCCGAAGTTGCATCAATAAGTTGATCGATATAGGGTAAAGGATAGAAGTGTTTGGGCATGCTTTGTTCGGTCGATGTAATCGATCTTGGACTCGCCATTTCCGCTCGCTTCTTACACCAACACTACATTTGCCATCCACTGGGATAGTCGATTTGAAAATGAAGTCGGCGGCCTCTCGGCTTTGCAATTTCCTCATCGATGATCTTTTGGCGTTAAGGTGCAAAGATCCGCTTTTTCTCTTTGAATCGCTTCTTCGATGGATCTACGTCTAAACGATGCTCGCGATTCTTCTGCTGATCCCAGGCATATCTTGTGGTTCCCATGCAAAGATGTATGCATAGCATCGAAGAAGTTCCATGAGATTTGTCCGGAGAGGTTCTGGCAAACCCAAACCAATCTTCACTGTCTTATCCTTCTTTCCCAGGACCAACTCAATCTCCTCTGTCTCCCCTGCGGGAATAACTGATGGCTCCGAACTGCTTTCTGTGAAGGGCTCGATCTCGATTGCCATAGTTTGCTTATGCTTGCTTGATTCCCAACTCCGAGAAATGACAGCGTTAGATATCAAACGTCGGGCCAGATCCAAATCCCCCGCCACCTCTCCTACTCCATGTGCCGTAGGGAACTTGATCTTAAAATGAGGAATGGAAGTCACTGCTTGGAGAGCAGCCAAAGTAGGTCTTCCTAAAATGGCATTGTAGGCCGAATCTACATGCACAACATAGAACTTGCATGTTATTTCTACCTGTTGTGGAGCGGTGCCAAAGATGACTGGCAGCTCAATAGTTCCGGCCACTCTGACAGGGTCATTGCTGAAGCCATACAGAGGAGCCTCCTGTCCAACCTCCATCTTCTGCCCATCAAGATGCATCCTTTGGTAAGCATGGGCATATAAAATATCCACCGAAGACCTATTGTCTATCATCATACGCTTCACGTCTACTGAACCCACTTGCGCAGTGATCACCAGTGCTCCTTCATGGGGTTCGATGGGCTCCGAAGGATAATCTGCATCGGTAAAGGATATAACAGTTCCCGAAAAAGGTCTATCAATCTTCGGGGGAGCACCCGCCACGGACATAACTGAATCCAGATACCCCCTCATCTTCTTTCCTACCAACTTTCCCGATGTCCCCCCTGTTATTACGTCGATGACATGTCTTGGTGGTGATTAAGGGCGGTATGCGAGAGGATTTGTTTGAATAAATCAACTGCAATGCGGTCGACATTCATTGTTCGGTTGATCTCTCCCGGCCACATATTGAATCAGCAAACCACTTTGAACCTTCCTCTCCATAAAATCTTTCAAATTGCAGCATTCATTGGTATCGTGACCCGTAGCTTGATGATAGCCACAATACTTTCGAGTGTTGCCTTGCCCTGGCTTGAAGTTATCACGAGGCGGCTCGAAGAACGGTTGGCCCCTGATCTGATCTAGAATTACTGATCTATCTGTGTTCAGCTTGGTATACACCTTATTCACCTTCTGGGCGGATGGGCGATTACCTCCTTGTCGCCAAGTGTTACTGAATTTTTTAGAACTGTCTTCCGATCGATCATTGTACCCCCCCTTTCTTCTGCTCGACATCGGCTTTAGGAGCGTCCGCCTCCTTATCTCGGTCCGAGGAAGATCGTTTCAGACTGTTCATAGCCTCCACCACTACGATATAACCTTCCGCTTTATCAAAGGCTTCTGTTAAACTCTTCGGATGATGAAACATCAGCTTCTTCACCAACTTCTCGGACTTTACTAGGTCCAAACCATTCTGAAACAACCCCACAGCTTGTAGATCGTTCAAATCGGATACCTGACCAACGGTTTCTCGGAACCTCTTTACATACTGACCCAATGACTCATTGGTGTATTATTATCGACCTGTGCGGAGAACCCGGGCTTCCTCTTCTTCTACATTACTCCCAAGCGAAGCGTGGAACTTGTCGCAGAGCTCGGACCATGATGAGATTGAATCTGCAGGCAGAGTCCCCATCCACCGCTCCCGCATCCTTTCTTAACGTCAGAATAACAAGCGTGTGACACTTAGCAGCATCAGTAAAATCGTAGTAATCCATCAGCCGGTCAAATGCTTGGCTATGGTCATAAGGATCCCCCGATCCATCATAACTTTCCATGTGAGACAACTTTTTGGTGGTGTCTGCCTTCTCCTTAAGAATATCCGAAGAAAATGGGGATGCTTTCTTTCCCGGAGTATCCTTCACCTGTTGGACCTCAGCTAACTATTTCCGGAGCTCCTTCAATTCTTTTATCAGATACTCCACTCCTTCTGGTTGTGATGACACTTCTTTCTTTGATGACTCCTTCCTCTTTTGAGTAGATCAGTCTTTAACCACAATACCCCCAATTTTCGAAGGACTTTTATGATGACGGTCTCCAGAGCGGAGTGCCTTAGGTGAACTTTCTGGTGTACGGCCCCTAGATCTGCTTCATCTCTGGGTCCGGTGACTGTGGTGAGAATGTGCAATAACGAGCGCCCTCTTTGTATTCTCGGGAGTATGTTCTTTGGATCGGCCTCTTTGTTCACCTCGGCCTTGCTCCCTAGAACCGACATGATGGTGCGCTCCCTTCGATTTTCGAGGAGTAGGGCTTCTCGATCTTCTTCTTTCTCGATGTTGGCCTTGAGTTTCACGTCTTGAATGAGCGGGTTCCTTCCCACTTCGATGCCCACGCTCTTCGGACTGAACGTAACTGGACGCTTCATCTCTCAACTCTTCCATCCGAGACATCTGCTCAGCTATATCCTGCCTTTGCTTCGTAAGTGCCTCCATGGCCCTATCTGTTTCTTCTGCCATCTTAACCAGTCGGGAGGCCTTTCATCTTGGTCGTCTCAGTATTGAGTTCTAGGCGAGGTGCCTTCTACTCGTTTTCGACCATGACTAGATCCTTTCTCCGTCGTGAAAATTAGCTTCCTCTTAGCTTTGCTCACAACCTTCTGTCGAGAATCTTCTTGCGAACGTTTGGACGTTGTGCTGGCATGAACACTTAATGTAGGTCCCAAACGATCCTTTACAGACACTCTTGGTGTCGTCTCACTGACAGTTATCGGCTGTCCTTCAGGTGTAGGTGTTCTACTCTTCCCATGATCAACGACGTGAACGCGGCCGGAATGTGTGATTGAAAAATACTCAAGACACTAGAACTCAGCCCTCCTTCTAGCGCCCAATGTTAACGCCAAGATCTTCTACTACGTCCCAATCACGTAAGGCGTCCCGATCCTGCCGCATAAAGAACACGATCAACACACAAAAGCTTGGCGGGCCGGGCCACTCGAGGATAACTCCGTGAGGTAAGTAAAGATCATCACAAGGGTTAACAATGGAGGATGAAAATGTCTAAGCGTCTAGAGAGAGATAAAAATGTATGCGTGCACTTTTGTTAGAAAACTCCTTGCTAGGTTATACTCTCATGCTTCGGTTTTTGTGCCACCAACCCTAATCGACCTGACTCCTCCCCTCTCTCTATGGTCTCAAATTTTGATGCATGCATGTTGTCACCTTTTTCCTCATCACTGCTGTCAATTTGGATAAAATCTCATCCACATTAATGATCTGCGCAGACTTTTGGTAAATTTGTTCTCTTTTTTTCATCATTACAAGTCAAAGGCTTAGATATAAAAAAGCTTTAATGGATCAATTCTTAGACCCAAATTACATCATTATGAGGATATGATAAAGGTAACATAAATATTAAGCCCAATGACTATAAAACTCAATAACAAAGATCCAATAGGTTAATTAAATGGATAGGCCCAATCCGTCCGGCCCAATAGAAGAAATATCATGACCTAACAGGAGGGTTGTACAGGAACTTGGTATGGTTATTCCTAGTTGGAGCTCTCTTGCCAATACCTGTGTTGGGTCCTGAGCAAAATCTTCCCCGAAAAGAAATTGATTCCCTTGATTATCATACCTACGGCATTGCCGGAACAATATCACTAGCTGGATTATCACCGGAAAGGATGGTGGCAGAAGTACAACTATGTTCTGTCAGCGGCATTGGATCCTGGAAGTACAGCTTTCATGGGTGTTCTGTTGTTCTTTGCTCTGCAGAACGAGTTTGTAGATTTGAAGTGGTGGGGAACAAAGGATGACCAATGCCCTATGGCAACTTACCCAACAGCTCCGGATTCCCGGTTTTCTAGTAGCCATGTAATGTATAAAAGCAATTAAATCAATGAATCCCCATAATTAATTATGCCTCTAGAATTATCCTGGAATCCCAATAATTAGGCAAGACTAAGGTGTAGCAGTCTCATAAAGGATAGTGCAAAAATGTTATAGCAGGATAGGAAGCTTTGCCATAAATTTGAATAAACATTGATTCTCCATGGTTGTAAATGCATAATTGAGTCCCAACAATAAAGGAGAGAGTTCCCTTTATTATCTCTCCTCTTTTTTTGATTGATGATTTGTTTCCCATGAATGAAGACCTGTATTATAAATGAACAATCACAAAGCAAAATACAGACCAAAACCTGGATGTCTGATTAAATATTTCCCAAATACATTCATAGAACATACACCCATCGACACCTTATAGATTATAGAGAAGATTTTAGTGTTGTATAGAATATCTACTCCAGAAACTGACACTAGCTTATTTCAAATATTCCACTGAGGTACTGCCATGTGCAGCCATTATATCTCCAGAAACAAACTAACTACAATTGCAGTCACAAAGATATTACAGAGCCCATGAAATTTCAGGATCTATAAGCAAATTTTTTTGCGCATGGATTCTTATGGCAAGTCAAATGATGAAATGAGCATTGTCAATAATAGAGGAATACAAGTACAATATGGAAGCATGTGTATTGCCGATCGAATTCTTGAACCGACTTTAACTGCTGTTTCTAAAGTTCACTTGTGCCACTGGCATGGATTACATGTTTATAAGTATATCAATTGCATAAAAAAGGATGCAAAAGGCTAGCAGCCAGAATATGCCTTTTCACCTCTGTGTGGACTTGTAGAGTACAACTGTGACATACTTGGCCAAAAACCTGTGTGTAGAACCGAGTGCAACCACCGATGGGCTACTCCTCCCTTTCTGCATGTAAAGATGGTTAAGCACTACATGCTGAGGTCTTGAAGGAGGTGGAATCTCCATGTGGTATGACGGCACATTGAGCAAAGTCATTTGTAGATGAGGAGGAACCATTGGTGGCTCCTTTGCAAAGTCCTCGGCACCAAGTTGCAAGTTGTTATAGCTCGAATCTGGGGAATGAGGAGGTTCAAAACCAGATATGCTTTCAATATCCTCTGGAACATATTCCTACACATAAGCATCATTGCACTAATAAGACATCCCGACTATCAAGTAGTCATTTACCGAGATCATGCATCTCCACACACAGATGCGTGCATCCCTGTGGGCAACACAAGCATACAACCACACACACAACCCCACACAAAAAGACGTATGATGGCATGGCAACACAAAGCAGGTCAACATTTAATTAAAACGCTAACCAACGGGAACAAAAGAGCAACAAGGTCAGAGAAACCAATCACAAATTTCCCAGGCCTTTTACTTGTAACGTTAACATTATTATATAAACTTTTTGTCGTCTTCTTTGGATGGTATGCAAGAGCCTATTCTCCAGCCTTTTAAGGGAACTAAAGAGAAGTTGATACAACAACCTTTACCCAGGCAAGTAGCGGCTGAACCCTCTTTTGCAGGAAGCCACTAATGCATCAACAACTTATTCTCCATCCTTGTAAAGTAGACAATAGTTTATGTAATACAATGTTATTACTGAACTAACTTTTGGCCAAATGCTGGTTGACCAAAGGTATGTATTCTATTCTAGTATGGAAGTTAGGACTAGCAGAGGCTGACCTTCAAGGAGCCATGACCATCATCAGGACAAGCCTAAAAGAAATTACACTAACCCCTCATGTTTACAATTACAGTCACCTTCAATTCCCTTCAGTCATTGTGACTTGTAAAATCGACCAGATGAAAGGACAAAGTGAGTCGGGTATCTGTTTTCAAACTCTAATTTAGTTTTGTCATTTCACCCAGATTTGCATGAGATGGTGCCAAAGTCAGAGATTTGCAATATGAACTCAGCCTACTTATTTATATTCTTACTACAGATAATTAATACATTCAGCAACTCAGTAGGAGTTTGGCATGTCGACACATTACCAAATTCTGAGGAGAGATTTCAGTGGTGAAAAATTCTTTCAAGGGTCTTCGCGAGACTTAAAAAACTAAAAGTGCATAAGAGACAGAAATTATGATTCCCCTAATTGCAGATCATGTTTCAATAGAACACCACAACTCTGGTCACTAAATAAGGAGACTATTTCATGCCAGAGATGGATTTATTAGTACATAACTATAAAGCCAGATGCAGCAATTCAGCAGGTATAAACTCTTAAAGACAACTTTTGCTATCATTGGTTTTTAAGATAAGTAACAAAAGATGAAAAGGGGACATCAATGTTCTAAAAGGCGGGAGGCGGGCGGCCCAGGGGGGCCTGGGCGGTGCCTAGGCGAATTTTTTTATTTTAAGACAATTTTAATATTTTATCTTACATTTATCCAAACAAAATAATAATATATAGTAAAACAATCTATAATAAAGATAATAAATGCATTTTCTTAAAATTCAAACACATATCTATATTGCCAATGTCAAAGTTCAAACACATATCCATATTGCTAATGTCAAAGTTCAAAGTTCAAACACAAACATGCAATTGTTCAAAGTTTAAACATATTTTTAACGTATTAGTTTTATTTATAAACAAGATTGCTTTTAAAATTTCAAGAATTTAATTCAATATTAAAACTTAAGAAACTAAACATAAATTTAAGAATTATAAAATTGAATTAAACTAAATATTACAAATGTATCCTCATTTATATAATTTGAAGTTGGTACAAGTTCAAAAAATTACAACTATAATAAAATTATCCATTTTGACTTGATATTGTTAATTTCTTGTTGTGATTTAATATGCTACAACCTGTATTATGAATATGATAAATAATTAGAAAAATAAATATATCAAGATTTGGTTTGGGTAGTTATTAAAATAAAAAAAATCTCTCCGCCTAGAACCCGCCTAATTTTCTAGAGGGATTTTTTTGTCGCCTAGGTGAGGCGCCTGGGGGCTTAGAGGCGCCAAGGGGGGCCTAGGTCCTAAGCGGGGGCGCCAAGGGGGGCCTAGCGCCTAGGCGGACCTAGGCGGGGATTTTTAGAACATAAGGGGACATGTAACATCAGAAACCTAAAGGAATAATGCCCAGCAATCATCATCAATACGCCACTTGGATGGTGTATATACTAGCTGATCTTTTGTAGTTGCAAAGACTAAAGACATGAGGTAAAGGGGGTGCCGTCGACACAAGATTCCAATATTTTAATAATCTACTGAACTGATATTAAATATACTGTCAACGCAGGATGAGAAAGTTTGAGAACAAATTGAAGTTAAAAGTTGATAGAATATTTAGGAGTTAAATTATTAGAAGAAAAAAAGTTCAATGACAGTTGTAGATGATTATAAAACCTTTTAAAACTAGCATTATTTAATATTTCATGTGATGCAGAAATAGGTAAAAGGCAATGAGCAAGGTGATTCACAAAAGTGGAGAAACCAAAACAACCGAATGGCCTATGATTATGAATCTCAGTAGAGTAGATCAGCTCGAAAGTTAGTCTATAGAACTATAAGACTTAGCTTTGATGACATCTAAGTTCCTCCAATAATCTAAATTTACTTGAGGAACAAGCCATTTATCACTACTGGATGAAAAGTATCGACATAATTAGCCTTACTCGAGTAGTCTTTGAAAAAGATTTCAATGTAGTAATATCTTTGCTCCCAGCAGGTGGTGCAGCCTACTCAGGCCAGAACTTTGATTCTGTAAGCTAGAGCTTGCTTACATAGATTCCCCATTTTAATTTAAAGTTTAAAGTACTGCCTAGGAGTTGTTTAAAAATCGGCACAACCTCCGCCATGTGCATTGCTTGTAACTGAAACAATCATGTTCCTATTTTGTAAAATGTGTGTCTTGTGTGATAAGGAACCAAGAAATGTAGCTGATGTACGTCTGGCCCCTCTTGATTTTGGGGGATTTTTTATATAGAAAGACACAACATCAAATGAGGTTTCCACACCAACTTTTTAATGTGCATAATTTAAAACGAGAGTTGGGAGTTACTTGCAAGTCTAAAATATTGTAGGCATTGCCAGCATCATCCTGGGTCCATGGCATGTCAGGTGAATGCCTCCATTGACCATCGACAATAAACCTGTACTGGTAAACACCTGAAGGGAGAACTTTCATAATGGTGAAGTCTTTCCCAGATCTCTGCAATGGCATCCTGAAAAACATGGTAAAAAAGTGCTCTCAGGTTGCAAGTCATAACATACAAGTTACAAGATTGTTGGTAGAATACATTAGTTTTAACCTTGTTTTCCAATCATCCCACGAGCCCTCCACAGCAACCTCCTTGCCATCATAGCTCCATGTTATCATCGTGGGAATTCCTTGTTCGTTGGACATGTCTTCATACCCTGAGGTAGTTTGCATCCATGAAGGGCTCGGAATGTGCAGCTCATCTGGTCTTTGTAAAGGAACGACAGGGGCCTGAAAAAAACTTAACAAAAGCAACAGCTGATAGATCACAATCGTAATGTATAGTATCTCATAAGAATTAATATCACAGGTAAGCCAAAATAAACGGAGTAACTTCACCAAAACATATTTCGAGCATAAACAAACATATTGCAAATGAGTAGTTCAATACAAATGGACTTGATGATGAGACTGCATTATGCACTGAATCAGCTCAAGCACATCAAACAGGTAAACTCAAGAGTGCAGAAACTATTTTCCACAGGCAGACTAGTATCAAATTTGTGTACCCAGAATCACAGACCACACATCAAGGGTTATATTTCTGCGTAATTTGAACCTATTTAAACCTTTTATACTCTACTTTCTTTCAATCAAAAGTACAACCCATCAGATATTGCCTTTTTCCAGTCTCAGATTTATTCAGTCAATTTATTAATAGACTTCAAAATAAAATAAAAGTACAAAGCATCCCCAAAACCAAATCAAAGAAAAAAAAATAGAACACAATAGAAAATAAAGTGCAACATATCCAAAACAATCTCCTACTCTCACCATCCAGTCCAATGATCAAAATTGCAACTTTCCCAGATCTACTCATTAATTGATAGTTACATTTACTAACTGATAAATTAACAAATTACCCATATCAAAAAAGGTATAAAACATATTAAATTACTCAAAAAAATCTAAATAGGAACCTAAAAGCTGAAATCTTTACATAAATAAACTGGAAAATCTAAAATCAAAATTAAGGGTGCTAATTTATACGAAGAAACAGACCTGTGGAGTGAACATCAATGGTGAACGTGCAGCCCTAGGGCTAGGAGGAGGAGAAGGGCCCATAAATTCACCATCACCAAGTTCACCGCCGTCCTCCGCCGCCATTTCACCACCACCAGATTGATTATCAACGTCATTACCACCGCCACCATCTTCTCTACCATTCACATTTCCCATAATTATTACAAAATCCCCAAAAAAGAAGAAGCCGTTTAGAATCTCTATATGAGATTCCCAACAAATCAATAAATTATTATACTCATACCACAACTATATATCATTTTTAATCTTGAGAATAATATATTTATATATATATATATATATTATATAGTTGAAGAATCAATCAAGAAAAGTGGATTTTGATTGAATATATGCAAGTGAGGAGAGTGATGAGTAAGGCTGAGAAACAGAAAGGGCAAAAGAAAAAGGAATAAAAATAGAAAAAGGTGAAATGTTATGATGCTTTGACATTCCAATGAGTTTGGAACTATGTTATTCTACGGGTGGCCCACTGACGTGTGGGTTTAACGGAGAAGATGAAGGTCACCCATCATTTAAAAAAAAGTCACCATTTTTAATTTATTTTTGATATTTTCATTTATTAAAATGATGTCGATTACTATTTTTATGTATTAAAATAATTTTTTTTATATATTAAAATGATATTTTTTTAAAAATTGATATTTTCATATATTAAAATGATATTTTTATATAGAGGTGAGACCACTCACTATTTATCAATTTTTAAAAAAAAGTGTTAAGAGGGGAGTCCGGGGGGAACTTAGAGAAAATTTACATTTTAATTTTCTAAAGAGCTGAATTTTTATTAGGAAATAGACTCAAACATGTCACAATAAATCTCGAATTATCTATCACTTTTCATCTCAAAACATTTTTTTTTAATTACTCTATCAATAGATATTCTTCATCAGTTACCAAATTAAACAGACTGTAAATCAAGAGTCACAGCAGCATAAAAATAAGGATGAATTATATATTCTATTATATATTTAAAAGTAATTATAACAATAGTGCATTTATAAAAATTTTACACAACTAATACACTTCTATATTTATTTATAATACTAGTGCAATTAGGATTCCTTAATTTAGGGAATTAGTATTCAATTAGAATTCCTTAATTTAGGGATTAGTTATACCCATGACTTCTTCTCTCTCCTCATCTATAACAACTGTAGTTAGTCATCACCCTTCTTCTTCATTCAACGTATTCATAGATAACAGTCTGATAAAACAAAGTATGCTCATTACCGCCAGTCCGATGACATCTTGGCGGGTATCACTGGGTGGCATTAGCTTTGTTTCCGCCGTATATTAGCGAGTTCATATTCAAGATGAAAGCATACATCATTTTGATAGAGTGAGGTTCTCTAAATTTTGAACCCTAAAAGAGTTCGAAAGTAATTTATGAGGGACGATCTGTTTGATATGCTTCTTGAGGAGTATACCTTCAAGGAGATCATCGGAAAAATGGGTCTCATACCACATTCCTACTCCGCTGTTCATACTCTTCAAGGTCATGGACTGAAGAGTATATCTCCAGTAGCTTCTCAAAATGAAGGGTCAAAATGGAGGTGGGTATGAAGATTCAGCGGTGGTGGCGGTGGATATGAATACTGGATGATGGCAGTAGATATGAATACTAGATGATGGTAACGAAACCTTCATACCAAGGTAACCAAACTGTCATATCAAAGTAACCAATCAACCTCCACACTTTAAATTTTTTCTTAGTACAGTTGGTTACCAAAACTTCAGATCAAGGTAAGCAAACCTTCGTACCAAGGTAACAAAACCTTCATACCAAAGTAACTAATTCACATCCACACCTGCAGTTTTTTCATAGTGCGATTTGGTAACCAAACCTTCGCACCAAGGTAACTAATTCAATTTTATTAAGTTACCAATTTCGTTTGAATGTGATGCATTGGTAGCAAACCATTCATATAAAGGTAACCATTTTATTATTTATGAGTAACAAAATAGTTATAAAAAAATTTCGAACATTAATAGTTACATCTATTTATTTTAAACTTTTTGTAGTAATCTTCTTCTTCTTATTCTCATTGGCGTTTTGGACAACGGAGATTCGCGGCGGTGTAGCGACGGAGTATGTGAGGTGTAGCGGCGGTGTTGCGGTGGACTATTATTTCAAAGTGTATGTGAGGGAGATGAAGATTTGAATTTGAATATTTAAATTCGAATTATTATTTTGAATTTGAATTTGTTTTTGTTGTTAGATCCAAATATTTGAATTTGAATTATTAATTATGGCAGTTATTTGTCCTTGATTTTAGGTTTTCTTATTAATGTGAATTGTACTATTTTTGTAATATGGGTTCTAATTACACTCTTTTTGTAATTATTTGGTTGATGCACTTTTCTTGTAATTACTTTCTATTTGTTGTATACTTATGTAAAGAACCCTAAAAATAATTTATACCAAAATTTTCTCACAAAAACATAACATGTACTACTATATTATATACACAATAAGGTTGAAGAAGAAGTGTTTGTGTAACATTTTAATTAGTTGAAGTATTATACATAAATAGCCTTAAGGAAATCTATAAAATGACCGTTTGCATCTTAATCTCCAACAAAAACTATGGGGCTAAGAACCTAAAGAATATTACAAAGAGATAAAAAGGAAGAAAAATATATAATACCTATATATTTCATAAGATTTTGACATTTTTATTACATACTATTCTCTTTGTTTCTAAAAGGATGAGTAAAATATAATTTGCACACATATTAAGAAAAATAAAAATAGAATAAAAAGGGTAAAAAAGTTTCAAATTTATCATTGATAGCCCCGCAAGATTATATATTACTTTGTTATTTATTTTTTAGTATTTAGTTTAATTATTAATTTTAGTTAATTCATCCGTTTAAATAAAATTGACTTAATATAAATTTGGTACTTGAAAAAATAGTAGAATTAATTTCTCATGGGAACGATACTCTTCTTGTCTCTATATTACAAGTCGATCACGTATACTTGTGTCTATTTCCTAAGTAATACATTTAGGCAAATTAAATAAGTTTTTGCAAAAGAAATTTCGAACTCTCTGGCCAATTTATTGCAAAAGAAATTTCTCAACCTGAAGTACAACACAAGAAGAAAAAGAAGAAGCATACTAAAGAAGAAGATGAAGATAGATCCACCATCTCTCAGCTGCTTAAGAAGGGAAAACACAGCAGGCGTCTGTCTAAAGTATCCTTGACCACGATTGTGGAGAAATCGAGGGTGCGGATCGTAGAGTCAAGGGTTGCTAGTCAAAGTGAAGCAAACATTGAGACTACAACTCAACATGAACAAGTAAACACTGCTCATGATGAACAACGTGCTGAAGAATTCACAAATCCGGAGTCGAGAAGATCGAATAGAAGGTTAATCAAGAAGGCTGACCTTGAGTTACAAAGAGCTATACTTAAGATTAAAGAGGAGGAAATGAAAGCAAGTGTGAACATTGAAGAGGATCAACAAAAGAATTCTAATCAGAGAGATATCACATTGAGGGGGAGCTTTTCGAAGTCCCTGAGCCAGAGAATGCTACAGCTGAGGGGGAGCTCCTCAGCCCCTAAAGAAATCAGAGTTTTCTGAAGTTGTGAAAATGGAAAGTGTTAAAGTTGTGGAGGTAGAGGAGCAAAGAAGGAATGAGGAGATGATTAATGTGGTGGAAATTTCAAATATAGATGATGGAGACATAGAAGAAGAAGAAGAAGATGAAAAAGTTGAGATTATTGCAGTAGGCTGGAATGGATATAGAAGAGCCAACTACAATCAGTTGTTCTCTTACTTACCAATGATGTCCTATCATAGATCCCTGATTCTCAACTCTTGGGATCACTGTTAGGTTTGTAATATTCAAGAAGCAATCAAATTGCAAAATAATGCGGAAGCGTGTAAAAATCAGAGTTTAAAAAATTTACAAACCATATACCCGGATCACCCTTTATGCACAATTATTAATTAAACGAAAAGATATGAAGAACAAACATACCCTTGAAGATCCAAGCTTCCTCAGGTACAAGTTCACCTCCAATCCTTTTCGCGTTCAACTTGAATCCACCGGGTTTGGTTCCTTCCTTTGATCAATGTAAGCCACCCAAGTGTATGGCCTCTAGAGGTGATCCACCAAGGAAGAAGAAAATTCAAGAAGATGGGTGTTTATGGCTCAAACCCTAGTTTTTCCTATCTCTATAGAAAAGGGTACTCTCCAACAAATTGGAATTATGTTGTTTGTTGAAAAAGTCAACAACCCTTCACACCCATAATAAGACTCCTCTTATTTATAGATGTGGGCAACCCATCTTAATAATTAAGGAATTGGATTTTATTTAATTAATTAAATTCTTTTAATTAATTAAGCTCCCTAATCTTATTAGGGATAATTAATTAAACTCATTTAACTAATTTTCCTTCCTAATCCAATTAGGAATAAATGAGAGTACTTATATTAAATTAATTTCTAAACTCTTTTAGAAATTAAAATAATAATAATTGTAATAATATTAATAAGACTCTTCTTATTAATTTATATTTAATATTTCTAAAATATTAAATATTAAATATTAAGCTATTTAATTTATTCTATCACCATAGATTAAATTAAATATACTTAACATATTATTACGATTATGCCATTAACTTCTTAAATAATTATTCTTCCTTTTATGGTGTGACCCTTTAGGTTCTCCATATTAAACCGGTTGTGAATAAATCAATTAGAATAATTCTAATCTTATTTAAATAAATAAATTAAACAATTAATTTATTTAAATAAATAATATTTATTCTACAATAGGGATAAGCCTCCTAGCGATCAACGACTTTCCGTATAATATAGATTTCAACATTAATCATAAAAGAACCTTTGAGTAAATAGTTACCAGACAATTCAATCTTCTTCCACCATATGTCCCAATTAAATATAAGACATGGAATTACTCATCAAGTCTTATTTTATTTAATTATATGTATTTCGACTCTTAAATGCACAACTCCAAATAATGCAAATTAGAAACTCCTTTCTAATTTCATTCTCATTAACCAAGGACTACTTGGTTGTCATTTATCGAATCACATAGGACATTTCTCTTCTTTTATTAGAAGTGGTAGATTCTTTATTGATCATACATTATCTCCATGCACAACTTATTATACCCAAGCATACCTTTGATATACCCTAAGGGTCTTAAGGAATAAGTCAGTATAACTCATCATACACAAGATGCTATGATGATCTCAAGTCCAAGGATTACTTGTCTTACTATCACTACAGAATTCCTATTGACAGTAAGTAAAACTCCATTAGGTATTCCTTAGTGAGCCAGCGCGCTTAGTGAACTTATTCTCTAATAAGCACCTACATACTTGCTTTAGTGTCTCCACACAAATGATCACGAGATCAATCATCCTCATCCAATGAAAAGTGTTAACGTATGTACTAATCTATCCGGATTCACTAATCCCCAATTTAGTAATCCAACGATTGGGAACTATTTTAGTTTTAAGCTTTCAAAGAATTTAGATCTCATTAGAATGATCATCATCATTATTCTAAAAGCATTGCTTAAAACTACGGGTTTATCACATATTATAAAACAAAGATCATGTAGATAATTAAAAGCCTTTAATAAATTAATACTTTTTATTAATAAATGAATAAGATTGTTACAAAGTATATGCTTTATCATCAAACATGATTGGCTTGTGTGCATACTACTTTCAATCTCCCACTTGCACTAAAGCCAATCGTCATGGTATCTTATACTCTTCTTCTCTAAGTGACGATTATCCTACTGTTGGATAACTTTAGTTAATGGATATGTAATGTTGTTCTTGAGAGTCCACTATCTCTATAGTGATTTCTCATCTTTCAATGATTCTAATAATCAAATGAAAGTGCCACAACACATGTTTAGATCCAAGATGAGACTTAGGAACTATTCCTAGTTCTGTAAGGAACTATTCCTAGTTCTGTAATGAACTTTTAATCCAAACAATCAACTTGCAGCTTCATTTATAGCTATATACTTTGTCTTTATCACTAAACCAACAACTCTTTGCTATTTGGAACCTTTCCAATTCACTGCACCACCGTTCAAGGTAACGCTTTTTACTTAAAGTGGATTTTCTCGTCATCTTAGTGCATCTCGAAAAACTTGAGTCTCATTAAGCTCTCTAGTTTTAATTTAGACCCACCATGAATATGATCACATCCTTAGTGCCTTAAGTTAAGCACTTTAAGATGTTTTTCAACGACTCATAGTGAACTTCTCCATAATATGACCGATCAACATCGTGTCTCGTATATTTCATTGCATACATGATTGTCACTCATGACGACCTCTCTTTTCGAGAGTCATGGGGACTATTAAGAGAGATCCACTCCATAGCTCATCGACATGAGACATCTCTTGAAGCATGCCATGCTAAACGACTTTAGCATCAAATGAATATACATTCCTTGGGTTAAGTCGAGCATCCTCTTAAATCTATCTATATAGATTTTATCCCCAATTAAGATACTCTTCCCAAATCATTCATGGAGGAATGTTTGAGACAACTTTATCTTTCTTGATTGTAGCATTAGTATGTCATTCCTTATCCGTAGTATATCAACATATAATACTAGGAATGTCACGACGCTCCCAACTGTCCCCTTTTGTACACACTAGAACTCTTACCTCATCAGATGTAACTCGGATCATCATCTTCTATGATCGTGCCTCATCATCATCATCCATGATGAATCCATACCTCCTGGGTATCTTCAGTACTATTCCAGATTTACGATTTGGTTGTGGTACAATAGGTCTATCTATAGGTTCCTCTTATTTGACTTATAGTATTTTGTGGTTCTTGAACTCTTCAAGATCTATTATCCTCCCACTAGCCCCTTCAATGATAAACACCTTTATCTTAGAAGGCAGTGTGTTTCGTAACAAACACCTTTTGCTAAGTAGGATTATAGAGCATATACCCTAAACTTACTTTAGGATGTCCCATAAATCTACACTTGTCAAATCTTGTCCCAAGCTTATCTTTTGAAACCTTTTTCACATAAGTTGGACAACCCCTTATCTTAACATACTTAAGATTAGGAATCCTCCCTGTCCATAACTTTTATGGAGTCTTGGGGCCGGATTTTAAGGTTACCATTTTGTAGATATGCAGCCATTTCTAGGACATGACCCTAGAGGGATACTGAAATGTCGGTAAAATCATTATGGACAGCACCATGTCCAACAAGGTACGATTTTTCCTTTAAATACATCAATCAATTATTGCATATCAGGATGTGTCCATTATGAGAAAACCATTTGAGATGATCTAGAGACTTATTGCACAAGTATTTATTCCTTGATCTAATCAAAGAATTTTAATACATTGCCAATTTGTTTCACTTCTGAATTCTTTGAACCTTTCAAATAATTCATACTTGTATTTCAAAGAAATACACATTCAAACTCTTTGAATGATCATCTCCTTTTCTTATACTAATTTGTTCAATTTGCAAAATAATTTTTACATAAGTCAAGTATACAAAATCCATTAAGTGATATTCCAATCTATACAAAACATTATTATTATAAATAGAACAACAATTGTTCTTAATTATAATACTAAAGATTTCATTGTCCAACAATAAAATGGAAATAATATTTTTAACAAGAACCGGAATACAATAACAACTTATCGACTTAATAGATTTGCCTGTAGAGCATTGCTAAACTATAAGTTTCTATGGCTAATCGCAAAGAACCTTTGCTTCATTTCCCACACATAGGATTACTTATCTTTGTTTAACTTTCTACTTACGCTTGGTCCTTTTCATAAATCTATATTTATGATAACCAAAGCTCGGATCCAATACCCAAGTAGAACCAATGACTTAAAGAAAAATTTATTTCAATCATGAACAAAAAGCGTATTATGAACCAAACTTCACTAAGCTTCTTTGGTTAGCCTCTCGCAAGATGCTTCTTCTTCGCTTCTTTCCAAATGTCCGTGCTTATTGTAGTGGAAGCAAACTCCTTTGCTATCCGTGACGCTTTTGTTCTTATTATACTTTGTTTATGCCTTTCTATATACCTTCTTTGAATCGTTCTTCTTTCGTAAGATCCTTTGGCCCCTACCAAAGAAAACATGGTCTTTCTTGGTTGGAAAGTGACTCTCAACATTTTTCAACATGTTAAGCAAATCAGCGAGCCTGATATCTAGCTTGTTCATATGAAAAATTCACAACGATTGTGAAATGAGTCCAGGAGTGAGTGCAAGATCAAATCTTGGCTCAACTCTCCATCCATGACAAAACCAATTGTCCTAATTGATCAATCAAATTGATAATATTAAGAACTTTTGTCTGTACTATAGTGTCATTGGCCATTCTAGATCGGAAGAGCTCCTTAGATATCTGATATCTATCAGTCCTACTTTCCTCACCATCAACTACTTGATGTGCGGGATTATAGTAGGAGCATCCATAGTTTCATCTTGTGACTGAAGCTCGTTACTTTCATGGATGCGAGCATGATGCATTGAGCCAATCGTATGCATCTCTTGCCACTTTCTAAAAGTAGTAATCTCTTCCTCAAAGGCATTATGCGCAACCATTGCGAGGATAAAGGCGTATTAAGGACATAAGATAGCTTTTTCAACTATGAGAACTATTCTCAAATTCCTTAACCAATCCGCTTAATTGATTACGGTTAATTTAGCATCTAATATGCTTCGCAAAGTTGATAGTAATTTTAGACATTGTAAAATTACGTAAATGAATTTGTAATCAACAACATTTTAACATACATTCTTTTATTAATTACCAAAATAAATTAGGTCTTGTTTTTAAATTGGTATCTCCCACTATTTTCATCAAACTATATTACCCTCACTTATATAGTTCGGCAAAATCTAACTAAAGATTTGCTAGTGAGAATAAGGATCCCATTTCAAATGTATATAGCCTTGTGGTGACACAACAAACTATATATAAATAAATAGGTAGACAACTTTTGTCAATTACATCAACTATCAACTCCTTTTCTTTTGCCTCTTAGATTATTTTGATCAGTGTGGTGGCACATCCGAATCAAAATTATCCAAGTTAAGTCCGACCTAGCACTCCATATATTCAAAAAAGAAAAATATCATCCTTGTGGTGACACAACAAAACAATATTGTTCAATTTTCTTTATAAGCATCAAATGTGATAAATTAACATCTTAAGTACTTAATACTTTCCTTGTGGTGACACAACAAACTCATATTAAATATTTAATACTCTATTAATTTTATCATGCTTAGAAAAGCGACGTTCGATATTCCAAATATCTTTGAACGCTTAGGACTTAATATAAAAAATTGAGGGATTTGTTATTAATTTGTCTCATCTTGTTTAGCTAGCATTTATTATATATATATAAAATACGCGTCGTATTAATGAACATGCGAAGCATGTTTGCATAATATATAATATATATAGTATAAGCATGCACATATAGAATACTATATTCTACCCGAATTGATTATGGACCTTTATTCTAGTTTGGTTCACTAGAGCCATCAAGTGAACCAAAAGGTCAAACCCTAGGGGTGCAAGAAATAATATTTAAATATAATTATTACATTTAAACCAGGCTCCATTACAAACGGGTCTTCACGCGCTCTTTGCTCCTTGATCTTTGATCTCTAATTCTTCAAAATTAATTCTAACTATTCCTATTACAAAACTATTTAAAATAAATAGAAACCTTGATCGTGATCGAGGGAAGTACATAGGAGGAAAATAGATTTTACATTAAGAAAAATTAGAGAAAGCGAAAGTGCACGCAGACCCCATTTAATAAAACCCATACATTCACGCATCCAACTAAAATAAAATCCAATCACATCGTCAATAGTCCATAATCAATCCCATTTATTATCATACACATCACCATACGCATCAATAAATAACATTCATCTCATGAATAATAAATATTTAATATATATATTGATATCATTTAATGGGCAAATTTAGTTAGTATAAAATCTAATTTTGAATTAAAATAAACTCCTTTATTTTAATCCAAATTTAAATCAAAATAAAACTATTTTATTTTAATTTATCCTATTTTGAATAAAATAAACTATTTTATTTTAATCAAAATTTTAATCAAAATAAACTCCTTTATTTTAATTAATTATGGAATCCAATTCCATATATAAAAATCTTTAATTAAAATAAACTCTTTTATTTTAATTAATTATGGAATCCAATTCCATGTAAAAAAAAAAAAATTTATTAAAGGAAACACGGATATTCTTTCCTATTCACAAATAAACTCCTTTATTTTGAATAATATGAAATCTTATTTCATATCTAAATAAACTCCTTTATTTAAAGAAATTAGGATTCTCTTTCCTATTCACAAATAAACTCCTTTATTTTGAATAATATGAAATCTTATTTCATATCTAAATAAACTCCTTTATTTAAGGAAAGATAGAATCCAATTTCAACTCCAATTAGTTATCATGGAATCCAATTCCATTTCTAATTAGTTAAGCATGAAATCTAATTTTAAAATTAAAATAAACCTATTATTTTAAAATTAAAATAAACCTTTTATTTTAAAATTAAAATAAACCTTTATTTTAATTATAAAATTATTGAGAATAATATATTATATATATATATAACTATTATATATATATATATATAACCGTATATTATCATATATATATATATACTAATTAGTATATTATATATATATATATAAAGTTATAATCAGTATTATATATATATACATAATCTAGTTTCTGCTTTTCAAAAAAAAAAACGTGGCCTTTCTTAATATACCAGCCACCATGCAAGCACGAAATTTCAAAAAAAAATAAAAAATAAAATAAAATAAAATTGCAGTTTGATATCCTGTTAACATGCATGCACCGAATTTTTTTTTTTTTTTTTTTTTTTTTATTTTCCGTGGCCTGCTACTACCTTTTTTAAAATGACCCATTCATCCCTTTAAAAAAAAAATTTATACAATAAAATTATGCCCAATTAAATTGTTATAAACACATATCAATATACATATTAAATTAAAACAATTAATAATTCGCATAAAGATTTGGCTCTGATGCCACTGTTAGGTTTGTAATATTCAAGAAGCAATCAAATTGCAAAATAATGCGGAAGCGTGTAAAAATCAGAGTTTAAAAAATTTACAAACCATATACCCGGATCACCCTTTATGCACAATTATTAATTAAACGAAAAGATATGAAGAACAAACATACCCTTGAAGATCCGAGCTTCCTCAGGTACAAGTTCACCTCCAATCCTTTTCGCGTTCAACTTGAATCCACCGGGTTTAGTTCCTTCCTTTGATCAATGTAAGCCACCCAAGTGTATGGCCTCTAGAGGTGATCCACCAAGGAAGAAGAAAATTCAAGAAGATAGGTGTTTATGGCTCAAACCCTAGTTTTTCCTATCTCTATAGAAAATGGTACTCTCCAACAAATTGGAATTATGTTGTTTGTTGAAAAAGTCAACAACCCTTCACACCCATAATAATACTCCTCTTATTTATAGATGTGGGCAACCCATCTTAATAATTAAAGAATTGGATTTTATTTAATTAATTAAATTCTTTTAATTAATTAAGCTCCCTAATCTTATTAGGGATAATTAATTAAACTCCTTTAACTAATTTTCCTTCCTAATCCAATTAGAAATAAATGAGAGTACTTATATTAAATAAATTTCTAAACTCTTTTAGAAATTAAAATAATAATAATTGTAATAATATTAATAAGACTCCTCTTATTAATTTATATTTAATATTTCTAAAATATTAAATAATAAATATTAAGCTATTTAATTTATTCTATCACCATAGATTAAATTAAATATACTTAACATATTATTACGATTATGCCATTAACTTCTTAAATAATTATTCTTCCTTTTATGGTGTGACCCTTTAGGTTCTCCATATTAAACCTATTTGTGAATAAATCAATTAGAACAATTCTAATCTTATTTAAATAAATAAATTAAACAATTAATTTATTTAAATAAATAATATTTATTCTACAATAGGGATAAGCCTCCCCTAGCGATCAAATCACTTTCCGAGATAATATAGATTTCAACATTAATCATAAAAGAACCTTTGAGTAAATAGTTACTGTCTGATTCAATCCTTCCACCATACAATATCTCAATTAAATATAAGACATGGAATTCTTCACAAGTCTTATTTTATTTAATTATATGTATTTCGACTCTTAAATGCACAACTCCAAATAATGCAAATTAGAAACTCCTTTCTAATTTCATTCTCGCTTCGCCAAGGACTCTTTGGGTTGTCATTTATCGAATCACATAGGACATTTCTCTTCTTTTATTAGAAGTGGTAGATTCTTTATCGATCATACATTATCTCCATGCATAACTTATTATACCCAAGCATACCCTTTGATATACCCTAAGGGTCTTAAGAAATAAGTCAAAGTATAACTCATCATACACAAGATGCTATGATGATCTCAAGTCCAAGGATTACTTGTCTTACTATCACTACAGAATTCCTATTGACAGAGCAAGTAAAACTCCATTAGGTATTCCTTAGCGAGCCACGTTCAAAGGAACTTATTCTCTAATAAGCACCTACATACTTGCTTTTAGTGTCTCCACACAAATGATCATGAGATCAATCATTCTCATCCAACGAAGAAGCAACGACGTATGTACCAATCTATCCGGATTCACTAATCCCCAATTTAGTAATCCAACAATTGGGAACTATTTTAGTTTTAAGCTTTCAAAGAATTTAGATCTCATTAGAATGATCATCATCATTATTCTAAAAGCATTGCTTAAAACTATGGGTTTATCACATATTATAAAACAAAGATCACGTAGATAATTAAAAGCCTTTAATAAATTAATACTTTTTATTAATAAATGAATAAGATTGTTACAAAGTATATGCTTTATCATCAAACATGATTGGTTTGTGTGCATACTACTTTCAATCACATGTTCAGGATTTACAAAGCTTATCCAGTAATTTCAGTACTAGCTCATGGATTCCCAAGCAGCCTCAATTTTGCTCAGAAGCTGATCACAAATCATTCTTCTTCAAAGACTGAGCGTGAGGTACAATTTATTCCCATCTCTCTCATAGTTAACCACTGCCCTCCATCAAACTTCAATCAATTTTATGAACTGCCAAGATGGTTAGAAGTGGGTTTTCACCCACTAAACCAATTTCCAGCTACAAAATCCCAACATTCTGTAACTGATGAACCAAATACACCTAACCTCATGTTAGTACAATCTTTAACCACCTTTAACTCCACGAACATCGCTCTTACTCAAATCGTGGAGTCACCTGCTCTACTAACTTCAACAGCCTCCTCTCCCACAACTCAAACCTCTATTCATGTTCCTTATTCAGACATTCCTTCTTCCTCAAACAACAATTATTTCGATCTTGCTCTTGCTCTCTCAAATCTACAAGAACAAAATACAAGAGCCTCTCCTACGGACACTCAAAAAATTCTTGAGCTTCTCTCAGTTCTTCCCACCAAATCTGAGTTGTCTCACGCATCACAGAAAGTGACCCCAAAAATTTAAAAAGATCTGGAAACTCAATCTCTGTTTGTTCATCAATGGTTAAACCACTTGATCGATGCTGCCAACACTCTTCCTAGCAACCTGAGCTCTGAGCTCACAAAGAAGCTACGGGATTTCATCAAGGAAATGATCCAAAGTATAAATGAAAGGGATCAAATTCACTTCCAATCTACCCCGAAGCATAAGGAAGTTGTTATCCTTCTTCAGCAGAATCAGGAGTGTGAGACCCCGAATTTTATGAATAATATTTAATTTTCTCGAAATAATTTTTTTGAATATTATAGTGTGGATTTGAGATAATGTTCTAGTTATTGGGTAGCATTTATAAATTTTTCAAAGTATGCAAGTTGTTATATAATATTCATTGTTGTTTGGGAATATTCGTTTTGGTCGTGGAATATTCTTTTACGTAGGGAATATTCGCATTACGTACACAGACCATTTATGGGCCCCCATAACGAATAACCGCTTGGATGAAGAAAATGACGAGTTTGGGTTGTTATAAATAATTACAGTAGTTGTTACCAATTAACACCGTTGAATACCCTATGGTTAAAAATACGATGTCTGGCGTGGATGCACATATAGCACACCGGTATTTACGCATGTATTGTGAATTATTGATTCTTACGTAGCAAGCGCACTACTCAATAATTGTTACGATAATTATGCTCAATATTTTATTTTATTGGTTCAATAATTGTTGCGTTGATATTTTATATTATCGTTGTTTCAATAATTGTTACTACACAATATCTCCTTTATCGGATCAATAATTCATATTATTTGAATAATATTATTAGATAAAGATTATTGACAATGTCTAGAAAGTTCTCATCAAGGAGAGGTTTGGTCACCTAATTGCAGCGCCCATGAAGGAGAAATCCTTACGGAAAGCCCCTCTTTCCTGGAACTACTGGTTGTCATAATTGTGATTCTATAATATTATTTGTGAATAATTAATTATTGATTCATATGATAAGGAAATATTTATTTTATGTGGATATAAATGATAGATTTATTTATGTGGTTATAATTGAAGGAATTAATGTTGAGGTATTTTATCAGTATGTTGTCGGATTGGAGGTATTAAAAGATCAAATCAGTGTTCTTACAGCTTTATTGTGTGAGTTATAATTTTTAATCTGACCGTTGGATCGTTGTGATTTTTGGATATGTTATACATATATAAGTTGAGTATATGTTCACAAATTTTGAACTGTTAAAAATGAACGAATGATTTGTTATGAATTTTAAGAGGTGACTGATTCAGAAATTAGGTTTATAAATGATTTTGGTGGAAAATTCTAAAATGGGTGGGCCCCACTTTTGGTTGTTGGGGATGGTGGTGATTTTGTTGGGTGGAATAGTAGCGGTAAAGCCATCGTTAGTTACAATCAAGTCTGCTTGACGTGCTACCATTTTCCTATAAATAGAGGGCTAAGTTAGAATTGAAAATCACACCAGAAACATAAGCTTTCTCTCTATATTATCGAGCGTATTCTTGTGAGTATTTTGATACTTTGAGTGTTGCTATACTGTGCAAGTTCCTTCAAAGACTATATCCAAGATTCCAAATCGGAATCTTCGTCTTTTTGAGGTAAGGGTATTATTTATTTCATATTCAAGAGATATTATTTTTCAAATTGTATTTAATATTATTTCATTCAATATTCGCAAGAAATATTATTTTCATTTAATATTCGTAAGGAATATTATATCCGCTTCAATATTCGAAAGGAATATTATTTTCGCTTAATATTAAGTAAGGGGTGTTATTTTCTTCGCAAATGATATTTTCTTTCAATATCATTATGCTGAAATATTGATCTGAATTTTTTTATCAAATTTGGAACTTTTCATGTCGGGGTTACTATTCATGAGTTACTATTCACATATACGGCACTATTCACGAATACGGTACTATTCACCGAAAAATAAAATTTTCTTCTTTTTGTCCAAGTTGTCTATTATGGTTACTATCTTTGATTGTATCCATATTTTGATCATTATTTTTGAATTCTGATTCAAAATTTGTTATTTCGGAGTATTATTGAACTTGGATAAACTATAATACGAATCATTAATATTTGATCTTTTCTCTTATTGGATTCGTTCTCTAAAATATTTTTCATCATCTTTAGTCCTAAATGATGATACAAATGAATATCTTTGGCCTGTAGTGCAAAGATGAATGATTAATTGATGAATATCTTTGGCTCAGAAAGTGCAGATGAATGATTACTCGATGAATATCTTTGGCCGTAGTGCAAAGATGAGCAGTGTTTGAGATGAACATGACCAACTGTTGAAAGTCATCTGTGGCCTGTAGTGCATAAATGGACTTGGTATGATTATGACCAAGGATTATTCGATATAATCATGACCGTAATGTTACAAATGATGTGGTAAAAGTCTTTATTGGCCCGTAGTGCATTGATGGACAGTTTTTGGTATGATTATGGCTATGGATTCTCTTTAGCCATAGTGCAAAGATGAATTATTTTATGGCATGATCAGGACCGTTGATGAATACACGAATATCCTTGACCCATAGTGCATGGATAATTCGTGGTCGTGATACTAAAGAATATCCTTGGCCTGTAGTGCAGGGATGATTTAATGATGTGGATTATTTTTTTAGCTGAGTCTCAGCGATAAATATTATGAAAAACTTTTTAAATCATAGAAGATAGTAGATTTTATAATTTACTTGACTCTTCTAATGGATTGTTTATTCCGCTGTAGTTGTTGATTTAAAACTTGTTGTCTATTATATTCTATCGGTTGTTATACTATTGAAGACTAATGATAATTTGTTGTATATTATCTTAGTCATAATATTTCTTACTGGGCTAGTTGAGCTCACCCTTTCTTTCACTGTTTTCTTCTTAAAAATGAGAATATAAATTTGGGACTAATCGGGGAATGGATTAACCATCCGTATGGTTGCATTAGTAGTCCTCACTATTCTGTGAAATAGTGTATCAATAATTGTAATAAGGACTCCTTTTGAGTTTTTATACTCTCTATTAGACAATAGTTGTATTCAAACTCACAGTATATGTGTTGTCGTATTACTGAAGTTGTATTTGTTTTTGTACCATGTATTTGGTGACTCATAATGGGTTGGGTGGAATGGACCTATTTTGGGGGCGTCACAAGGAGGCTCAAAACAAATTCCTTATGGAAAGCCTCTCTAGCCTACAATTGTAAGACCCCAGCTTTTATAAATAAAGATGAATTTTTCTATAAATATTATTTTTGAATATTATGGAATAAATTTGATATAATGTTATAGTTGTGGGTAATATTTATAAATTTTGCAAAGTATGCAAGTTGTTATAAAATATTCGTTTGGTCTGGGAATATTCTTTACATTAGGGAATATTCGCATAACTACTCAATCATTGGTGGACCCCACAACAAAATTATCATTTGATTGAGAAAACGACAAAATATTTTATAAAAATAACTACGGAGGTGTTACTGTTAAAAGCTGTTGAACTACCCGGTGGTAAAAAATACGATGTCTGCGTGGTTGCATAGTAGCACTTACGGTATTGATTATTGATGCTTTACGTGAGAAGTCACTCACCTATGCTCAATTATTACTACAAATAATTCTTTGCGATCATATCTATTATATTATTGATTCAATTATTGTCACAAAAGATCATCTCGTATAATATGTTATAGTATTAAATCAATAATTGAGACGACAAGTTATAAATGATTAATAATTGTTGAAAGATTAAATATGTGTTGATAAAAATAAAATGATTTGTGGTAAGTTTGATTATTTTATGGGGGCTCATATGTCATCATCTAAGAGTCTCTTCAATCAATAGTATTTACCTTCGTCAATATAGTAATTACCTTCAATCGATAGTAATTACCCTTGTGAATAGTATTTACCTTCGTCGATAGTAATTACCTTCGTCAATAGTAATTACCCTTGTGAATAGTATTTACCTTCGTCAATAGTATTTACCTTCGTTAATAGTAATTACCTTTACCGGGACGTCGAACCACTTGTCGTTTCACATTCATGATCCGAACCACTTGTCGTTTCACATTACAAAGCGCCAAACCACTTTTCTTTTCACATCATTAGTCGTCAAGCCACTTGCCTTTTCACACTAAGAGTGCTAAGCTAGAAATCTTCTATAAATAGAGGCCTAGGGCTTCATTATTTTCACTTAATTCATTCAAGCTATAGAGAGAAAAGTATAGAGATAATAAGAGAGAAAGAAGAAGAGTATTTTGTTACTACACCGCTTTGCAGATTCAATCTCCTACCAAAAGTAAGGGTGTTATTCTTTCTTATTCATGAAGAAACTGTTGTTATTCCATTGCTTATTATTACATTGGAATAACTTTTGTATACGTGGTTTACCCTATACTTGGTGACATTCTTCTATTATTCTGCTGGAACATCACATGCATGTGTTTTACACCTTGGACTGGTTCCGTCTTTTATTATTATTCATTGGAACATCCATGCATGTGTTTTTACACCGGACTGGTTCCGCTTTATTATTATTCTGTTGGAACATCCTGCTCTGCATGTGTTTTACACCGACCGGTTCCGCTCTTTATTATTCTTCATCCGCTGGAACATCCTCATGCATGTGTTTTACGCCGGACTGGTTCCATTCTTTATTATTCTGTTGGAACATCATGTTTGCGCAGTGCGTTTACGCCGGACTGGGTTCCGTTATTTATTATTCTCATTTGGAATAACTCGCGTATGCGATCCTATCGCATGCATGGTGATTTATTTTGTTATTCTATTCTTTATTATACCCAAATTGGTTAAAACTTTGACTTCTATACTCCATGAAATTAGTGGAATATCCTCGATATTTGCGCTTCATCCAAAGATATCTTTTCATGGAAATATTCTTCCGATCATTCTTGAATTTTACTCTACAAAAACAAGATTATGTTGATAATTTGGACGTTAATAATTCCCCGGATAAAATAATTCTTGAACTTGTTTTATTGAATTCTTATATCATTGTCATCATCCTCATGTTTATATTATGTTGAAAGTCATCTCGGCACTGTAGTGCATAGATGGACTTGGTATGATTATGACTAGAGACTATTCGTAATCATGGTATCGTAATGTTACAAATGATGTGATAAAAATCCTCGATTAGTCAGTAGTGCATTGGTGGACGATTGTTGGCATGATCATGACCATTAATGAATATACAAATATTCTCGGCCCGTAGTGCATGAATAATTGTGGTCGTGATACTAAAGAATATCCTTGGTCCGTAGTGCGGGGGGTGATTCGATGATGTGGAATATTTATTAAAGTCGAGTCTCAAATATAACAAAGATGAAAAACCTTTTAAAACCTAAAAGATAGTAGACTTTATTTTCTACTGACTCTTTTATTGGATTGCTTATTCATTGCAGCTTAAACCTTCATTGTCTATTGTATTTTATCGGTTTAACATTGTTGAAGACTATTGATAATTTATTCTCGCATTATCTTAGTCATAATATTTCTTACTAGGCTAGTTGAGCTCACCCTTTCTTTCATCGTTTTTCTTCGTGAAATGAGAATATAAATTTGGACGAGTCGAGAAAACGAGTGATGGTCCTGAAGATAGATTAGTAGTCCTCACTATTCTCGCGAAATAGTGTGATAATAATTGTAATGAGGACTTTTTTGAGTTTGTATAATATCTAGTAGATTTATATTTGTATTTAAACTCACGCTTTATGTCGTATTGTACCTATGCTTATGTTAATAAGTTGTATTTAAATTACATCACTATGTAAGTGGCGACCCAAGATGGGTGATGTATACCTAATTTTGGGGGCGTCACAACAATCTTCTATGACTGAATTCCAAGCATATTCTATGAATCAAATGAAATAAAAATACAATGTCTTGGACATTATGCAAAAACACATATCACAAACTGATTCTCTGGTTCAAGAAAATTGTGAAGACATTGCTCAGTCAAGGAATCAGCTCCACGAACTTGTTCAACGCATGAATCATTTGTCAGAAGACATTCGAACCCTGGATGCTGACATAAATGGGGGGATTAAAGAGGAAGGAGAGAAAGGCAAAGGCAGGGGCAAAGGAAAACAAATTGCTCAATCCTCAACAAGTCCTCTCTCAAGACAGCCTCGTTATCGGACTCCACGAACTGAACAGCACCAGTGCCAACCAATTCTTATGGCGCAACCGTTAAGGAGTTAAGGGCCATCTCTTAGCTCACAAGGAGTAACCACTACTGACTTTAACATGCCAATTGGAGATCCTGTGTGAGGCCCCCAAAATAGGTATACATCACCCATTCTGAGTCGCCAAATATATAGTACAGAAACAAATACAACCTCAGTAATACAATTATCGTACAAAATACGACAACACATATACTGTGAGTTTGAATACAAATATTGTCTAATAGACAATATACAAACTCAAAAGGAATCCTCATTATAATTATTGATACACTATTTTACAAAATAGTGAGGACTACTAAAACAACTATTCTGAACCATCACTCCATACCCCGGCATTTAGTTCTCGCTATGTTCTCACCTCCTGAGAAAAAAAATGGAACAAAATGGAAAAGGGTGAGCTCAACTAGCCCAAAGAAAGAATATTATGACTAAGATAATATACAACAATTTATCATTAGTCTTCAACGGGGAAAAATCGATAAAATATAATGAGACAACAAGTTTTAGATCAACAACTCGCAATAAAATAACAATCCATTGTAAGAGTCAAGTAGAGAAAGAATTCTACTATCTTCTAAGATTTAAAAGTCCATCATCAATATTTTATCCCCTGTAACATCAATCAATATACATGTTGAATCAAATATTCATCTTTGCACTACAGTGTCAAAGATATTCATTTAGATCACCAATTAATTCATGTTCATTTCATCACATGTTCATCTTTGTACTACGGGCCAAAGATATTCATTAGGTAATCATTCATCTTTGCCACTACGGGCCAAAGATATTCAATAATATCATCATTTAGGACTGAGGATGATGAAAATATCTTATAAAAACGAATCCAAATGAGATAAAAGATCAAAGATTGAGGATTCAGACTTTTAGTTTATCCAAGTTCAAAAATACCTTATAATAATCAATTGTGGAGCAAAATTCAAGAATAATGATCAAAACATGGATACAATCAAAGATAGTAACCATAATAGACAACTTGGACAAAGAAAAGAAAATTTCATTTTTTTGTGAATAGTGTAGTATTCATGAATAGTGCCGTATACGTGAATAGTGTTGTATACGTGAATAGTAATCTCGACACAAAAAGGTATAAATTCCACAATAAAATCTATATCAATATTTTGGTATAATGATATTGAAAGAATAACATCATTATGAAGAAAATAACATCCCTTACCTCAAAAGAACTGTGACGTCCCCAAATCCGGGTCCCAAGAACCACGAACTTGGTACGTTACGATACTTCATCATCATACATATTCTATCATCTAATGCGGAACAAATAAACATATATTGTTTATTTTACATAATTCTATAACATTTTCCCAGGTTTATTAACCTTAACTTAATACATACCTTCAATATCTTAGAAGATTTACAATGATATTTTCGTACAAAAATTTAATAGATCTAACTGCAACATAATTTAATCTTGCACTTTGAATTTGCTTCTGTCTTTATTCGAGCTTTCATCTAAATCTGAAAATTTTATCATGATATAGCAAGGGTGAGCAACAAATTTGCCCAACAAGTTTTAAATACAATAAAGATATATCATGATTGAAAAGAATGAATAAGCTTTCAAGTTTTCAACAATATAATAATTGTGAAATAACATGAATCAAGTTTCAATAATTTCATGACTGAATCAATAATGTTTGAAGGTCAACAATGACCATAAATAATTTAATTGAACCTTATGGTAATGAAGGTGATCAGCCTTTCATACCAGATGAACATATGCAACATGTGTAAGACCCCAAATTATTAATAAATGAAATTTATTTTCCTCTATTTATTATTTTGAAATAGTAAGGGTTGATTTGATTAATGTGGATAGTTATGGGTAAAATACGCAAATATTTCGAATAAGCAAGTGGTTATAAAATATTCATTATTGTTTTGGAATATTCGTTTGGTCGTGGAATATTCGTCATCTTCGGAATATTCGTATGCGACTCACGAGCTTTTTTGTGGGCCCCATAACTAAAAGCGATTGGATGAAGAAAACGACAAATATAAGTTGTTTATAAATAATCTGCGTAGTTATTCACAATTATCACTTGTTGGAATACCCGGTGGTTAAAACACACTAATACGCATTGTTGAACAAGAAGACACCAAGATGTATTGCACAATTATTGATTCTTACGTAAGAAGGCACTACTCAATAATGGTTACAAAGAATTACTATTCAAAGATTTTATTTTATTGATTCAATAATTCTTTGCATTGATATTTTATATTATCGTTGTTTCAACAAATTGTCATTACACAAGATTTTCCATTATCGAGCAATAATTCATATTATCCTGAATAATATTATTAGATAACATTATTGGCAATGTCTAGAAAGTTACATCTAAGGAGAGGTTTGGTCACCTAATCATGCGCCGCCAATAAGAAGAAATTCTTATTGAAAGCCCCTCTTTCCTGGAACCGCCTCGTTGTCAATATTGTGATTCTCAGTAATATTATTTGTGAATAATTAATTATTGATTCATATGATGAGGAAAATATTGATTTTATGTGGATATAGATGGAGAAAAATTTTAAAATGACAATTGTTGAAAATTAATATTTTATCATTTTCCGATAAAATAATTCATTTAAATATATTATTTTAATAATATATTAACGGTGATATTTTTTATAATGAATGTGGGATATATGAGTATATGAGAAGGAAGAGTATTTTTGTGGCATTAAATGATTAACACATGTTTTGTGTGTTTGGTGGACCCCATTTCTTGATCGAAATTTGATTATACACAGTAAAATCGTCTGCTTGTGAATTTCGGTCAATTTCTGTTTGGAATTTGGAAAACTTTCTTCTCGCAAAGTTGTAGAGAATTGAATTTCCTATAAAACACGCGAGATTCGAATTTTCTGATAAAAGGGCTATTTATTATGAATTATTGAAGTTTTGAGTTCAAATAATTGATTTTGGAAGTTTTAATTATTTATATCAACAAAAACGTTTTTATTGTTTTGGTTGGCCCCCATGTGTTGTAAACATGCTGATTTCAGGATTCTTGGTTGGCGAGGAATATATATATAATATATTATTATTATATTAAATTTTCTGCTTTTGGTGTTCTAAGCAATTTCCTATAAATAGGGTGCTTAGGTTAGAATTGAAAATCACACCGTAAATCAAGTTTTCTCTCTATATTATCGAGCGTATTCTTGTGAGTATTTTGAGTATACTTTGAGTATTGCTATACTGTGCAAGTTCAAGTCATAGCCTTTATATCCTGTTTACTAAAATCTTGCCTTTTCGAGGTGGGGTGTTATTTTCTTCTCAAATGATATGGCACTATTCACGAATACTTGGCATTATTCAATTAAAATGAAATTTCTTCTTTTTCGTCTAAAATATCAATTCGGATACTAGCTTTGATTGTATCCATGTTTTGATCATTCTTGAATTTTACACCACTATGATTATTTTTGAGGTATTGTTGGACATGGATAAAACAAAGTACGAATCCTTAATCATTAATCCTTGTCATTTTGTTTCACCGGATTCGCTTTCTTTAAAAAATATTTTCATCATCCTCGGTCTTAAATGGTGATATTATTGAATATCTTTGGCTCAGTAGTGCAAAGATGAATGATTTCTGAAGAATATCTTTGGTCAGTAGTGCAAAGATGGACAGTGTTTAGATGAACACGACCAATCGATGAATATCTTTGGCCCAGTAGTGCAAAAGATGAATATTTGATTCCCGATGTATATTGATTGATGTTACTGAGGATAAAAGATAGACGATGAACTTTTAAATTCTTACATGTAAGATAGTAGTTTGCATTCTCTACTTAACTCTTCTAATGAATTATTATTTCCATTGCGAATATTGATTTAAAATTTGTTGTCTATTGTATTCTATTAGATTTTTCCTCGTTGAAGACTAACGGTAATTTGTTGTATATTATCTTAGTCATAATATTCTTTACCGGGCTAGTTGAGCTCACCCTTTTCCTTTTTGTTCCATTTTTCTTCTCGTGAGGCGAGAATATAAGCGAGTACGCAGTCGAGGTATGGAATGAAGGTTTTAGAAAGGATTGTTTAGTAGTCCTCACCATTTTTGTAAAATAATGTATCAATAAATGTGATGAGGATTTATTTGAGTATAGATATTATCAGAAGATAATATTTGTATTTAAACTCACGCTTATATATTGTAATAATAAAGTTGTAGTTATTTCTATACCATGTATTTGGCGACTCGTAATGGGTTGGATGGAATGGACCTATTTTGGGGCGTCCACGGTTGGTATCGAGCTTAGGATATGATCTCCATGGAGATCGGGGAATAGAACTAGGAGGGAGAGCGAGTAAAATCCTTCGCTAGTTTGTCCTACCTAAGCTTATTTGTTGGTTGGTCATAATATAGGGTATTATGTGATTTGTTAATTTATTTAATTAACCCTTGTTTTATGATAGTTTTAAGAATGGTCACGAGAACGTTAACAATGGAGTGAATGAGACCGTGGAGACGCTTTGTCTTCACAAACCGAGAACGCGTAACAGTCGGGCAATGTACCTCCTGTGAACAACACCACTTGAAAGCGATGATGATGAACGAGGGATGTTTAGAAGCTTTTTGCGCTTCATGCAAAATCGACGAGGGAGACTCGTGTTCAAAATACTGAGGAGGAAATGATAGCAATTCACGGGTGGTCACACCAAAATCAGTTCAAAGAGTTGGGACCACCTGTGCTCTGGGAAAGTCGGATCCGATTAAGTGAGACGTGGGTCAAAACAAATTACCAAGATATTCGATGTCTTGGGATGCACGGAGGAAACGAAAAGTTCCATTCGCTACTTTTATATTCCGTGGCGAAAGCGATTCATCGTGGGAATCATGAAGCGTACCCATCCATTTGCACTCGGCGATGTCATGGGAGATATTTCAGAAGCAGTTCAATGACAAGTACTTCCTGAAAGTATTCGGCTATCGTATGAAGGAAGTGGAGTTTATTAGGCCGGAGCGAATTACACGACGGTGTCCCAAAGACGAGGCGAAGTTCGCGGAGTTATCCGAGTTTGCACCTCATTTGGTGGAGAATGAGGAACGTATGACGCGGATATTTACGAGAGGTTTGAAACTTACATACGCCAAGATCTCATTTCTCATAAATTTTCTCTATTCGGATGTTGTCAATGTGGCTCGATTGTTAGAAGCGAGATAACGAGTAATGCGTTCAACCGAGGGACCATAACCGAGGATCATACCAAAGATAGTAGTCAACAAAATAATGATAACCAAAGGAGAAAGAAGAATACATACAAAGGCGGTAACCACTACGGTGGTAATCGTGGCCATGAAAATAGAAGCGAGTCGGGAGGAGATTTTAAAAAGAGGAGATTCAACAACGACCAT
Organism: Panax quinquefolius; assembly: GCA_020205615.1. NCBI lineage: Eukaryota > Viridiplantae > Streptophyta > Magnoliopsida > Apiales > Araliaceae > Panax > Panax quinquefolius. The sequence continues at coordinate 1,239,369 of CM035174.1, read as the reverse complement.
GTGGAGACGTCGGCAGCCGATGTAGAATCGGTTCCAAGGAGGAGAAAGACCACCGGTCGTATATTACAAATCGGGGAAGAGGGGACATATCATTGAAATCCCCCACAACAGCTTTAAGGTATGTTATAATTGTAGAAAAGAAGGACATATCGCTCGAGATTATGCGATATCGAAACCCACCCAATGGGAATGGTGACACAAAAGGATGTCCCGTAAAAGTCAAAGTCAATCGTTTCTAGAAGAGCGTTTGTCGTGACCTCATTAAAATGCGAGAAACCCGAACGGTTAACACGGTAAGTTAATTATAAATTCTTGCGAAGTTTATACCTTACTAGATACCGCTTCTACCCATTCTTTTATCTCTCTTGCTTGCGCTCAACGTTTGAACTTGACTACGGAGAAATTAAACTTTGACCTATCTGTGGAGACTCCATTAGAGAAACTTTCATTACATCCGTTGTTTAAAAATCTTGCTTGATTCAGTTGGCACTATCACATTACACTGTTAACCTTATTTCTATAGAGATATTTGATTTTGATGTGATTTTAAGGTTAACTACTCATCATGCCAAAATTGATTACTTTCGTAAGGTTGTTAGTTTTCATATTCTTAAGCAACTCATTATTCAATTCAAGCAATCAAACCATTGTAGTCAAACATTTTCATATCAAGCCATGAAGTCATTCGTTTATTATGGATGTCAAGTTTTCTTAGTCCATGTTATGGATTTGAATAAAGACACGCCGATTTGAATAATATTCTGTTGTTATTGATTTTTCCGACGTATTTCTGAAGAATTTCTTGGCTTACTCCCAAAACCTGATATTAAATATTGTATCGACTTTGAACCCGGTACAAAACTCATTTCTAAAATCTCATATCGAATGGTTCCTATTGAACTTCAGGAGTTAAAAATTCAACTATAGAATTTGGTACCTGAGCCTTTATATGGTGACTTCCTTTGTGGAATGCACCAAGCCGACTCTCCGTAGGGACACCATATTCGTGCGATAGTAAAGTGATAGGTGTCATTGTAACGTGTTATCCAAGGTTGGGATATGAGTCACGATTAAGAACAACCTAAATTCGGTAATCGAAATACGTAGCTTTCTGAAGCTTAGTTGGTTATTATCGGAGATTCGTTGAAGGATATTCTCGAATCGCTATTCTATTAACGCAATTGACTTCGTAGAGATACAAAATTCGAATAGAAGCGAGGAATGTGGGAAGAGCTTGAAGAACTCAAGAGGAGACTCATTTCAAAGACATGTTCCGACCATGCCATCTTGGAAAAGCGAACGTGGTAAATGACGTGTTGAGTAGAAGATCGTATACAATTACGAAGTACGATATTGTCAAAGACTCATTTCAGTATAATTTACTTAATAATAGAGATGGAGATGAAAACTCTAGGTACCCACGGGATGATATACGAGTATAATCAACTTTAATCGATAAAGTTAAAGCTGTTCAAGCTACACACCGGAGCTGATGAATTTGAAGAAGGAGGTGGAAGAAGTTGTTATTTCAAAAGCGAGAATCGGTGAGGTGAGGAAAGCTCAATCCTTCGATTTATTAATCCATTTGAAATTCTCGATCGAATGGGAACTGTGGCCTATAGACTCGTTTTACTACCAAGTATGTCGCGTGTTTATAATATTTTTTTTTCACATACCGATGTTACGTAAATATGTGGACGACCCGAACAACATCATTGAGTTAGAACCAGACGAGATAGCCGAAGACTTAACGTACGAAGAGGTACCTGTCAAGATCTTGGATAGAAAGGAGCATGTCCTACGCACAAAGTTTATACCACAAGTTAAAGTTTTGTGGAGGAACCATGCTATTGAAGAAATGACCTGGGAGTTGGAAACGAAAATGAAAGCGAGGTATCTTTACCTTTTCGAAAGACCAGGTACGTACGTCAATTTCGAGGACGAAATTTCATAAGGAGGGGAGGTTGTAAGACCCCAAATTATTAATAAATGAAATTTATTTTCCTCTATTTATTATTTTGAAATAGTAAGGGTTGATTTGATTAATGTGGATAGTTATGGGTAAAATACGCAAATATTTCGAATAAGCAAGTGGTTATAAAATATTCATTATTGTTTGAATATTCGTTTGGTCGTGGAATATTCAATCGTAGGGGAATATTAAATGCATTTACAGTAGCAGCTTTTGTGGGCCCCATAACTGAAAGCGATTGGATGAAGAAAAACGACAAATATAAGTTGTTTATAAATAACTGGCGTAGTTATTCACAGATTATCTTCGTTGGAATACCCGGTGGTTAAAACACACTAATACGCGTTGTTGAACAAGAAGACACCAGTATTGCACCAATTATTGATTCTTACGTGTAAGAAGGCACTACTCAATAATGGTTACGACAATTACTATTCAAGATTTTATTTTATTGATTCAATAATTCTTTGCGTTGATATTTTATATTATCGTTGTTTCAATAAATTGTCATTACACAAGATTTTCCATTATCGAAGCAATAATTCATATTATCTGAATAATATTATTAGATAACATTATTGGCAATGTCTAGAAAGTTACTGCTAAGGAGAGGTTGGGTCACCTAATTGGCGCCAAGAAGAAGAAATTCTTATTGAAAGCCCCTTTTCCTTGAACCGCACGTTGTCAATGTTGTGATTCTCGTAATATTATTTGTGAATAATTAATTATTGATTCATATGATGAGGAAAATATTGATTTTATGTGGATATAGATGGAGAAAATTTTTAAAATGACAATTGTTGAAAATTAATATTTTATCATTTTCTGATAAAATAATTCATTTAAATATATTATTTTAATAATATATTAACGGTGATATTTTTATAATGAATGTGGGATATATGAGTATATGAGAAGGAAGAGTATTTTTGTGGCATTAAATGATTAACACATGTTTTGTATGTCGGTGGACCCCATTTCTTGACTGAAATTTGATTATAGCCTGTAAAATCGTCCGTTTGTGAATTTCGGTCAATTTCTGTTTGGAATTTGGAAAAACTTTCTTCTGCAAAGTTGTAGAGAATTGAATTTCCTATAAAAACACGCGAGATTCGAATTTTCTGATAAAAGGGCTATTTATTATGAATTATTGAAGTTTCGGAGTTCCGAAATAATTGATTTTTGGAAGTTTTAATTATTTATATCAACAAAAACGTTTTTATTGTTTTGGTTGGCCCCCCATGTGTTGTAAACATGCTGATTTCAGGATTCTTGGTTGGCGTAGGAATATATATATAATATATTATTATTATATTAAATTTTCTCGCTTTGGTGTTCTAAGCGATTTCCTATAAATAGGGTCTTAAGGTTAGAATTGAAAATCACACCGAAAATCAAGTTTTCTCTCTCTATATTATCGAGCGTATTCTTGTGAGTATTTTGAGTATACTTTGAGTATTGCTATACTGATTGCAAGTTCAAGTCATAGCCTATATCCTGTTTCAACTAAAATCTTGTCTTTTCGAGGTAAGGGGTGTTATTTTCTTCTCAAATGATATTATTTCTTTAGTATCATTATCTGAAATATTGGTTGGAACTTTTTATCAAATTTGGAACTTTTTCATGTCGGGGTTACTATTCATGAGTTACTATTCATGAGTTACTATTCACGAGTTACTATTCATGAGTTACTTATTCACGAGTTACTATTCACGTAGTACTATTCATGAAGCGTGAAGATGTTTTTTATGGAATTTCTATCTTTTGGTGTCTGAGTTACTATTCACGTATACTGGACTATTCACGTATCTGACTATTCACGAATACTAAGACTATTCAATAGAAAAATGAAATTTCTTCTTTTAGTCCAAAATATCTATTCGGATACTAGCTTTGATTGATCCATGTTTTGATCATTCTTGAATTTTACACCACTATGATTATTTTTGAGGTATTGTTGGACATGGATAAAACAAAAGTACGAATCCTTAATCCTTAATCCTTGTCATTTTGTTTCAATTTGGATTCGTTTCTTTAAAAAATATTTTTCATCATCCTCGGTCTTAAATGATGATATTATTGAATATCTTTGGCAGAGTAGTGCATAGATGAATGATTTCAAGAATATCTTTGGTCAGTAGTGCAAAGATGAGCAGTGTTTAGATGAACATGACCAAATCGATGAATATCTTTGGCTCAGTAGTGCAAAGATGAATATTTGATTCTGATGTATATTGATTGATGTTACGAGGGATAAAAGATGAGCGATGAACTTTTAAATTCATACATAGAAGATAGTAGTTTGCATTCTCTACTTAACTCTTCTAATGAATTATTATTTCATTGCGAATATTGATTTAAAATTTGTTGTCTATTGTATTCTATTAGATTTTTCCCCGTTGAAGACTAACGGTAATTTGTTGTATATTATCTTAGTCATAATATTCTTTACTTTGGGCTAGTTGAGCTCACCCTTTTCCTTTTTTGTTCCATTTTTCTTCTCGTGAGGCGAGAATATAAGCGAGTACTGAGTCCTGGGTATGGAATGAAGGTTTTAGAAAGGATTGTTTAGTAGTCCTCACCATTTTTGTAAAATAATGTATCAATAAATGTGATGAGGATTTATTTGAGTATAGATATTGTCTAGAAGATAATATTTGTATTTAAACTCACAGTTATATGTTGTAATAATAAAGTTGTAGTTATTTCTGTACCATGTATTTGGCGACTCAGAATGGGTTGGATGGAATGGACCTATTTTGGGGGCGTCACAACATGCACTAAGTGCGAATCAATAATCAGTTTAGACATGAATAATCATCAATAATCATTCACTAACATACTTTGAAATATAACTCGAGTTTGAGTTAAGGAAACTTGCCTGATTCGTTGACTACTGCTACGCAGTTTAAGTTAACTTCTTTTAGTAAGACCTATCATTAATAATAAGATTGGTCTTTCAATCAGCATATTCAACTTTGTATCATAATACAATTACTTTATTAATAGATTATCTAACACTAAATCAAATATTAGATAACATCTTAACACATCAGTATTATTATCATTTTTTGATAATTCTTCAATCACTGTATCATATACATTATGATTTAACACTCTCATTATCATTTCATAGGTTATTCTTTAACATCTAATGAGTCAAATACTTATCCAGCAACCTGGATTCTAAATCTAGTAACAACACTGCCAATCCAGCAGACTAGATTCCAAATCCAGCAACCTAAACTCTAATCCAGCTAACTGGATTCCAAATCTAGCAACTAGATTGCAATCAAATGACTAGATTCACTATCCATCAATCCAAAGAAGTCGGATTCTAAATCCTTCAATTTCAGTAAGCTTCTTTTCAATCTAGCAAGCTGAATTCATCAAATTTTCTAATCCAGCAAGCTGGATTCCATATCCTTTTCATGAAAAACACTAAATCAACTTATTATTTTTCTATCTTTTGTCCAAACACATAATATAGTTCATTGAATATCAATTTCAACAATTACATTGAAAAATATCATAAATCTCTTATTTTAATCATCCGTCGAATATTATTAATTATGTAATAATATTTTACGCTAAGGTTATTAACCTTTTAATAACATTACATTCAAATACTACTAATAATATCTTAAGCTAATATTATTAGTCATATAACAATAAGTTAAGTCATTAATCACATTAATAAACAATTGTTTTTAATTGTTTTCCTTTTATTAATACACTTGTTTAAGCATTCTAAAATGCCAGAAACATCACAACACTTCACACCCGACCCAAAACTTCATCAAAAACCTGCATAAGCCATGCTCAAGGGTCTCAAGTCATAAATCGTACTTTTCATATTTTTGGACATCATATATATAATTAAATCCATATATCCATTTATCATCATTTATATGAAAAATACCAAATCAGTTCCAAAAATATTTTTTTTTCTGGGATTTGACAGAATATAGTTCCATATTGAACATATATTTTTCCCGGAATTTTTAAAATCCATTTACTATATTTAAATGGTCCATAATAGCCAAATATTCTCCGATTTTTCATAAATCAAGATTAACTCCAAATATTCTGAAATTTTTACAGTATGCTCCTGCTATACACATGTACTTCCAGTAACAATTTTGTAATTTTTGGACTTATACACAGAGAGTTATTCGGGTGGCTTCATAAAAATAGTCCTTCACCGTAAAATCCATAACTCTCAAACCGTATGGCCAAAAATTCTCCAATTTTTACACAACCTTCATATCTTCTGATATTAACACCCCAAATATTTCCAGAATTTTTAAAGCACAAAAAGTGGACAAAACTGCCCCCGTTTCAGACTACCCCAAAACAGTCTTATTTTCTTTTCCAAAAATCGGGACTGTTTTGGCTTAATCAGCCACTACACCATGAAAACTCAATATTTTTGAGTTCTACCACTTGGGTTAACTAGTAAACACGTATATCTAGCACCCCTCTTTGATGGATCGTAAAAAGGAGTTATAGATTTAAAACGGTGGATTTTCAAAGTACATAGAAATTTTTGATTTCAAAACTAGAAAAATTAATTTTCTTTTCCTTTTTGATTCCAACAAATAAACACCCAATATGGGTAAATCCATACTTGAATCCATGGAAAACACATAGATCATAGGGGTTTGAACTTTCAAATCAAAAACCCCCTTTATCAAATAAAAAAAAATAAATGAAGAAATTATACCTTTGTTTTTCTTCTTCTCCTTCCTTCTTCCATGGAGAACCTTCTCTCTCCTCTTCTTCTCCCTCATGGGCTGCCGCCCCTCCTCTCTTACTCCTCCATGGCTTCGGCCACTTCTTCTTCTCTCTCTCTTTCTCTTTCTCTTTCTCTTTCTCTTTCTCGTTTCTTTCTTTCTCTTCTTTTTCCTTTCTCTTTCTCTCTCTTCTTCTCTTATCTTCTTTTTATTCTTATCTTTTTATCTTCTCTTTCCTTCTTATCTTCCAACTCCTTATCTTATTTTAAATTGTCAATTTACTTAACAAATGACTACATAGCCCCTCCTTAAGTGGGGTCAAAAATTGGGCCACTTATTAATAAAATTCTATTGGGCTTAAACTGTTATTATTTTGCTTACTAACAAAATAAATTTGGGCTTCCAACCTTAATTAAATTGGTTCAATATAATACTTGTCTCATACATAATATATTAGGCTAGATTAAATAATTTAATTGCCCTTAAATCACTTGATCCACAAGTCACATGATTAAATAATTAATTAGACTTGTTTAAATAATATAACCTCCTTAGTCCATTAAATCTAATTCTTTTGGACTCTAAATAAATTATTGGGCTATGATATTATTATAGTCCATTACTTTTAATATTACCATTCCCTAATTATTTAATTAGGGTTTTCATTTCTCTCAACCATAACTTAAATCCTTGCTTTCACGCGCAGATTTATTTCCTTAACCCAATTAGACTTACCTTAATTAGGTTATAAAAGTAATCAATTGAGATATATAAAATAAATATCTTAGAACTAGTATATATTATAAATACTAGTATTCTCTCATCTCATAACCCTTAAGTTATTCAATTCTTCATTCCTAATATATATTTAGGATTACACTAGTTTCTTTTATTTGTTTATATAATAAAAAATATAAACCATCAAATAATATTCATATTACTTACTCACATAATCATTAAATAAATTGTGACATGTTCCACAATTCTCTTAGATTAGGACACTAGTATATAACTAAAATACTAGGACCACTAAATAACAATAACCATTTAGGTCATTTAATTCTCATACTTAATTTATATAACTTATTCAAGTTATACAATTTATATTGTATACTTAAATTTAATTTCCTGCTCCTCTCCATAAATCGTTTTCAAACAATTTATTTATATATTAAATATATAATTTAATATATTCAATCATTTAATCAAATATGAATTTAATTTACTAACTTCCTTGATACCAATATACATATTTATATATTGGATCTCCTCTCATATTTTTACTTTACATCATTTGGTATAATATTAAATATTATATCATTATCCATATAACATAATTCACTTCTCACACTAATTTTGACTTTCTCCATAAAAAGTCAACTTTTACACATTTTGTGTTTATTGTCCATTCAGACTAAACTTGACGTTCCGGATGCAACCGAGAAGTCCGTGTTTCAAAATTCTATCTCTAACTCAAATTTTGAGTTTTAAATTACTCCTTTCATATTGCTAATCGTGTTAACTAACAACTTTATACTTGTTCAATTCACATCAAATTTTACAAGTATCATAATACCTTATTCTTGATATTCATTCAAATACATATCAATTCATTTCTAGGGTTTTGGAATTTTGTAACCCATATTTTCTCTATTCTCATTCGAATAGCAAACCATATAGGTTTTACTTGAAAATATTTAAATAAATCCTCAAATTCTCATCTAGGTTTTATTCTTTAACCTTTATTCTAATCATTTAAGATTTTATAAATTTTTTCGGGTTGTCACAAGAACAGTACTTCCGGCTAAAATATCAGGTATAAGGCTGAAGAAAACTTGCACTGATGAATAACAACTCATAAAGTATCTAAATACTCACGAAATACGCTCGATAATATAGAGAGAGAAAAAGAGAAAACTTGTTTCTGGTGTGATTTTCAATTCTAACTAAGCACCCTATTTATAGGAAAATGCTTAGAACGCCATAGCAGACTAACATGCTACCTGATGGCTTAAAACTAAAATAGTTCCCAATCGTTGAATTACTAAATTGGGGATTAGTGAATCCAGATAGATTGGTACATACGTTTGCTTGCTCATTGGATGAGGATGATTGATCTCATGATCATTTGTGTGGAGACACTAAAACAAGTATGTAGGTGCTTATTAGAGAATAAGTTCATCACTTTGAGCGCGGGCTCATTAAGGAATACCTAATGGAGTTTTATTTGCCTGTCAATAGGAATTCCTGTAGTGATAGTAGTACAAGTTAAGTGATCCATGTACTTGAGATCATCATAGTATATTGTGTAAGATGAATTATACTTTGACTTATTCCTTAAGACCCTTAGGGTATATCAAAAGGTATGCTTGAGTATAATAATTTATACATGAAGATAATGTATGATCAATAAAGAATCTAACACTTCTAGTAAAAGAAGAGAAATGTCTTATGTGATTCGATAAATGACAACCCAGTAGTCCTTGACCAAGGCAGAATAAAATTAAAAAGGAATTTCTAATTTGTATTATTTGGTGTTGTGCATTTAAGAGTCGAAATACATATAATTAAATAAAATAAGACTTGACAGTAATTCCACGTCTTATATTTAATTGGGACATTGTATGGTGGAATGATTGAATTGTACGGTAACTATTTACTCAAAGGTTCTTTTATGATTAATATTGAAATCTGTATTATCTGAAAAGTCGTTGATCGCTAGGGAGGCTTATCCCTATTTTAGAATAAATATTATTTATTTAAATAAATTAATTATTTAATTTATTTATTTAAATAAGATTAAAATTTTTTTAATTGATTTAATCACAACCGATTTAATATGGAGAACCTAAAGGGTCACACCATAAAAAGAAGAATAATTATTTAAGAAGTTAATGGCATAATCGTAATAATATGTTAAGTATATTTAATTTAATCTATGGTGATAGAATAAATTAAATAGATTAATATTTATTATTTAATATTTTAGAAATATTAAATATAAATTAATAAGAGGAGTCTTATTAATATTATTACAATTATTATTATTTTAATTTCTAAAAGAGTTTAGGAATTAATTTAATATAAGTACTCTCATTTATTCCTAATAGGATTAGGAAGGAAAATTAGTTAAAGAAGTTTAATTAATTATCCCTAATAAGATTAGGGAGCCCATTTAATTAAAAGCGTTATATAAATAAACTGTAAGACCCCGAATTTTATGAAATAAAAGTATTCAATTTTTTTTTAATTACTATTCATGAGTTACTATTCATGAGTTACTATTCACGAGTTACTATTCACGAGTTACTATTCATGAGTTACTATTCACGAGTTACTATTCACGAGTACTATTCATGAAACATGATAATTTTTTTTTCGTAAGAAGGCATTACTCAATAATTGTTACAAAGAATTACGCTTCAATATTTTATTTTATCGATTCAATAATTGCTACGTTGATATTTTATATTATTGTTGTTTCAATAATTGTCATGGCACAAAGATTTTCCATTATCGAACAATAATTCATATTATCCTAATAATATTATTGGATAAAATTATTGGCAATGCCTAGAAAGTTCATTTCAGGAGAGGTTTGATCACCTAATCAAGCTACCAAGAAGTGAAAAATTCTTATTGAAAGCCCCTTTCCGTGGAACCGCCTGTTGTTAATATTATTGTGATTATGTAATATTATTTGTGAATAATTAATTATTGATTTTTATGATGAGGAAAATATTGATTTTATGTGGATATAGATGGAGAATTTTTTTAAAATGACAATTGTTGAAAATTAATATTTTATCTTTTTACGATAAAATAATTCATTTAAATATATTATTTTAATAATATATTAATGGTGATATTTTTACAATGAATGTGGAATATATAAGTATATGAGGAGGAAGAGTATTTTTGTGGTATTAAATGATTAACACATGTTTTGTGTGTCGGTGGACCCATTTCTTGACTGAAATTTGATTATAGCCTATAAAATCGCCCGTTTATGGATTTCGGTCAATTTCTGTTTGGAATTTAGAAAAACTTTCTTCTGCAAAGTTGTAGACAATTAAATTTCCTATACAAAGTCGCGAGATTCGAATTTTCTGACAAAAGAGCTATTTATTATGAATTATTGAAGTTCTGAAGCTCCGAAATAGTTAATTTTTGAAGTTTTAATTATGTTAAATAAGAAATATGTTTTTTAAAAGTTTTGTGAGGTGGGCTACTTGTGTTGAATGCTGAATTCAGTTGATAAAAAGTGTGCGTAGGAATTTAATAAATATATATTAATATTTTATTAAATTTTCGCTTTAGTGTTCTAAGCATTTTCCTAAATAAATAGGGTGCTTAGTTAGAATTGAAAATCACACCGTAAATCAAGTTTTCTCTCTATATTATCGAAATATTCTTGTGAGTATTTTGAGTATACTTTGAGTATTGTTATACTAAAAGTTCGTTCACGTTATTCTAGTTAGAAGTTCTCGCTTTTTTTGAGGTAAGGGATAGTAAGTGATTTTAAGGGTTATTATGTTTTTTAGTTTCAAATTTTTCTGAACCTTCAAAAATTCTGGAAAAATTTGAAATGATATTTTGATGAGTTTTAGAGATTGTGTCCAAAAATGGAGATTTTTGGATGTATAGATTAGGAGTTATGGATTTTATGAGAAAAGACTATTTTAAAAGTAACCGCTTATAACTCCTTGTGATTAACTCCAAAATTGATGAAATTTTTATTGGGAGTACATCTATATAATATCAAGATACCGTGTAAATTTCAAAGTTTTGGACAAAAGTATAATTTATGATAAATGTCTAACTATTCGGTAGTTTTGGCCATATGGAAAATAGTAAATGAATTTTAAAATTTTGAGAAAAATATATATTTAATATGGGACTATATTCTTCTAAATCCCGTAAAATAAATATTTTTGAACCGATTTGGTATTTTCATAAAAATGTTCTAGTTATGAATAAAATGAATTAAATATGTTATGTGAAGTAAGAAAATTGGAAAATATGATTTATTGGTTTGAGAATCATATATGAGGTATATGCAGATTTTTATGAGGGTTTTGGTTAATGATGATGAAATCTTATGAGTTTGGCATTTTTAGATGATTAAATGCATTAATTATTAAAGTGTAAATAATTGGATTAAATTATTTATAAGTTTAAGAAATGATTAAAATATTATTATAATATTAATAATATTAGATTATGAGATTTCTAAGTGATTTATAACATTTGGATTAAGGTGTTATAAATATGGATATGAATTTTATTATGAAACTTTATCTTTTCGTGTCGAGGTTACTTATGCACGATACTACATTACTATGTAATTTAATACGGGTACTATTCACGACAAAATTAGTTTCTTCTCCCACCAAATTATCGTTGATTTATGAATCTTACTCTTGAAATTAAAACCATATTTTGATTATATTGTTTTTATATAACATTCTTATAACCCTAATGATGATATTTCTCTTTGACTTGAGTGTAAAGATGGGTAGATTATTGGTATGATCGTGACTATAGGTTCTCTTTGGCCGATGAGTGCAAAAGTTGAATTGTTGAGTGGTATGATCATGACCATTGAATTTACAATTGAATATTTTTAGCTTAAGTGCAAAGGTGAATTGATCAACATGGTTATAATTATTGTTATATAACTTCCAAATGATTATGTATTTCTTTGATATATGAATATCTTTGGCTCGTAGTGCAAAGATGACTTGTTGATGAATATCTTAAATTTGTAGTGCAAAGATGAATTATTGATGAATATCTTTGGCTCGTAGTGCAAAGATGACTTGTTAATGAATATCTTAATTTCGTGTCTGCAAAGATGAATTATTGATGAATATCTTTTGCTCGTAATGCAAAGATGACTGTTGTTGAATATCTTTAAATTTCTAAGAGTGCAAAGATGAATTATTGATGAATATCTTTGGCTCGTAATGCAAAGATGACTTTGTTGTTGAATATCTTTAGCCAGTGTAAAGATGAACTGTTGATGAATATCTTTGGCCCGTGGTGCAAAGATGAATTTATTAGTATGATTATGAGCAGAACTGTGATTTGGTATAACCATGATATTTGATGTTTCGTAAAGACAGTGATGAAAATTATCTTCGTTCCGGATGAGAAGAGGAATTTAGAATCACAATTATGATTATGAAGTTATACATGTGATTGTGGGCGTGAATTGTTGATTGATGTTACGAGGATAAAACATTGTTGGTGGACTTTTAACATGGAGAAGAAAATAGATTTTATGGTCTATTTGACTCTTCTAATGGATCGCTTCATTCCAATTGCAACTATGGTTGAAAAGTTTTATCATCTACCATATGTTCTAAATCTCCGATTTATTACCGATGAAGACTATTGATAATTTATTTATCTTTAGTCATAATATTCTTTATCGAGCTAGTTGTGGCTTACCCTTTTTGTTTCACAATTCCTTTCGGGTAATAAAAGTGTAGCTGGGTCGAGCGGGGAATAGCGAGGGAATAGAATGGTGGTCTATAGATGTTGAGGGTGAGGTGAATTTAACTTGGAAGGGTGTTTTGCCACTATCATACAAGATGTCTAATGACATACAACCTCGTGTCATCATAAGACATGGTTGTGCTCATCCATTTGCTGAGTATATTTACAAGCACTACCTATATAATCTTGGTGTTTGTTTGGAGTATAATACCCAATTAGAGACAGTGGAGATAATGATATGTCAAGAGAAGACTCGCCATTGGGAAGAATATGATAGTAATCTTCTCGTTTTTCTTTGGGGTCTATTGAGTCAACCAAGGATAATTCTGTGGCCATATGATATCTACCATAACCTAAAAGCATGGCCTCCCATGTACGAAGGTTTTCTTGAGCACTTCCCAAAGATTCTAATATCTAAAACAGTTTTTGACTATACCTTTATGTAAGGTGTCATTGTGACGTGCTACAGTTGGTATATATTTGTATCCAAACTCACAACATATGTGTTGTTGTATTTTGCACGACAATTATTGTAATAAAGTTGTAGTTATTTTCCGTACCATATATTTAGCAACTCAGAATGGGTTGGATGGAATGGACCTATTTTGGGGTCGTTACATAAACAATACCTTATTTTTAATTAAATAGGGTTACCTGATATCTTTATAAGGCGAGTCTTATATCAGATATCGAGATATGTAATTCCAATAGTTAGAGAGTACGTTCTTTTTCTATAGAGATAGAAAACTAGGGTTTAGCCAAATACTCATCTTCTTGAATCTTTCTTCTTCCTTGGTGGATCACCTCTAGAGGCCAAACACTTGGGTGGCTAACATTGATCAAAGGAAGGAACCAAACCCGGTGGATTCAAGTTGAACGCGAAAAGGATTGGAGGTGAACTTGTACCTGAGGAAGCTCGAATCTTCAAGGGTATGATTCTTGTTCTTTCTTTTTCGTTTAATTAATAATTATGCATAAAGGGTGATCCGGGTATATGGTTTGTAAAATTTTAAAACTCTGATTTTCCACGTTTCCGCTTATTTTGTGCAATTCGATTGCGTTCATGAATATTACAAACCTAACAATTACGTCCTTATTTATAAAAACTCAAATTTATCATTTTCTTCATCCGACAGTTATCCGTTATGGGGCCCACAAATGGTTGCACCGTCGTACGAATATTCCCCGACAACAAGAATATTCCACGACAAAACGAATATTCCCCGATAAAATGAATATTTTATAAACACTTGGTTATTTTGAAAAATTTTCACATTTCACCCATAACCAAAGTATTATATCAAATTAACACCTTATTATTCACAATAATAATTAGAGAAAATTCGATTTTATTTATAAAAAGTTGGGGTCTTACAACCTCCCCTCCTTATGAAATTTCGTACTCGAAATTGACGTACATACCTGGTGTTTCGAAAAGGTGAGGATACCTCGCTTTAATTTCTGATTCCAACTCCCAAGTCATTTCTTCAATAGCATGGTTTCTCCACAAAACCTTAACTGGTGGTATAACATTCGTGCGTAGGACATGCTCTTTCCTATCCAAGATCTTAACATGTATCTCCTCTTATGTTAAATCTTCGATTATCTCGTTCGGTTCTAACTTAATAATTTGGTTCGGGTCTTTCACATATTTACGAAGCATAGATATGTGAAAAAAATTATGAACACGAGACATGCTTGGAGTTAATGCGAGTCTATAGGCTACATTTTCTATTCGGTCAAGAATCTCAAATGGACCAACAAATCTTGGATTGAGCTTTCCCCTCTTCCCAAATCTTGTAACTCTCTTCCATGGAGCAATACGTAACAATATCATACATAAGATGTCTAATGACATACAAACTCGTGTCATCATAAGACAGGGTTGTGCACATCCACTTGCTGAGTATATCTACGAGCACTACTTATATAATCTTGGAGTTTGGTTGAAATATAATTTTCAATTGCAGACAGTGGAGATAGTTATATGTCAATATATACTCACCACTGGAAAGAACATGATAGTAATCTTCTTGTTTTTCTTTGGGGTCTATTGGGTCAACCAAAGATAATTATGTGGACATATGATATCTATCATAACCTAGACGCATGGCCTCCCATGTACGAAGGTTTCCTGGAGCACTTCCCAAAGATTCTAATTTCTAAAACAGTTTTTGACTGTACCTTTATATAAGGTGCCATTGTGACGTGCTATCCAAGGTTGGGATGAGAGTCACAGTTGGTATATATTTGTATCAAAACTCACAACATATGTGTTGTTGTATTTTGCACGACAATTGTACTAATAAAGTTGTAGTTGTTTTCTGTACCATATATTTGGCGACTCAAAATAGGTTAGATGGATTGAACCTATTTTGGGGGCGTTACAGCTACGGCCCCTCAAGTTTTGACGAAGTTTTGATATGTTTTAAAAGACTTTTTTTTTGCTATGTTTTATTATCTTTTTCAAAGAAAATTCTATTACTATATTATTTTTGTTTTAGTAAAAATATATTTTGTAATAGTGAAATTTTACTTTTTAGTGATGAATATATTTTATGCTGTTAAATTTTTTTTTGGCCCCCCCAAAGAACAAATCATGGCTCCGTCCCTGGGTTCACCCGTCGCCGTAGCCCAGAATAGCTATGACTCGTCGCCAATGCCGACTGTGTACATACATTTCCCCCAATATATATATATATATATATATATATATATATATATATATATGTTTGTGTGTGTGTAACGCCCCTAAAATAGGTCCATTCCACCCAAGCTATTCTGAGTCGCCACGAAATACACTAAATGCAATTTCCAAATACAAACTTCATTATTACAATGTCGTGCAAAATACGACAACACATATGTTGTGGGTTTTAATACAAATAGATACCAACGGTGACTCTCATCCCTTTACCTTGATATCACCTCACATTGGTACCTTACAGTGGTACCTTACATAAAGGTACAGTCAATAACTGTTTTAGAAATTAAAATATTTGAAAAATGCTCAAGGAAACCTTCGTACATGGGAGGCCATGCATCTAAGTTATAATAGATATCATATGACTCGAGAATTATCCTTGGTTGACCCAATAGACCCCAAAGAAAAACGAGAAGATTGTTATCATGTTCTTTTCAATGGTGAGTCTTCTCTTGACATATAACTATCTCCATTGTCTCCAATTGAGAATTATATTTCAACCAAACTCCAAGATTATATAGATAGTGCTCGTAGATATACTCAGCAAGTGAATGTGCACAAACTTGTCTTATGATAACACGAAGTCGCATGTCATTAGACATCCTATATGATAGTGGCAAAACACCCTTCCAACGTTGGGTTCGCCTCACCCTATTTGATTCACCAAATATAACTACTAAATGATGTATAAATACAACACATTATTCTAAAGTTCTCAATAAAATTATTTTCATACTACTCTATTTAGGGAGAACCTCCACAGCTAGAGACCACCGTTCTATTCCCCTGTTACCCTCGCTCGACCCAGCTACACTCTTATTACCTGAAAGGAACTGTGAAGCAAAAGGGTAAGCACAACTAGCCCAGTAAAGAATATCATGACTAAAAATAATTAAATTATCAATAGCCTTCGTCAGTAATGAATCAGAGATTTAGAACATATAGTAGATGATAAAACTTTTCAACCATAGTTGCAGCGGAACGAGCAATCTATTAGAAGAGTCAAATAGACCATAAAGTCTATTATATTCTCCATGTTAAAAGACCACCAACAATGTTTTATCCCTGTAACATCAATCAACAGTTCCGATCTACAATCATGTGAATAACTCATAATCATAATTGTGATTCTAAATTCCTCTTCTCATCTAGAACGAAGATAATTTTCATCAACTGTCTTTACCTGAAACATCAAAGATCATGGTTATACCAAATCACAGTTCCTGTTCATAATCATACTAATAAATTCATCTTTGCACTACGGGCCAAAGATATTCGTCAACAGTTCATCTTTGCACTATTGGCCAAAGATATTCAACCACGGATCATCTTTGCACTACAGGCCAAAGATATTCAACAACAGATCATCTTTGCACTACAGGCCAAAGATATTAATATCTCAAAGAAATATATAATCATTTCAGAATTTATATAAACAATAATTATAACCATGTTAATCAATTCACCTTTGCACTTAAGCTAAAGATATTCAATTATAAATTCAATGGTCATGATCATACCAGTCAATAATTCAACTTTGCACTACTGGCCAAAGAGAACTCATAGTCACGATCATATCAATTATCTACCCATCTTTACACTCAAGTTAAAGAGAAATTTCATCACCGGGATTATAAAAATATTATATATGATAATAAAAACAATATGATCAACAACTGCATTTAATTTCAAGAGTAAGATTCATAAATCAACGATAATTTGGTCAGAAAAAAAACCAATTTTGTCGTGAATAGTAACTCATAAATAGTAACTCATGAATAGTAACTCATATTCGTACATAGTACCGTATACGTAAATAATGTCATATACGTAAATAGTTTCATATACATGAATAGTGTCGTATACGTGAATAATGTTGTATACGTGAATAGTAATCTCGACATGAAAAAGGTAGAAATTCCACAATAAAATATATACCAATATTTCGGTATAATGATATTGAAAGAATAACATCATTACAAAAAAAATAACATCCCTTATTATCCCTTACCATCCCTTACCTCAAAAGAGCAAGATTTCCGGAATAATATCTGAGTATGACGTCAAGGAAACTTGCACTGATTAGCAACTCTCAAAGTATCAAAATACTCACAAAAATACGCTCGATAATATAGAGAGAGAAAGAGAGAAAACTTGTTTCTGATGTGATTTTCAATTCTAACTAAGCACCCTATTTATAGGAAAATGCTTAGAACTCCATAGGAGAATAAATAATAAAATAATAATATTATTTTTCAAATTCTACGCACACCACAATTGATCACATTTCAGCACACCTTAGTGGGGCCCACCGAAAATCAGCCAACTTTCACAACAACCAAAAGTTGGTCCCGCCTTCTAGAAATCTCCACCAAAATAAAACAATTTCTGAATCAGTCATCTCTTAAAATTCATAACAAATCATACGTTAATTTTTAACGGTTCAAAATTTGTGGACATATACTCAACTTATATATGTATAACATATCCAAAAATCACAACGATCCAACGGTCGGATTAAAAATTATAAATCACGCAATAAAGCTTAAGAACAATGATTTAATTTTCGGACTAGAAGTCCCTCGTACCAGTTTCACTCAAACAGTCATCACAAAAAATCCACAAAGAATATTTGGGTGATTCAAATTTCAGCGCTTAGCTTACTTCCAGGGCTTTCTTTTGATATATGGCTTATCTCCTAACTCATTATACACAAAGAGTTATAGATTTTACAAAATCAAGTAATAAACTAATTTTCTAAAAATTTCCAAATTTCGTTCTTCATTTCAACAAAATACTAATAAAACACATCAACATTAATTCCTTCAATTATATCCACATAAAAATAAATATTTTCTTATCATATAAATCAATAATTAATTATTCACAAATAATATTGCATAATCACAATTATGACAACCAGGTTATTTTCAGGAAAGAGGGGGATTTTCGATAAGGATTTCTCCTTACTGGCACACAATTAGGTGGCCAAACCCCTTTCCTAGACAAAACTTCATTAGACATTGTCAATAATGCTATCTAATAATATTATTCAAATAATATGAATTATTGATCTGATAATGGGAAATACTGTGCAGTGACAGTTATTGAAACAACAATAATATAAAATATCAACGTAGTAATTATTGAATTAATAAAATAAAATATTGAACAGTAATTACTGTAACAATTATTGAGTAGTGTCTTCTTACGTAAGAATCAATAATTCAAAAATACTGTGCAATATCGTGTGCTACTATGTAACCACACATATTACTGTATTTTAACTACCGGGTATTCCAACAGTGTTAACGGTAACGATTACGCCGTTATTTATAAAAACTCAAATTTATTGTTTTCTTCATCCGACAATTATTCTGTTATAGGGCCCACAAATGGTTGCGCTGTCGTACGAATATTTCCCGACAACAAGAATATTCCACGACCAAACGAATATTCCCCAACAACAATGAATATTTTATAACCACTTACTTATTTTGCAAAATTTGCACATTTCACCTATAACTTTAAACTTTTATCAATTTAACCATTTACTGAATAGTAATTATAAGAAGAATTGAATACTTTTATTTCATAAAATTCGGGGTCTTACAATATATATATACACACACACACATGCAAAAAATCTTTTTGCCCCCATTTTGAAAGAAAATAGGATCTCCTTGCCTTTTAAAAATATTATTATATGAACTAATTTATTTAACATCTGATATTTAAATTATCAAGGTCACTAAAAATTAATTCAATAAAATTTTAAAAAAATTTGGTCATAGTAAATATGATAATTAAAACAATTATAATATAAATCATATGAAGATGATTCTACCCTTTTAATTAATCTATTTACTAATTATTGTTATCATCAAAATAAACCTAAAAGTTAGAGACCCAAAAAATGGGTTTAGCCGAGAATTGATTCCCTTGTGTAGGTGCGAGTGCCATCACCAATTGACAACAACGTTATTTTATGACAACTTGCTTACTTTGTAAAATTTGTAAATATTACCCCACAACTATAACATTATATCAAATCCACACCTTATTATTCAAAATAACATTTAGAGAAAATTAAATCTTTATTTATAAAAGTTGGGGTCTTACATATATATGGCAACGAATTTTTTGGACTATGGCGACGATTCACCCGTCATAGAATTCTGAATAATATGCTATGACTCGTCATTATAAATTTCAAAAAATTATCGTCATATAGCAATTGTGTCTTATATAAATTTACTTATATACATTTTCCCAACATATATATATATATATATATACACACACACACATACGCATGTAAAAAATCTTTTTGCCCCCATTTTGTGTGAATGCCCATTTTGAAAGAAAATAGGATCTCCTTGTCTTTTAAAAATGTTATTATATGAACTAATTTATTTAACATTTGATATTTAAATTATCAGGTCACTAAAAATTAATTCAATAAGATTTAGAAAATATTTTTGGTTATAGTAAATAAGATAATTAAAACAATTATAATATAAATTCTATGGAAATGATTCTACCCTTTTAATAATCTATTAACTAATTATTGTTATCATCAAAATAAACCTAAAAGTTAGAGATCACTCAAGAAATGGGGTTAGCCAAGAATTGATTCCAAGAGTGGTTATCTGATAATTGATGTGTGCGATGATTGAAGAGAAAAAATTTAATTCTTTATGGAAGAAGTTAACTCACAATGGGAATTGTCGAGGGTGGTTAACCAAGAATTAGAGAAGTGTTTATGCGAGTTAGGGAGAGCTCTTGATGCGATGAACTCACTTGTCTCTTGTGACTTGTGAGGGGGAGATTGTTAAGATATCACAAGTGAATTGGAGAATCGCGCACTCAAAGCATTGTGTATTGAAAAATTTGTACTCCTTCCATTCATTTGATTAGTTTTCAAATATAGTTAATTAACGAAATTATAAAATTTAAAATTAATTTATTTTTTTAATTTTAATTAATGCAATTATCAATATTAAAAATTACTTGAGAAGTATTAGTAAATATAAAAATATCATTTTAAAATTTAAATAAATTACAGTCAAACTCAAACATAATTTTCGAGGAAGATCGAGGAGTAATATTTACATGTAGCTGCATTTAGCTACTCCCTCTCTCTCACACACCACACACATACACATGCATACAAACACGAATTCAAATTTATTGTTCCATCTACTGTCTCATATATTGCATGTCCCTCGTATTTTGCTCTCCATAGATTACTTATTCTCTATTAGATACAAAATTAATAGCAAATAAATATATAAGGATTAGGTGGCAGCTAGCTAGTATATATAGTATATATGACTGATCCCTGAACTCAGTGTAGTGACTGATCAAGCGCCATCTGGATGAGTTAACGTTGCAGTTCTTCTTCTTCTTCTTCTTCTTCTTCTTCTTCTTCTTCTTCTTCTTCTTCTTCTTCTTCTTCTTCTTCATCAGTAGTCAGTAGTGGGTATTTAATTTGTGCAATCCTGTGAAGTTATAGGTCTCAAACGAATGGTTTCGGCTGTGTAGGTGCGAGTGCCATCACCAATTGACAACAACGTTATTCCCTTGTGTTTTTTATTACCCGGGAAAGCTAAGTAGCAGGGACAAGTTTTTGGTAGCTGAACAACTTTAAGTATACATATTTTTTCCAAGTTTGGAATTCCATGGAGGTGGGAAGGAAGATCGATGACGAAATCCCCATCTTCATCTGTTGTGCTTTTCACCCAATTTGATTCCCTCATCTTTCTACAAGGATGGCATGAAACACCTACCCTTGCACCTGCAAGGCATAATTAATATATATAATTAATTATGCACATGATCATAATTACTTTAGAGATTTGATTTTCTCTCTGTATATATACTTGAAGGCCTGGCTATATATATATATTAACATGTTAGATATATAGATATATGTGTGAGTTTTTATCATTTATGATCACTTGTGTAGCAAGAAAAGATGATCAAAACAAGTACAGAAAGCTTAAAGTATTGTTTGACAGACGGTTAGCTACAAGCTAAATATAGCTATGGATCTTTCTCTTATATCTATCTATATATGTCATGTGGTTTTATCATTTTTGCTCACTTGTACATGTAGCAACAAAAAATGATCAAAAAGTAATGAAAAGATAAGAAGAATAAATCTTACAAACCTGATACTGGACGTGGATTAAGTTGAAGTTTATCATGATCCAAACAAGTAGAAGCCTCCTCGCAAATCAAAGTTCCGGTGACCAAGACGGTGGAGAGCTTGGCCTCTCCATATCCGGCAAGGTTTATCAACTCCTCCCTGCTGGAAAGCTCCACCAAAGGGTTCTCAAGTCCGGCCACCGCCGGAGTTTCAAGAAAAAAAGAGAAGAAGAAGATGATGAATGGCATGATCATCACTATATTATTGTTGTAGTAACAATGAAATTGGCTCATTATAATCTTCGTGTTTGTTAATTTGTTTATAAATTATTTAAGAATAAGAGTAATAAATAAACTTTGTGGCAACGCAATGTAGTGGATTGAGAGACAATGAAAAGCTACCATATTTGGATTTATATACAAGGCAGTACTGCATGCATGGTTCAAAATCATATGCCCTTTTCATTACTTGAATTACTTTTATATCCTTCTATCACCTACTATCTTTTCAAGAATATATATATATAGTGACATTAATAAAGGGAAATTTAATTAGGATATCGTTCTATTTTATTTATTTTTCTAAGCAGTTTGCTTAAAAAGTGTGCAATGTCGTAGCCTCGTGACTAAATTTTCACTTAAATTACTCTTTTTTTTAAGGGTTGATTATTTGATTAAGGAAGTGCCTCCAAAACTAGACAGGGAGCTTCTATCTTCTATGTAGGTAGGGATAGTGATGGTAAACTGGCAAACTATATAAGAAAGTATTAATATATATACTAAATAATTAGTAAAAAAATAACAAAATACACACACACACACACACACACACACATATATATATATATATATATATGCTAATTACAATTATGTCTCACACATGGGATAAATCAAACCTTAAGCTTCAATACATAAATCTTGATATGTAGATCGCACTCCCTCGGTTATGAAAAAACAAAACTATTTTTAAAATTTTCTTCTTCTAAATATTAAGAATATTGTAGGATGCATTTTTTGATGTAAGTTTTGTAATAATTTATTTCAATAGAGAAAATTTAATGTCAAAAATTAACCTTAAAAATATAATACAAACATAGTCTATACAAATTTTAATATTCAGGAAAAAAGAGTCAAACAATAAAAGTATTATTACCACTGTTTAAAATTAGAGATAAAATTTTGACTTTTGAGGTCAAATTAATGGCATCATATTAAATTTTAAAATTGATATTGACACATAAAAATTTAGAATACGATAAATTTTATGATTAATAATTTTTGTTATATAATATACAATTATAATATTTGTATCAAATTGTATAACTAATTTTAAAACCGACGGGAGTATATTTTTATGGGACTAAAAAAGTATGTCAGACTGGATGTTATATTATATATCTTTTGTTTGTTAAATATTCTCTTTGGTCTTTGGTGGTTAAGAAGTTTTTTTTACCCTTTTTGGTGTTGCAAATGTTGGGATAATTAGTGCTATAAAATTAAGGGGCAAATCTGAAGTTTAGGATGAAGAGAGGGTTATTTTTGTAAGTCTATCAAATATTAATCGTGTTGGGTGTACAAAAACTGAAGAAGATTGAAGTTAGGAAAGAAGGTTAACTGTAGTACTAAAGGTTGGTAGCCTACCCCTATCTCATACAAGCTAATTATTTTATTCCAGTACACCCTTTACTTTACGCCAAATTCAATTGGTTTCTCACCTCTCTATTTTGTCAAGCCTAATTCCCCAACTATTTTCATATTCATTAGATGTATTGGTATATCTTTTTCCCTGAAAAAAACTTGCTTAACTTGACTTTCATTTTTGTTCAAATTTAGAAATAAAAATGAAGTATAAATATTTATATTTTCAAACCTTTCTCTTGCTATATTTCTAAGAAAATAGTACAAGTTTTTATTACAAAAATGATCAATTTAACTGAAAAAATCAAACTAAACCAAATCAAATTTTGAGGGACGGAAGGAGTATTTTCAGTACCTTCTAAACAAGTAATGAGATAGAGGATCTCCTTGCCCGTGAAGGTTTGAAGGCAGGAGAGGGTTCCCCATTCCGCAAAATCGACAGAGACGTAGTTCTAACACATCTCATTTAATGAGACGAAAAGTCTCTATTTATTTGAAATGAAGAGGATCTTAGTTCGAAGAGGTCGTATTCTACCCACAATCTCTTTGGCAAGAATTTTATAAATAACATTACAAAGATATATATATATATAGAGAGAGTTCAGATCTTAAGCTCACCTCTTATCCAACTCACCCGAGCTCAACCCCCTTTAGCGACGGACTCAGCGACGATTCGATTATACAACCGTCGTCTATACTTTTAGCGACGGACAACATTTAGCGTCGCTAAAAGTATAGATTTGCGGTTGTATGATCAACCGTCACGAATCCGTCGCTAAAGGGGGTAGGATCGAAGCAAAAATCGGATATAACCGAAAAACGGCGACGAACCGATTTTTTTTTAACAAAATTTCTTAATAATTGGTTATTATTTGTAATTCGGTTATATCCGAATTCTTATTCTAGATTCGGTATTCGGTTCCTAAGTTATTAAAATCATCATATTCGGTTACCCGAATAACCGAACATATTTATTAAAAAAAAGAAATTTAATATTTGTATGATGGGGCAGATATAAATAAGTCAAATAAACTTATAAATTTGGATGGGCCAAGTCCTAATTCCATGGCCCATCTTGGGGAAAAATAGATCTACAATTCTATTTCAGTTCCATGCCCAATTCCCAATTCCATGGCCATAGATCCATAATTTTTGGGGGAAAAAAAGCAGATCTCATTTCCCTAATTCCATCTCACTATCTCAGTTGCTCTCTCTGAATCTACTCCGCTTTTTCTTGAGATCCCAAATGACTCCCCCCTCTCGATCTCTCATCTCTCCTCCGGCACCTTCGCCCCTTCATTCTCTTCCTCGATTCCTACCACTTTCTCTCTCCACTGAATACAAGCACTGAACCCTCATATTTCTGTTCTCTCCTGGTTCAACTGAACTCCACGTCGTAAGTAGTCATCCCAGGGTTTGGGTGGCGCCCATCACGGCCGCGCCGGGTGGTGGCGGTTTGATTAGTGGCGAGATTTTGGGAGATAGAGGAGGAGAGAGAGAGAGAAATCTATGCGAAAAGAGATGATAGAGGTGTGGGGTTTCTTGGTCTTAGAAATGATATTCTCAGAGGAGTGGGTTTTCAGTTAAAAAGTAAAAACAAAATAGAGTACAACACCTTTGTACTTCGGTTTCTGTGCCAATAGCAATTATAATCTGGAAATAGTAATGTTGTGGTGTTTTCTGTTCCAAGTAGTTCACATTTGTTGCTTTTGTGGAATCATTTTTGGGTGTTATTTTTTTATTGTAGAAGAAATTATTATTATCAAAATACCGAATTTACAATTCTAATTGATCTATTTCTATTATTCGGTTATTATCAAAATTCGGTTTATTAGTTCTGGATATTGAAAATAGGAATATTTCTATTGATTCGATTATAACCGAATAGACTATTCTTGATTGGTTATAACCGAATGATCACCCAAAAGGGGGTGAGCTCGGTGAGAGTTGGATAAGAGGTGAGCTTAAGATCCTGATCAGATATATATATATATATATATATATATATATATATATATATATATCTGATAAAGTTCGTGACGAACTATTAAGTAGCATAATTCGTTAAGTAACAGAAGTATTTAAAAGCCAAGCCTTTTGAAAAAAACCCAAACTCGCGAATCTGACAAACTCGAGCCCTAGCTTTCCTCTGCCCTAACCCAAACGCGTTCTCTTCTATTTCTCGCTTCTCTCCTCCCTCTCCAAATTCGCTCTTCTCCAGACCCAAATCGTCTGCCCTAGTCGAGCTCTTCTCCAGACACTCCAAGCAAGCTTCTGCGTCCTCTATTCTTGTCGCTTCCCTCCAAATCAGGTATGTGTTATAATCTGATTATCCTCTGTTTTCTTGTTCCTCTCTCCAAACCTAGAACACAATCTTGTTTGTTTAAGCTGAGTGTATCCTTAAAATCAGCTGTCTTAATCAAATTCCAATTTCTAAAACTGATTTTTGAGAAAGCACAAGTGAATCTCTAATTTTTTGGTACTCGAAAGCCTCCTTCTCTAATTTAACTGCGGTACTTTTTTATCTAGATACAACATGGATATATCAATTAAAATATCTAAAAATGATTTACTATATAGCTCATGCCTTTCTATTGGGTTTTCCATTGTTCTCCCCTATAATTGCCCTACTATAACTGCGATACTTTTTTAATTTAATTGTCTGCTTGATACTAATCCACTAGAGGGCTATATTCACATTATTTGAACATTTGATGATTTTTTATATCAGGTATAATGGATGAAATGGACCATGAAATAGGGAGTTGTGGGGATAATGTAGAAATGGATTTGGAAATAGAAATGAATGAGGATAACTTGAGTACAGAGGGGTTGAATGTGAACAATACTAACAATTTTGTCTATTATCCTCAAGTTGCTGATGAGTTTACGCTTAAGCTAGGTCAAGAATTTCAAACATTAGATGAAATTCACACTTTTTACAATACATATGCAATGCATCTTTGGTTTTAGTGTCTTGAAGTGGTATGAGACAAAAAAAGGCGGAAGTGATGAGATTTGTAGGAAGGAGTATGTGTGTTATAAGCAAGGAAAGGGCAAACAATTAGCCGATGTGGTAGTAAAAAGAAAGCGTGGATTGACAAAAGAAGGTTGTACTGCAAGAATTGTAGTGGTCAAAAGAAATGACTTATACGTAATTAAGAAAATTGAGGAGGGTCATTCTCACCCATTGTCAACCCCACATAAGAGGCATCTTTTACGATCGCAGCGTAATGTGTCAACTGCACAAAAATCTTTGAGTCAACAACTTGGCATGGTGAATATACCACAATGCCAACAATACAATTTTCTTGCAGTTCAGGCGGGAGAGTTTGAAAATATTGGTTGCACGCAACGAGATTTGTATAACCTCGAAAGAGATAAGCGCAATGAGTTAAAGGGACATAATGGTGATATGTTGAATGAGTACTTACAGTTAGAATAACAAAAGAATCCTGCTTTCACTTTCACAATTGACACAGACAATGAAAACAGGATTACTCGTTGTTTTTGGGCGATCTGCAACATCTGGACGGGGTGATAGCTTTTTACTATGATGTTGTCATTTTTGATACCACATACAATACTAATCGTTACGGAATGATATTTGCACCACTACTGGTGGTTAATAACCATGGGCAAACTACTGTATTTGGTTGTGCTTTCTTAAGTAATGAGACCATAGAAACTTTTGTTTGGCTTTTCAAGTGTTTTTTGGAAGCAATGCCAGGTGATGCCCCTGTGATGATTATCACCGATCAGGATCCGGTTATGACAAATGCAATTTCACATATCCTTCCTAATACCTATCATAGGTATTGTAGTTGGCACATTTTGACTAAATTTTCAGAAAAGATTGACTCAGTAAAATTCAAGGATTATTATAAAGAGTTTACAGATTGCATTTGGAATTCGGGGACTGTAGAAAAGTTTGAGTCCACTTGGGTGGAGCTGATGGAGAAAAGTGGGTTGAATGCTAATAAATGGTTACAATCAATGTATGACATCCGTTCTAGATAGGTACCCGCACATGTGAATCATGTTTTCTCAGTGGGAGAGTTCGGGAATCCTGTGTCGACATGTGATAGCTTACTTGAATAAGTATCATGATATTGACAAATTGCCTACCAAATATATTTTGAAGAGGTGGACAAAGACAACAAAATCAAGTGGTGTAATTGATGCTAATGGTGTGGCGATAAAAGATGACAAGCCCTATTTACTCTTGAGGAGTCAATTGATTCAACAATCCTTAGATTTCATTGATAGGGCTATCACAAATGAAGAAGCAATAAATGTCTTAAAAGAACAGTTTGGTGTTGTGGATGAAAAGATCAATCATATTATTGGAAAGAATGGCTCCAAAAGAAACAATGAAATGGAGTGTGGTGGAATGAGTGTGTCCAAGTCGGTTAACAAGACATGTACTTATGATCATAGTTACATTGAGCCAAACCAAGTGCGTGCAAAAGGGTGTGGCAAAAGGTTGAAGGGTGGCAAAGAAAGGGCTTTGGGTAAAGCAAAGAATTCCAAGGGTAGACGTTGTAATGGATGTGGCAGAGTTGGTGTGACACACGATAAAAGAAATTGTCCCGTGCTTAATAATCAGTAAGCAATTATAAGTTGTTTGACTTTGTCGGCATGTTTAAATTTGACTTTGCTAATTGTTAAAATTTGACAATGACTTTGTAATTTGTTTAAATGTAGAACTGGAGCATCAAATGATGATGCTACTCAGGATCCAAGTGTAGATGACGATGATATTGATTCACCCCCAGGTGCAACTGAGATGATGAGGTACTAAAATATTTTGTTTAACATTTTTCAATCTAGTCATTCTAATACTGTTAGAGCATGGTTATTTTCCTATGTTGAAGCATGTCTTTGTATTCAGTCTTATGTTTCAGTTTTGTGACTTTTTGTCATACAGTAACAGGAACGCTAAACCTGGATTTGGTTGAAGCTATGGAGTTTATTAGAGGTATATATGCACTTCTTCTTTTTCACCACATGCACTGACTTCAAGAATAATAAGCCAAACAGGCTGGTTTAGCATGGTTGTCCAGTTTTTAAATAAATAAAGTAAGATTAGGTATTTTTGAATTTCCCTTGCATATAAAATTCATACATCCTCTGTCTGCCATGGTTGGATAAATTGTCTTTTATGATGCAGGTACAGTGATCAGAAGGTCACAAATGTATCAAGAATACATGAAGTGGGCAGTTGTAATGTGGTCATGTCAATCCAATAACAGAGGCATACAAAGGTGGGCAGTTGATTTTGGTGAAGGCAATCCTAGTATATTGTTAATTGTTACTTGTTATAGCTTAGTTGAAAGTGGTTGAGTGGTTTTCAAGTGTAATATTAAGATATGTAATTTCACTATCAATGGGGTTATCCTGTTGCCCATTGCAATCACTTTCTATATAATATGGTGGTTTATTCATTTTGTGGATGGCTTTTTCTCTCCCATCTATGCTCAACTGGGAATTGACATTTTTGGTAGGTGTACTTTATCTTTTTCATCCTAGCTCCCATTTTCTCTTGGTAAAAGGTGATTATATGTCATAGATGTTGTGGAGGAAGCTTTTGCAGTACAATATGGATGTGGTCTGCAGTCAGATTGATGTAGTAGTATCGTTAATGTAGATGTTATTATGGGGCCTTGTGATTCTTTTTTGTTGTATACATGTTTATAGTTTCAAATTACATTGGTTATAGGCGTATATGAATAAATCAATCATATTATTGGTTTTGCATGTTGGGATCAGGTTGAACATCATCATGCTAATAGCTGTGATTTGATGTTCTGAGAAACTCTTAAGAAATGAACAAAATAATCATGTTATAACCTATAAGCAAACACAAGTTTTTGTCTTAATTATTGTTACCTCCAAAAACTCATAAACACAGTACAATGTAACCCATAGATTACGAATCTAAAATAAAAGTAGACACCTCAATGCAGTCTGTCATATCTCAGTAGTTCATGTACATAAAATGACTAAAATTCAGAAGCAAACTTAAATAAAAAAACATGTGATATGGAGCTGCGCAAAGACATTGGAGCCATCCTCTTTGTATGAACAAAAACTTTTAATTTCATTACAACACAACTACAACTACATTATAGACAACAAAAACTACAACATGAAAGCAAAAAGGAAAATCGAGTACACCACTTTTTTCTTCAGTCTTTCATTCTTCAATGTCATCTCCTCAATTTTTTGCACCAGCTCTTGATTTTTCTTTGATTCAATAGCTTTGTCATTTTTGGCATTGACAATAACAATACTCAGCTCGTTAATCCTTGTATTTAAAATTTCTATTTCAGACTTCAATTCATTATTTTCGCGATAATACTGAGCGATTCTTGAGCCCGGTGACATTGGTGGATCAATCCATTCAAACGAGTTACATGGTATTGTTTTATAATTTGTGCAATCAACAAATCGTCTCCCGGGATTTGTTTTGGTCCATGAAACCTTCACAGGTGAAGGAACTCCACATTTGCAATTGCGTGATGAACTCCCTGATGAAATTGTGCTCATGACTGGGGAGAGAGGATTAATTAAGGTTAATACGTTGCCAACATAAAAGATGAAATTATGAAATTATGAAATTATGCAAAAATTTCAACATTTGAGTGTTGCATCACAAGTGAAGCTATTCAAGCACATTTTGACCAAATTTTCAAAAAATCCATAATGACAACTCTCGAAAACAACTCCCTACATAGAAGGAAGTCTTCACCTGATTTATTCTCAAAAATTACCTGCCTCAAATTTTCAGTCCTAAGAAAACAAAGCCATCTGAGAATAAAAATTTCAAAACAATATAACACAAACACTAGTATGTAATAGCCAGTAACCATAACACAAACACTTAACAGGCGTACATGATCCAGAACCAATTAAAATATAGTGTAGATTCGAAGTTCCATAACATGGGAGTATATTTTTTCCAAAGTTTTTTGAAAGTGCAAAACCAGACTCTTTTACATACATTTGACACATTCTTAAATATTTTATTGCTGGATTGGATAGATGAAACAAACAAAGGATTCAAACATACATGATGAGTGCATATTATTCATTTATTTTGATTCCATTATACTTAGTTTTATTGCATGTTTCATGTGTATATGAGCTTATTATGGTGTTTAATGATTTCAGGAGGAATTGGAGCTGAAATGAGAAAAAAAGGAAAATTGCAGGGTTTTTAGCATTAAGTTACATGCATGGTCTTGGCTTGGGACTTGGATTTTATTGTAGAGCTCTTCCTTAGCTTTTCGGAACATCTTGAATCGTCCCAATCGGAGTTCATATGAAAAAGTTATGATCTTTTTACCAGACGAAAGTTGAACCTCAAAGTTTGGAAGTTGGAATTTACACAGCAGTCACTTGAAGCCCAATTTCGACCTTGATGCAGCCAGAATCTGTCAAATCTCAAAGAATAAAAGTTGTAGATCTCGTCGATATCTTCGTTGGATTCTTTTTGTTTATGGAAACTAGTTATGATTTGTAATTCCTTTTAGGATTTGGATTTCTACTTCCTATAGGATTTAGGACTTTGTCTAGCACTATAAATAGAGGATGAGAGTTAGGATTTTTTTCATTCAATCATTTACTACATTCTCTCATCTACAACATTGGAGGATTGAAGACATGAGCTAAGTTCTTTTTATTCAGTTCTAAGGGATGTTGAACCTTATTTATAATTAATGGTTAATTGAGTATTCATTATTTATTCCTTCTCACATGAAATTCATTCTTGATAATCTGATTTAATTTCTGAATGCTATTTTGCTTAACTGATTTGATTTCTGCAGGATTGAGTTGGTTAACAAATATCATATGCTAGATCAAGGAATAATATTACGTGTAATTGATATTGTTTCTAATCACAAGTAGTAATTAGTAATATCTAATTATGGACAAGCTTTTGAGTATTGCTATGATTATCAGAAGACAAGTTAAACAATCCGAGCTTATGAGTTTGTCGCTTGGAATATTCTAATTCCCTAGTTCTTAATGCTGCTATTATATTAAATCTAGAGAGCTTATTCTAGGTTATATAATTGTTAGAATCTTGTGAAGAGCTTGTTTTATTGAGTGACAATCTAAGGGGAGTTTCGGGTAGCAGAGCTTGTTGTTACCTAGGGCTATTAGTTTCATTGAAGGGTAAATAATGTTACACTTGATTAATCTATTATTGTAAAAAGGTGATACTGAACTGAAGAACTGAAGTTTTTTATTCATTGTTTATTCTTATTAGTTTATTCTTGTTAATTTAATTAATTAATTCAAAATCCCCTTTTCATTAGAAATCATAGGATAAATATAAAACAAATCACTCTCTGTGGGATCGATCCTTGCTTACTACTATGCTAATTGTTTAAATTTGTAAAGTGAAAGTGAGGTTAATTTAGGAGTGTAAACGACAGCTCCCAAATTTTGGCGCCGTTGCCGGGGAGTGTTATTTGTTTTGTTTATTCTTTATTTTCGTTTATTTTTATTATTTATTATTTTGTTTTTGTTTTTATTTTATAACTTAATCCTCTCACTCTATTGACTTAAATTTTGTTCAAGAGATAGAGAAAACTGCAGATATAGAAGAAACTCTTGTTCCATCATTTGAAGAGAAAAAGATGGTGGTGCCAAACAAAAATAGGACTTTAAAAAAACTGGATAATCTCGATCTTGATCAATCATCATTTTGTATTGAGTATCCTACTTTAGATGTTGCTTTTGAACTTAACTCTAGACTAATTCATCTTTTGCCTACTTTTCGTGGTCTTACAGGTGAAAATCCATATAAGCATCTAAAAGAGTTCCATGTGGTGTGTTCCACGATGAAAGCACAAGGAGTGGCAGAGGAGCAGATCAAGCTTAGACTTTTTCCATTCTCATTAGCAGATTTGGCTAAAGACTAGTTATACTATCTACCTTCAGGCTCAATACAATCATGGACTGATATGCAAAGGTTATTCTTGGAGAGGTATTTTCCTGCATCAAGAGTTACCGATATAAGAAAGGAGATATGTGGAATCATGCAGTTTAATGGAGAAAATCTCTATGAGTATTGGGAAAGGTTCAAGAAGTTGTGTTCCAAATGTCCACCCTCATGGAATTGATGAACATTACTTGATCCAAGATTTACTATGAGGGGTTGCTACCAATGGAAAGAAGCATGATTGATGCAACAAGTGGAGGAGCACTTTGGTAGACAAGACTCGAAGCGGCGAAAAGAACTTAATTGCAAATATGGCGACTTGCTCACAAAGAATGTGGAACTAAGATGGATAACACACCACAAAGGGTAAATGGGGTAAAGACGAGAGACATGGAGCAAAGATTTATTGATTTAACTACTTTGGTTCGACAAATGGTCACGCAGGAATACACAAGTTATTCAATGAAGCTCAACCTCGATACCACACGAAAAACCAAGCAAGACTACACATCGATTACGGGGCGTCTATGGAGGATATGTTCAAGGCATTCATGAACCAAACAACAAGCTTCATGTGTCGACACACAACAATTCCAAAGAGAGACAAGAACTTCGCTCAAGATCCGAGGACCAAGTTGGTCAACTTACAACCACCACATGGGAAAGGTCACTTTCTCAAACTGTTGAATATGTAAATGCCATAACATTGAGATGTGGTGCAGAGGATCGCAAAGAAGAAAAGCTAATCTAAAGCAAGTCCGAAAATGATAGTGAAATAAAGCGGCGATGATGTACTCAAGCACAAATTTCCACCTCTTTCTGCTTATGAACCGAAACTACTTTTTCCCCAAGTTCTAACAAGGAATTGGAATGTTGGAAGGAATTCAACGCGGTATAGAGAGTCTAATGAAAAATTCCTAGAAGAAATAGCGAATAGGGAACAAGAACTTAAAGATGATGAGGTGTTCACTAGTGGAAACCATTTGGAAGTGCTCGAGACTACTGCTAAATTTGAAGAAGAAATCAGGTATTCAAAGTCTGAAAAGGATGAACAAGAGGTAGAGATGGAAGAATTAATAATTCCTGCAGATTTCTATAAGGATGACATAGATGATTATACTTTCCTTGTACCAGCAACAACACACAATGATAAATACCATGGGACCTTACACATGGAATTGGACGACGCACATGTCCAGTTCAGTATATATAAAGTTAAGGGGTATCTTGGTAATGTTAATTCTATTTTTTCTATTGATGTTGTTGACTCTATAGTGCAGGAATTTCTTGAGCAAATATATAAGGAGGATTTAAGGGCTAGAATGGAGCAAAATCAGGATCTGAAAGATGCTCCTAATGAAGAATTGAAATTGTTACCAGTCCACTTGAAGTACACAAGTCCAATTACATAGGATGAGAAGGATGATGTCAAGCCAATGACAATAAACAAGGGCAGCTGCTTGGGAGGCAACCCAAGATTCCAGATTTGATTTTTCTATCTTTTTACTTTTTAGTTTTTTTATTGCATGTTAACTAGTAGTATTTTCTTCTTTACATGATTTTCTTACATTGGGGACAATGTAAGGTTTGAGTGTGGGGGGAAGATTTAGGTTTTTATTTTATTTAGAAATATTGATCCGATTTTGATGGGGAATTTAAAAAAAATAATACTTTTGAAAATTTTGATTTCATGATTCTATCTGGCTATGTGTTAAAAAGATTAAAGTCAAAGATTAAAAATTAATGCTACATTTCAAAATCTATTTAATGCTTAGTTGGTTAATGAATGATGAAGACTAAGTCATGATCCATAGTAACTGATTTGAATTGAATTTGTGATACATGAGTACTTGAATATGAGAAGCATATTTTTTTGGCTAAGTTATTTGTGGAGTTGTCTATGTGCACTAATTTAATGACTTAGAACTGTTTAACTTGCTTATGTTGTTGCAGAACCATGTGAAAAAATGATGAATGAAAAAAGAAAAAAAAGAGGAAAAAAAAAAGAAAATTGAAAATCTGCTTCAATGTCCATTGTGCGAAATAACTGGGTATCTAAGCCTTGGGAAGCATCGATATTCACGCTGAAAAGTGTGATGGATAAAAGCAGCTTGACTAGTCGACTTTTGTGGCCTTTGTTACTTGAATAAGTAAGCCTTAGGGGTGTCTCTACACCTAGTGCCCTAAGATCATCTGGTTAGGGAGTCGTTGGTGGAAAGTTCGCTAATGGGTAACTCTGAAAAGCCTAAGAAAATGAGACATTGCACATGTCAAGAAAAAAAAAATACGAAAAAAAGAAGCATGAAAATACATTCATCTGTGCTAAAAAGAAGGTTCTATGAAAAAACTTAAAAAGCAAAAAAAATTTGTTCTTGGTTGTGAGTCAGTATGCACGATTTTTGCTCCATGGTAACTAAGTTAATTAAGTATGATGATTTTTGGAAAGTTGCTTATGTGGTTATAGTTTGATTTAATAAAATTCATTGGTGAAATGGTAAGGTTGGTAATTGTGAGTTGATTGATAAGGCGTTGATTAGATTTTTGCAAATTTAGTGTTGATAATCATGATTTGTACCTTGAAATCTTTTGACATGATGATTGAATAGAATTTTTCTGGAAATTAAACTTTTGGTTTACACGAGGACGTGTAAAAGGCTATGTGTGAGGGAATTTGATGAGTGCATATTATTCATTTATTTTGATTCCATTATACTTAGTTTTATTGCATGTTTCATTGAAGGGTAAATAATATTACACTTGATTAATCTATTATTGTAAAAAGGTGATACTGAACTGAAGAACTGAAGTTTTTTATTCATTGTTTATTCTTATTAGTTTATTCTTGTTAATTTAATTAATTAATTCAAAACCCCTTTTTCATTAGAAATCATAGGATAAATATAAAACAAATCACTCTCTGTGGGATCGATCCTTGCTTACTACTATGCTAATTATTTAAATTTGTAAAGTGAAAGTGAGGTTAATTTAGAAGAGTTCGTGACTACGGCGACACTTTTGGAGAGAGGAGAAACGCAACACCTAGGGCAAGGATTTGGCTCTGCTTCAAGGCTTCGCGAATTTGGGGAGAAGAGTTCGTGATTTGGAGAGAGGAGACGCAGAACGCAAAATTGGGTTTTTTAAAATACACGATAGTAAGGCTCTTATATACTTATGTTACTTAAGATTTTATGTTACTTAAAAGTTCTATCCCTGAACTTTACTGCATATATATATATATATATATATATATATATATATATATATATATATATAGTCCCCTTCAATTGAGGGATCCCTCAAATAACACTATTTGAGGGATGGGGCGCTCACAACCGTTGGATCTGTTTTAATTACTGTATGTGGCTGAGATTAATTGTTTTAATTACTTTATGTGGCTGGGAAAACCTAAGGCACGCAAAAGGGAAAAAAGGAAAAGAGTCTCGTGCAAAGCTTGAGAGAACACCAACTCTTTCGAGATGGAGAGATGGAGATGAAGAGATGACCCACCATTTTCATAATTTCTCAACTTGCAAGATTTCTATTTCTATAAGGTAAAAATTTGTGTGATTATTCTGGTCTCTGACATGATTTTTTTTAAATCGATTTGAAGATTTCTGCAAAAAGTTGAAATATGAAAGTTTTGAAGTTTTGAAGTTTTAAAATCGATTTAAAGATTGCAGCCACACGAAAGTTTTGAAGTTTTGAATATGGGTTTTGAAGTTTTGAATATGGGTTTTGAATTGATTGCAGGCAGACGAAAGTTTTGAAGTTGAAATCGATTTGAAGTTTTGAATATGGGTTTTAAAATTGATTGACTGCACTTTCCTTCACAGGATAATTGATTTGAAGCCACACGAAAATATAGATTGACTGCACTTTCCTGCACTAATTCTCTAACAAGCTGTGCACATATAGATTTTCACTTCAAAATATATTTGCGGTAGAGTAGATTTTCTTGTCTTTTCTTTTCTTTTCTTAATCTAGTCTTTTGGATTAAGGGAAAAAAGACAAGAAAACAGAATATTAACCACACGTAGTTGAATGCATTAGTTATGTACATGTAGTATTAACCACACAAATTAGACTTGCCTTGGAAAACAGAATATCATACATATAATATATTTGTTATCTACTCTTAATTGATATTTGAGGAAAAAAAAAGAATGTCATATATGTCCATATTTTGTGATTAAAGTGCATCTGTGCATGTTCTATTGTTAAACAGATTCGCCTCACTTGTCATTCAACTATGAAAGCTAATAATGGCATATTAGATCACATGGAAACTGATTCGGAAATAAATCCTTCTGTATCAATTTTCTATCCTCAAGTAATTGGTGAACTCACTCCCTTTCAAGGTCAACAATTTGAAACATTAGAAGAGGTGTATGACTTTTACAATTATTATGCAAGGGAAGCTGGGTTTAGTGTTTGATCATATTCTAGTAAGAAGAGTAAAGACGGAGAGGTCATACGGAAGGAGTACGTTTGCAATAAAGAAGGAAGTTGGTCAACTGAAACAAGTGGTATTGTAAAAAGGCGTCGTGGAGTAGGTAGAGAGTCTTGTAAGGCCCGGCTAATAGTTGTTAAATCAAAACATGGTGGATACGTAGTCACGATATTTGAAGAGGCTCATACTCATCCAATGACAACCCCGCGAAGACGCCACTTATTAAAGTCTCATCGTCGAATTTCTGGGGTTGATCAACTTATAGCACAACAACTAACATCTGTAAACGTATCCACACACCAACAATGTTGGTTTTATTTTTTCATTTACTTTGTCATGTCAGGATGATGAGTTTTTTGGATGATGTTCCGAGCTTCAGTGATTCCACCTATTAAGGTGTCTGCAACAACACAAGATGTGTGTTCTTTTTTGGTCAAATTCGGATATTGTTCCTTCCACTAAAAGGAAGTGTTTAGGTTTTTTGTGGTAAAATTCGAATATTTAAAGGTTGTTTAGGTTTATTTAAGCAATGTTGGGCAACCTTATTTGTTGCAAATTTGCTTAGAGGTACAACAAATTAAGTTTATTGGAGGTGGGATCAGGATCAGCAAAAAGGAATATAAATATGATGCCTCATCCCCTATCCTATTTGTTCATCCCATGTATTTGAGTTCTGTTTTTATGAATTAGTGGCAACAAGAATGGGGAAGCACTTGTTTGATTGATTTTCATTTTAAGTCCGTTTTTATGAATTATTCGTTCAGTTTCAAAATCACACATATATTTTAATTTTTCAAGTGTGCAAGTGAAATCTTGAATTTTAAATTATGATTATTCCGTTTTTATGAATTATTTTTTATCTATAGATTGACTTAAAAAAAAATTAAAAAAAAAAAATTGGGTCTCTAATTTATTTAGAAGATCTTACTTACTTTACTGTTATGATAAAAAAAATTGGGTCTCTAATTGATTTTTATGGATGACCCACTGCATATGTTTTATATATATAAATGTTTAATATTTAGTGTGCTAGAAGCAGCCTGTGGGTTATTATAGTAATTGAGCGCCCCATCCCTCAAATAGTGTTATTTGAGGGATCCCTCAATGAAGGGGGACCGTATATATATATATATATATATATATATATATATATATATATATATATATATATATATGAGTCTAAATTGGAATGGGTGACCTCTCAACTTTGGAATTAACAAAATGAAAGTGGCATTTAATTAATCCGGAAAGTCTCCATTTTCAAAAGCATCCGCAACAAACCTATGAACTTATCCGACCTTGTAATTTCCCAATATTTTGGAAAAACAAATCTTGATAACCGTCTGAGCTAGGAGCCTTGTCAGATTTCATGAAGATGAGGGCATAAATGGTCTCATCCAAACTAATTGTCTGACACAAGTCAAGACTGTCCTGACACTACTACAAAACAGTAAATAGAAATCGCAAAAAAAACGTTGTGGTTTCAGTCAAAAAAACGTCGTGGTTAAGGGTGTCATCTATTTGACACCCTTATACAACATTTTTAAAACGTTGTAGTTAAACACAATACACAACGTTTTTTAGGAAAAAAAAGTTGTAGATTTGTTTTTCAAAAATTAGCATATGCTTAATAACGTTGTAGAAGGTATGATTCCAAAATATTTTTTGGATAAAAAATGTTGTTGTTTAGAATATCAGACAACGTTTAGGCACATTTACACAACGTTTTTAAAATGTTGTAGATTAAAAAAAAAGACAAAAAAAAAGGTTGTGGTTCACCTACATTACCAATGCACGTGCAATATGCTAATGCCTGAAAGATTAGCATTTTGTAGCCTGAAAGATTAAAAGAGTTGTAACTTCAATCATTTATCAAAGATTCCAAGTAATCCAGCAACACACAATTCTACAGTTTTGACAAACATTCTTATCTTCAAAGTATGACAAGACATTAGCGAATAGAGGAAAATTTCAAAAATTCCAGAAAAACAGATATACATAAATTGGGAGAAAGGTATAAAGCCTCTCTATTTTAAGTATTTGCATATAATGACAAGTTAGAAAGCTTTTATGCTCTTCCCACAGGTTTACTCAGTGCATCAAAGCTTATTAGATATAGAACGCGTGCTAGATGGCTTCTGGAGTTAGGAATGCCAAATTTTATACCTTGAAGAAAACAGCTGTGATGTCCCTAAAATAGGTATACATCACCCATCTTGAGTCGCCAAAAAATAACCTACTGACAACTCCATTTATACAACTGTCGTGCAGAATACGACCACAGTTAAACTGTGAGTTTTAATACAAATATAACTCTCGTGGTGCCTTGACCACAAGACCTTACAATGGTACCTCACATAAAGGTATAGTCAAAAACTATTTTAGAAATTAAAATCTTTGGGAAATTCTCAAGGAAACCTTCGTACATGGGAGGCCATGCGTCTAAGTTATGATAGATATCATATGTCCATAGAATTATCCTTGGTTGACCCAATAGTCCCCGTAGAAAAACAAGAAGATTGATATCATCTTCTTTCCAATATTGAGTCTTCTCTTGATATATAATTATCTCCATTGTCTCCAATTGATAATTATACTCCAAACAAACTCCAAGATTATATAGGTAGTGCTCGTAGATATACTCAGCAAGTGGATGTGCACAACCATGTCTTATGATAACACGAAGTCGTCTGTCATTAGACATCTTGTATGATAGTGGCAAAAACACCCTTCCAACATTGGATTCGCCTCACCCTATTTGATTCACCAAATATAACTACTAAATGATGTATAAAATACAACACACTTTTTATGACGCCCCCAAAATAGGTATACATCACCCATCTTGATTCGCCAAATACATGGTACAAATTTCAAATACAACTGAATTATACAACAGTCGTGTAAAATACGACAAAACATAATCTAAAAGTTTTAATAAGAATATTGTCATATAGACAATATCCACACTCAATGGAGTCCTCATTACATTTATTGTCACACTATTTAACAGAATAGTGAGGACTACTAATGCTATCATCTGGACCGTCACTCCATTCCCCGAATAGTTCTGGCTACGTTCTCATTTCCTGAAGAAAACAGTGAAAGAAAGGGTGAGCTCAACTAGCCCAGTAACAAATATTATGAATAAGATAATACAGAATAAATTATCATTAGCCTTCGACAGTGTTAAACTGATAAAATATAATAAACATCAAGTTTAATCTGCGGTGAACAAAGCGATCCATTAGAAGAGTCAAGTATAGAATAAAATCTACTATCTTCTATGATTTAAAAGGTTTTTCATCACTTTTATCATTTGAGACTCGACAATAAATAAACCACATCATCCACGCACTACTGGCCAAGGATATTCAATAGTATCACGACCACAAATTATCCATGCACTACGGGCCAAGGATATTCGTGTATTCATCAATGATCATGATCATGCCAACAACTGTCCATCAATACACTACGGCCAAGGAGGACTTTTACCACATCATTTGTAACATTACAGTCATGATTATACTGAATAATCCTTGGTCATAATCATACCAAGTCCATCTATGCACTACAGGCCACAGATGACTTTCAACATATTATAAACATGAGTATGATGACAATTCAATAAAACAAGTTTAAGAATAAATTTTAAAGATTTATAAATTAATTTATCCTGAACTCAATATCGTCCAAATTGTCAACATGATACTGTTTTGTGGAGTAAAATTCAAGAATGCTCAGAAGAATATTTCCATGAAAAGATACTGGATAAAGCGCAAATATCAAGGATATTCCAAAAATTTAATCAATTGAGTATAATAGAATATATGAAACCGCAAATGGATTTTTGCCGCCATGCGGTAATCCACGTAGACAGATTATTCCAACAGAATAATAAAGAATAGAATAACAGAAGAATTCACCGGTGATGCGTAATCCACTTGCATGACAGGTTATTCAACGAATAATAAAGAATGGAACCGAATCATACGTAATCCGCATGCAGACGGGATGTTCCAACGAATAATAAAAAGAATGGAACCGGGTTATGCGTAATCCGCATTGCATGTGATGTTCAGCGAGAATAATAAAGAATGAAATAACAACGAATTCACTAGGCGTGCGATAGAATCTTGCAGATAGGTTATTCCAATGAATAATAAAGAATGGAATAACAACCCTTACAGTATTGAAAGAAAATATCTCTCTTCATGAATACGAAAAGAATAATACCCTTACCTTAGAAAAAAGCTGGATCTTTGGAATAGTGAGGTAGCGAGACTTCTCTTCTTCTTTCTCTCTATAATTTCTCGCTATAATAATTGCTCTAAAGCTTTTGTGAATTGGTGAGAAATGAAGGAAGAATGAGCTTCTATTTATAGGAAAATATAGTTTTGATAATTGCACGTTTTGGGGCTCAAAATATTACAGTATAATACCTTCCTCTTTTTCTTCATTTTTAATTTAGTCCTGCAAGTATTATCAAACTTGAACCACCTCCCCTAATAGTAAATAATGTGAATTAATAGTTCATTCATGTGACTCAATAGTATAATTATGTGAAAAAACTAATTCCAGTATAGTACCTTCAACTATACATCTATTTTTAATTTAGTCATGCAAGTATTATCAATCTTGCACCACCTCCCCTAATAGTACATGAATGTGAATCAATAGTACACACATGTGAACAAATAGTTATAAGCATGTGAAATAATAGCAATTAATTGCTCATTTATCCGATTAATTACCCGATTGGTCAATATAACCTCCAGACATCAATTTTTATCGAAATAAATGTCGATTTCCACTAACACTAATAATCCCAACACAATGGAACTATCAATTTAATCTTTAATCAACACAAGTTATTCATCATTAATATTATAACTCACAATATTTAACAACTAGGTCGTTCCCAGGAAAGAGGAGGCTTTTCGATAAGGATTTTTATTTATTAGCGCGCAATTAGGTGACCAAACCTCTCCTTGACAGAACTTCTAGACATTGTCAATATTGCAAATAATAATATGAATAACTTTTTCGTCTCAATTATTGATTTAATAATAATAAATAATATTCAAATGATATTGTGACAAAAATTGAATCAATAATATGAGAGATATGATGCAGCAATTATTGTAGCAATAATTGAGTATAACTGAGTGACTTCTCACGTAAGCATCAATAATCAATACCGTGGTATGCTTACTAT
This sequence comes from Panax quinquefolius, assembly GCA_020205615.1. Lineage (NCBI taxonomy): Eukaryota > Viridiplantae > Streptophyta > Magnoliopsida > Apiales > Araliaceae > Panax > Panax quinquefolius. The sequence goes on along the minus strand of CM035174.1, from coordinate 1,197,035 downwards.
GCAACCACATGCCAGACTATACTTTTACTACCGGGTAGTTCAACAGTTTTAACGGTAACACTTTCATTTATTATTTTATAAAAGATAATTACATCATTTTTTAACTACGATAATACTTCCGTTAGGGGTCCACTAATGATTGTGCTTGGTCGTCTTTAATATTCCCCGTTAAAACAAATATTCCCGAGACCCAATCGAATATTATATAACCACTAGCTTACTTTGCAAAATTTGTAAATATTACCCACAACTATAACATTATATCAAATCCACACCATATGATTCAAAAATATATTTCAAGAAAATTATTTTTTATTCATAAAAGCTGGGGTCCTACACTTTTCTATATTGTTTAGAGAGAACCTCCACAGCTAGAGACCACCGTTCTATTCTCCTCATTACTCGCTTTCAATTCAAATTTTCACTCTTATTACCTGAAAGGAATTGTGAAGCAGAAGGGTGAGCACAACTAGCCCAGTAAAGAATATCATGACTAAAGATAATTAAATTATCAATAGCCTTCGCAAGTAATGAATCAGAGATTTATATAGAACATATGGTAGATGATAAAAAATATCAACCATAGTTGCAGCGGAACGAGCAATCTATTAGAAGAGTCAAATAGACCATAAAGTCTATTATCTTCTCCACGTTAAAAATCCACGAACAATGTAAGACCACGAATTTTATAAAATAAAAATATTCAATTTTTCTTATAATTACTATTCATGAGTTACTATTCATGAGTTACTATTCACGAGTTACTATTTATGAGTTACTATTCACGAGTTACTATTCATAAGTTACTATTCATGAATTACTATTCACGAGTACTATTCACGAAGCATGATATTTTTTTACGTAAGAAGGCACTACTCAATAATTGTTACAGTAATTACTGTTCAATATTTTATTTTATTGATTCAATAATTGCTACGTTGATATTTTATATTATTGTTGTTTCAATAATTGTCACTGCACAGTATTTCCCATTATCAGATCAATAATTCATATTATTTTAATAATATTACTAGATAACATTATTGGCAATGTCTAGAAAGTTCTGTTTAAAGAGAGGTTTGGTCACCTAATTGCGCGCCGGTAAGGAGAAATTCTTATTGGAAAGCCCCCTATTTCTTGGGAATAGCCTGGTTGGCAATATTGTGATTCTGTAATATTATTTGTGAATAATTAATTATTGATTTATATGATAAGGAAAATATTTATTTTATGTGTATATAGATGGAGAAAATTTTTTAATGTGACAATTATTGAAAATTGATATTTTATCTTTTTTGATAAAATAATTCATTTAAATATATTATTATATTTTAATAAATATAATAATGGTGATATTTTTACAATGAATGTGTGATATATGAGTATATGAGGAGTAAGAGTATTTTTGTTACTAAAAATATTTAAAACATGTTAAACATGTTTGTGGACCTCATTTCTTGACTGAAATTTGATTATAGCTAGTAAAATCGTCCGTTTGTGGATTTTGGTCAATTTTTGTTTAGAATTTGGAAAAACTTAAACTTACAAAGTTGTAGAGAATGAAATTTACTATGAAAAGAACATGTGGTTCAAATTTTTTTGACAAAAGGGCTATTTATTATGAATTATTGAAGTTCCGGAATAATTGATTTTTAGAGTTTTAAATATTTATTTTAAGAAAAACATGTTTTGTGTGATTGATGAGCCCCACATGTGTTGCAAAATATGCTGAATTCAGAAGTCTAGGTGGGCGTAGGAAAATTTTATTATATATTAATATTTTATTAAATTTTCTGTTTTGGTGTTCTAAGCAATTTCCTATAAATAGGGTGCTTAGGTTAGAATTGAAAATTACACCAGAAACTGAAGTTTTCTCTGTCTATATTATCGAGCGTATTTTGTGAGTATTTAGATATCTTGAGTGTTGCTATATACATTGCAAATTAGATTCGGTATATCCGACATTCCAAAGATCTTCGCTCTTTTGAGGTAAAGGATAGTAAGGGATTTTAAGGGTTATTATGTTTTTTAGTTTCGTAGTTTTTCCGACTCTCAAAAACTTCTGGAAAAATTTGAAATGATAATTTGATGAGTTTTGTTGATTGTGTCCAAAAATGACGATTTTTGGATATATAGATTAAGAGTTATGGATTTTTATTGGGAGTACATGTATATAGCAGAAGTATACCGTGTAAATTTCAGAATTTGTGGACAAAAGTATAATTTATGATAAATGTCTAAATAGTCGGCAGTTTTGGCCAAATGAAAAATAGTAAATGAATTTTAAAAATTCTGAGAAAAATATATGTTCAATATGGGACTATATTATGCTAAATCTCAGAAAAGAAATATTTTTGGAACTGATTTGGTATTTTTCATGAAAATGGTCTAGTTATAAATAAATGAATTAAATATGTTATGTGAAGTAAGAAATTTGGAAAATATGATTTTATGGCTTAAGAATCCTATATAAGGTATATGCAGATTTTTGATGAGGGTTTTGATTATTGGTGATGAAATCTTATGAGTTTGGCATTTTAGAATGATTAAATGCATTAATTAGTAAAGTATAAAAACAATTAAAATAAATTGTTTATAAGTTTAAGAAATGATTAAGATATTGTGGTAATATTAATAATATTAGATTATGAGATTATTGAGTGATTTATAACATTTGGATTAAGGTGTTATGAAATCATTGATTTATGAATCTTATTCTTGAAATTAAATCTGATTTATTAATCATATTGTTTTATTATCATATATAACATTTTATAATTTGGTGATGATATTTCTCTTTGACTTACGTGTAAAGATGGGTAGATTATTGGTATGATCGTGATTATGGGTTCTCTTTGGCGATGAGGGCAAAGATGAATTGATTTGTCGAATCGTATGATCGCTGACCATTGGATTTATAAACGATTATCTTTAGCTTAAGTGCAAAGGTGAATTAATCAACATGGTTATAATTATTGTTTATATAAATTCTGAAATGATTATATATTTATTTGAGATATGAATATCTTTGGCCCGTAGTGCAAAGATGACTTGTTGAATATCTTTGGCATGTAGTGCAAAGATGAATTGTTGTTGAATATCTTTGGCCCGTAGTGCAAAGATGACATGTTAATGAATATCTTTGACCCGTAGTGCAAAGATGGATTTGTTAGTATGATTATAAACATGAACTGTGATTTGGTATAACCATGATCTTTGATGTTTCAGGTAAAGACAGGTGATGAGTAGGTTTTATACATATGAATCCGATATTATTAAACTTAATTATTGCTATTTTTAATTACTTTTTAGTATCTTTTTATGTGTTTTGTGTTTATTTCTATAGGTTGGAGCTGGAGGGACAAATTGGTCATTTGAGAGAATAAAAAGGTCAAAAATCATTAAAATTAGAGCCGAGTGTCATTTTTGTAATTACGTGGTCACAATTCAGCGCTTTAAGCTGCTAGAAATGGTTTCTAGTTGGCGCTTTAGCGCGTTCGTATTGAGAAGGATTTTCTCTCTTGCAAAGTGGGTTTTTGAAGCCAAGTAGGAATCTAAAAGAGATGGGGGACTAATACTAGTAGGGGAAGACTTTAGAAAAGATGTATCACTTAATTTGGAAGAGATTTGAAGAGATGACAACGAAGAAAAACACGAAGGAGAATTGCAAGGGCTAAAGATCAAAGAGAGAGTATTGGAGCAAATTCAGAGTTTCTTCTTCTCTTCTCTAGTTTTATCTTTTGTAATTATCTGGGATGTTTGGATTATTAATCTAGATGATGTTTTTCTTTATTATTATTATGAACTAAATTTTCATTAAGATTGCAACGGAACTTGGTATGTAGTTTAAATTGAACTTTCCCATTGAATGAAAGTTGGTTTTTATTGAATTGTTTATTATATCTTTTGCTTATTTATTAATTGTTTGGCAAACAATTATTGTGATAATCTATATAAAATTGGAAGATGGAGTATAGATTGAGATCTGGATATGATAACATATGTTCATATAATCTGAATAGGGTTAATATGATTAGCATGTAGGATAGGAATATACCTATGTGTCTTTTGTATCCTTTGAAAGAATTTGTGCGTAAACCCTAATTAACTTGATTCACATAGGAATATAGTGAATTAATTGAGTAGGGTGTTCCTTGTAATTTTGTGTCTTAAGGATCGGAGTTAGGAGGATTTGTTCACGTGTTTTGGAAAAAGTGTGTGAATTTTATAAATCATTCTTGGATAATGATTCATATTAATTAATTGCATTAAATGGGAAGTAAATTGGTTTAAATGAAATACCAAGGGAAGTTGTAATCTTAACCTGTTAAATCTGCAGCTATTCTTGTGAAATTCTGATTTTAATTATTAGTTTTGTTAAGTTTAATTTTCAAATCACAAACAAAATTTCGTAGTTTAAAATAGGATTAATTGCATTAGAATTAGTAATTGATAAATATTAGTCTATTTCCTCGTGGGAACGATATCCTTGCTTGCTGAATATTATAATTGAACGCGTATGCTTGCGTGATAAAGTGTTATTGTGAGACCCCAGATTTTATCAATAAAGAATTAAATTTTGTCGAAATAATTTTTATTATTATGGTGTGAATTTGAGATAATATTATAGTTGTGGGTAGTATTTATAAATTTTGTAAAAAGTATCGCAGTGGTTATATTATATTCGATTGGTCGGGGAATATTCGGTTTAGCGAGGGAATATTCGCATAACTACTCAATCATTGGTGGACCCATAACGAAATTATTGTCGAATTGAAAAACGACAAAAAATATTTTATTGAAATAACTATGGAAGTTTTACTGGTTGATCTTTGTTGAACTACTTTCGGTAGTAAAAAATAAGATGTCACGTGTGGTTGCATAAGAGCACACCGGTATTAATTATTGATGCTTATGTGAGAAGTCACTCGGTTTGATTCCATTATCACGATTAATAATATGAATTATTATAATGATAATGACGTTTTGTTTTATTCAGTATTATTAACGTAATAAAAGCGAAACATCTTTTATATAAAATGAATACTTTATTAAAGTTATTCTATAAATAGAATATATTATATTTTATTATAAATAGTGTTGCATAGTGTTTTGCGTAGTGTTGCATAGTGTTTGCATAGTAAAATGTTTTTATATAAATAGAATATATGATATTTTATTTAAAGATTTTTTGCTTTAAATATGGACCGTCAGATTAAAGTAAATCAATCTGGCAGATTCATGGATTAATTACTATGCATTCTATTTTCCTATAAATAGAAGCTCATTCCTTCATTATTTTCTTACTTAATTCACTTTGAAACTCTGTAGAGAAAAATTATAGAGAGAAGCTATAGAGAAAATCTATATAGAGAGAAGAAGAAGAGTATTCGGTACTTCACTACTTTGATATCCAAAGTGTCTTTTTACTAGTAGTGGATATTATTTGTTGTACAAGTAAAGGGGTATTATTCTTTCTTATTCATGAAGAGAACTTACATTATTCCATTCATTATTATTACATTGGAATAACTTTTGTAAAAGTGGCATACCCTATACATAACTTTGTATACGCTGCCAGACACCCTATACTTGGTGAAATCCTTATATTATTCCATTCTTATTTATTACATTTGGAATAACTCAGTATCTGTGAATCCCCTATACTTGGTGATCTTCTTCTTCATTATTCCATTCTTTATTATTACATTGGAATATCTTGTCTGTGTGTTTTACACCGACACAGTTCCATTGTTTATTATTCCGCATTTATTATTCTCATTGGGAATATCCCGATCGTGTGTTTTACACCTGGACTGGTTCCATTGTTTATTATTCAACATTTATTATTCTATTGGATCATCCATAGGTTGTGAATTTCACCGATCTAGTTCCGTTATTATTATTACATTGGAATAACTTTGCTATCTGGCAATCTGGCATCGTGGTGATTTCTTTTGTTATTCCATTCTTTATTATACCCAAATAGTTAAAACTTTGACTTCTATACTCCATGAAATTAGTAGAATATCCTTGATATTTGCGTTTCATCCGTAATCTTTTCATGGAAATATTCTTCCGAGCATTCTTGATTTTTACTCTACAAAGTAGTATCATGTTGACAACTTGGGCGTTATTGGTTCTTGGATTAATTAATTCTTGAACTTGTTTTATTGAATTATTATGTCATTGTCATCATCCTCATGTTATGTTATGTTGAAAGTTATCTATGTCTTACGTGCGTAGATGAACTTGGTATGATTATGACCGAGGATCATTCGGTATAATCATGACTGCTTATAAATGATGTGACAAAAGTCCTTAGTGGCCCGTAATGCAGTGATGGATAATTTTTGGTATGATTATGACCAGGGGTGATTCGGTATAGTCATGAACATTGATAATTTGATGAAAATTCTTGACCATAGATACGAGGATGATTAGATGTGGTGGTTTATTTATTAAAATTTGAGTCTCAAATGATAAAAATTGATGAAAACTTTTAAAACCTAAAAGATAGTAGACTTTATTTTCTACTTGACTCTTTTAATGGATTGCATATTCCGCTACAGTTAAACTGGTTGTCTATTATATTTTATCAGTTTAACACTGTTGAAGGCTAATGATAATTTATTCTGCATTATCTTAGTCATAATATTTCTTATTGGGCTAGTTGAGCTCACCTTTTCTTTCACCGTTATTCTCTTGAGAAATGAGAACATAATTTGGGACTAGCCTCGGGGAGCGGTGTAATGGTCCGGAGGATAGCATTAGTAGTCCTCACTATTACGTGAAATAGTGTGATAATAGTTGTAATGAGGACTCCTTTTGAGTTTGTATAATATCTAGTAGACAATATTTGTATTCAAACTCACGATTTATATCGTATTGTACCACCTGACGCTTATATTAGTAAGTTGTATTTGAATTTATGTACCATGTAAGTGGCGACCCAAGATGGGTGACGTATACCTAATTTTGGGGTGTCACGGTTGGTATCGAGCTTAGGATATGATCCCTGCTAAGATGTGAGATAAGAACTAGGAGGGGAGAGCGGAAATTCCTTCGCTAGTATGACCTACCTAAGTTTATTTGGTATTTAATTGGTCGGTCGGTGTATAGGGATAATATGTGACATGTTAATTAACCCTTGTTTTGTGGGTATTTGAAAATGGCATCCAAAAATGTTGAGATAAGCAATGGAGCCACGAGAGACCGTGGAGTTTCCACGGATCAATAATCGGGGATAATGTGCGACGGGATGGCGATAATCCTCCTCAAAACAACAACACCGATCAAATGACGAACGACGATGCGTTTAGGAGTTTTTAAATTCATGCAACATCGAATGAAGGCGGCTCCTGCTCATAAAGCGGTGAAAATAATGGCAACCTACGATTGGTCACCGCTAAGTAGTTCAAGGAGCTGGGACCACCGGAGTTTTTGGGAAAGCCGAACCACTTAAGGCGAGGCGTGGTTAAAGCGGATCACCAAGATATTTGATGTCTTGGGATGCTCCGAGGAGCAAAAGGTTCTCTTCTGCGCCTTTATGTTGCGCGAGAGGCGGTGATTCTTGGTGGGAATCGGTAAAACGTACTCAACTTCTTTGTCTTGAAGATATCTTGGGAGAAGTTCCAGAGTCGTTCAACGACAAATACTTTCCCGAAAGTATTCGCCACATGAAGGAGGTGGAGTTTATCAAGTTGGAACAAAACAATATGACCAGTGTCGCAATACGAGGCAAAATTTGCGGAGTTATCACTATTTTCGTCCCCACTTGTGGATAATGAAGAAGCGAATGACGCGAATGTTTTTAAGAGGTTTGAAACCCGATATACGTCAATACTTAATTTCTCATAAACTTTATTTGTATTCAGATATTGTGAATAGGGCTCAGTTATTGGAGCGCGATAATGAGTCACCACAACCAAAAGGTAACGACCAACAACACAATAATAATCTTCACCGGTGTAACGGCCATCTAACAACGATAACCATCGTGGGGGAAATTATCATTTCGGTGGTAACCATGGCCAAAATAATAGGAATGGAAATTTCAAGAAGAGGAAATTCAACAATGATGGAAAGACGTCAGCACCAGCACCCGTTGTTAAGGAAGGAGAAAGACCACCTATCATATACTTCAAATGCGGAGGAGAGGGACACATCAGTCCGAACTGCGCCATGCCGTCCAAAGCATGTTATAATTGTGGAAGAGAAGGTCACTTCGCTCGATTTTGTCGTTTACCGAAGACAAATTCAACTAGGATGGAGGCACCAAAGGTTGTCCCAGACAAACCAAAGCCGGTAGTTTAAGAGAGAGCTTTTTTTTTCTCGTGCCGAGGAACCTGAATAAAATTATCACGGGTAAGTTAATCATAAGCTCTTGCGAAGTCTATATCGTGTTGAGATACCGCCTACCCACTCTTTTATTTCACCTAGTTGTGTTCAACGTTTAAATTTGACTCCGAAGAAGTTAAACTTTGACTTATTGGTTGAAACTTCGTTAGTAGGAGCCTTCGCTACCTCTACTATTTTTAAATCTTATTTGATTCAAATAAACATTTTCGCGTTACCTGTCGATCTTATCTCTTTGAAAATATTTGTCTTTGATGTGACTTTAGAAATCGATTGGTTAAATACTCATCATGCTTTTCGTAAGGTTGTTAGCTTTTATATTCATAACCTACTTGTTGTGCGAATTCAAGTAACCAAACTACTAAAGTCAATTATGGTCATATCAAGCCATAAGTAAAGCCCCAAACCTTTCGTTGTTGACTTCCTTGTGTGGAATGCACCGAAGCCAGACTTTCTGTAAGCGACGTCGTATTCAAGATGGCAAGTTGATAGGTATCATTGTGAGGTCTTATCCGGTTAAGGGATAGAAGTCACAGATTGGTATTAATGTGACGTCTATCCAAGTCTTGGGCGAGAATAATGATTTTGAATGATATTTCTATCATTAATAAATTTCTTGGCGTATTCTTGAAGACTTCCTAGCCTACCCTAGAGCGTGAAATCGAATTTTGTATTGACCCCAAAGATAAAAACCCATTTCTTAAACCCTCAAATGTTTCTTCAACTAAAATGATCATTTACGAGGATTATGATGAAAGTCATAATAAAAGCATTGGACTAATGAAAATCATGGGTATATGAAGTATTATTAAGTGTTATGATGAGTTATGTTGGTTATTATGTGAAAACATGAAAGTTTCTTAGAAATCACAAAGAGTTGAAAATCAGATTTTGGTGAAAAACGTAACATGAAATTCAATTGACCATATCTCCTATTATATTTTGAATTTTTGAATGTGGTCAAGTCCTAGAGTTAGATCTATGAGTTACCTAACTAATCCAAGTGGAATTACTGGAAAAGGTGTTGTATATTTTTGTGTGGACTGATTTTAGCAAAGGAGTGCAAAGCTGCAAAAACCGAAAAAAGCTGCTGCCACGATTTTAGACGGGCTGTTTCGGCCACTTAAATTATGAGAAAAATTCTAACCTTTTGGGACATGAAAGTATATGGTATAAAGTACCTCCTGTCCAAAAATGAGCTCATTCTGACTTAAAATGAGAAAGTTATGACTATTTCAATATTTAGGTTTTTCTGACAAAAAACGCTATAACCGGAGATCTATAACTCTGATGACCATGAAATTTAAACTGGAAACTCACGTTAACATGTGTAAGGTCCTGCCAAGATTTGGGAATTTTTGGAGTTAAACTTGAGGTAGCTAATTTCTTAGGGAATTAATTAGAAATTGATTTTTGAAAAATAGTAAATGAATTTTAAAAATTCCGAGAAAAATATACTTTCATTATGGGACTATATTATGCTAAATCCCAGAAAAGAAATATTTTTGGGACTAATTTGGTATTTTCATGAAAATAGTTTAATTCTGAACATATGAGTTAAATATGTTATGTGAAGTAACAAAGTTGAAAATAGGATTTTATGGCTAGAATCATATATAGAGAGTATATGCATATTTTTTGATGAGGATTTGATAATTGGTGATGATATCTTATGAGTATGGCATTTTGAATGATTAAATGCATTATATGGTAAAGCGTAAACAATTGAAATAAATTGTTTATAAATTTAAGAAGTGATTAAAATATTGTTATAATATTAAGGATATTAGATTATGAGATTATTAAGTGATTGATAACATGGGGATATTCTTGAATCTGGATAAATTATATTATAAATGTTTAATATTTATCCTTTATCTCATTTGATTGATTCTTTATATCATTATCCTCACGCTTATATTATGTTGAAAGTCATCTCATGGCACAGAGTGCGTAGATGGACTTGGTATGATTATGACCGAGGATTGTTCGGTATAATCATAACCGTAATTGAAAACACGATTATCTTTGGGTAGTAGTGCATGGATAATTTGTGGTCGTGATACTAAATGAATACACGATTATCTTTGGTAGTAGTAAATGGATAATTTGTGGTCGTGATACTTAATGAATACACGATTATCTTTGGTAGTAGTGCATGGATAATTAAGTGGTCGTGATACTTAATGAATATCCTTGGCACGTAGTGCGGGGGATGATTCGATGATATGGATTAATTATTGAAATGAGTCTCGTGATGAAATATTAATTCATGGATGTGGTAAAAGTCATCTTTGGTAGTAGTGCATTGATAGACTTGGTATGATTATGACCAAGGATTATTCGGTATAATCATGGTAGTAATTGAAAACACGAATATCCTTGGCGATTGGTGCATGGATAATTCATGGTCGTGATACTATTAAGTCTGCGTCTCAAAGATTATTGGTTTTACTGATTGTATATCTTTGGCAGATAGTGCAAAGATGAATTGTGAATAAATATCTTTAGTAGGATTGCAAAGATGAATTTAATGTTTTCAACGATAAAGGTATTCAAGGTATCCTCACCTCTTTATCATACCGTGCGTACTCCTAATTTCGAGGGCAAAATTCCATAAGGAGGGAGATTGTGAGACCCAGATTTTATCAATAAAGATTTAAATTTTGTCAAAATAATTTTTAATATTATGGTGTGAATTTGAGATAATATTATAGTTGTGGGTAGTATTTATAAATTTTGCAAAGTATGCAAATGGTTATATTATATTCGATTGGTCGGGGAATATTCGGGTTTAGCGGGGAATATTCGTATAACTGACTCAATCATTGGTGGACCCAATAATGTAATTATTGTTGATTGAGAAAACGACAAAAATATTTTATTGAAATAACGGCGGAAGTTTTACCGGGTGATAATCTTGTTGAACTACTCTAAGGTAAAAGTAAAAGAATACGATGTCGTGTGGTTGCATAGTAGCACCGGTATTGATTATTGATGCTTATGTGAGAAGTCACTCGGTTTGATTCCATTATTGTCGATTAATAATATGAATTATTATAAGCGATAATGACGTTTTGTTTTATTCAGTATTATTAACATAATAAAAGCGAAACATCTTTTTATATAAAATGTAATACTTTATTAAAGTTATTCTATAAATAGAATATATTATATTTTATTATGCATAGTGTTGCATAGTGTTTTGCATAGTGTTGCATAGTGTTTGCATAGTAAAATATTTTTATATAAATAGAATATATGATATTTTATTTAAAAGATTTTGCTTTAAATATGGACCGTCAGATTAAAGTAAATCAATCTAGACCGTTCATGGATTAATTACTATGCATTCTATTTTCCTATAAATAGAAGCTCATTGGTCCGTAGTGCATGAATAATTCGTGGTCGTGATACGAATGAATATCCTTGGCCTGTAGTACATGGATGATTCGATGATGTGGTTTATTTATTAAGCTGAGTCTCAGCGATAAAGTTGATGAAAAACTTTTAATTCGTAGAAGATAGTAGATATCATGCTCTACCTTACTCTTCAAAAATCACATTTGTATGCTCTGGCCCTGAGGTGGAAAGATGAACTGTTAATGAATATCTTTGGCCCGTAGTGGAAAGATAAATTTATTAGTATGATTATGGACAAGAATTGTGATTTGGTATAACCATAGTCTTTGATGTTTCAGGTAAAGACATGTGATGAAAATTATATTCGTCCTCGGTGCGAAGAGGAATTTAGAACCACAATTATGATTATGAGTTATTCACCTGATTGTGGACAAGAATTGTTGACTGATGTTACAGGGATAAAACATTGTTTGTAACGCCCCCAAAATAGGTCCAATCCAACCAACCTATTCTGAGTCGCCAAAAATATGGTACAGAAAATAACTACAACTTTATTACTACAATTGTCGTGCAAAATACAACAACACATATGTTATGAGTTTTGATACCAATATATACCAACTGTAACTTATGTCCCAACCTTGGATAGTACGTCACAATGGCACGTTACATAAAGGTACAATCAATAACTGTTTTAGAAATTAAAATCTTTGGGAAGTGCTCAAGGAATCCTTCGTACATGGGAGGCCATGCGTCTAGGTTATGATAGATATCATATGCCCACAGAATTATCCTTGGTTGACCCAATAAACCCCAAAGAAAAATGAGAAGATTACTATCATATTCTTTCTAATGGTGAGTCTTCTCTTGACATATCATTATCTCCACCGTCTCTAATTGAGAATTATACTTCAACCAAACTCCAAGATCATATAGATAGTGCTTGTGTGAGACCCCAGATTTTATGAATAAATATTTAATTTTCTCGAAATAATTTTTTGAATATTATGGTGTGGATTTGATATAATGTTATAGTTGTGGGTAATATTTATAAATTTTGCAAAAGTCTGTGAAGTTGTAATATAATAATCGATTGGTTGGGGAATATTCTTTTTGTCGGAGAATATCCGTGAATGCAATGGTAAAATCATTAGTGGACCCATGAATCGGAATTATTGTCGGATTTAGAAAATGACAAAAATACTTTATGAAAATAACGGCGGAAGTTTTACCGTTAATCTGTTGAAACACCCTTGTTAAAAGAAATGCGATACTGGCGTGGTTGCATAGTAGCACACGATATTGATTATTGATGTTTACGTGATAAGTCACTTTCGGTTTTGTTTTATTGGTATTATTAATGTAATAAAAGCGTAATACTTTTATAAAGTTATTCTATAAATAGAATATATTATATTCTATTATCGATGCATAGTGTTCGCATAGTGTCTACATAGTGTTTTGCATAGTAAAATCTTTTTATATAAAATAGAATACTTTTATAAAGTTATTCTATAAATAGAATATATTATATTTTATTATGCATAGTGTTGCATAGTGCACGTATAAAGTACTGCGTAGTATTTTGCATAGTAAAATCTTTTTATATAAAACAAAATACTTTTATAAAGTTATCATTTTATTAGACAATAATTAGAATATATTATATTTTATTATGCATAGTGCACAGTATAGTGTTTGCATAGTAAAATCTTTTATAAAGTTATTCGTTTTATTAGATTATAAATAGAATATATTATATTTATTTAAAAGATTTTGCTTTAAATATGGACCGTCGGATTAAAAAGTAAATCAATCAACGGATAGTTCATGAGTTAGTTACTATGCAGATCCATTTTTCTATAAATAAAGCTCATTCCTTCATTATTTCTTACGAATTCAATTGAAACTCTGTAGAGATAAACTATAGAGAGAAAGAAGAAAAGTATTCTCGCTACTTCACTACTCATATATATCAAAGACTTTTCTTCTTAAGGTAGGGAATATTATTTGTTGTACTCATAAGGGTATTCTTTCTTTCTTATTCATGAAGAGAAGAGAATGTTTGTTATTCCATTCATTTATTATTCATTGGAATAACTCGTATACGGGATACCTATACTTGGTGAATTCTTCCATTATTCCATTCCTTATTATTACATTGGAATATCCTCATGCATGCGTTTCTGCCGACCGGGTTCCGTCTTTATTAGTATTCTCGTTGGAATAACTTTGTCTATGCCAAGCTGCATGCATGGTGATTTCTGTTGTTATTCCATTCTTTATTATTCTATTAGAACATCCCATCTTGTGATTTTTTCACCGACCGGTTCCGTTAATTATTATTCTGGAATAACTTTGCCTACATCTGCAGTCTGCATGCGTGGTGATTTCTTTTGTTATTCCATTCTTTATTATACTCAAATTGGTTAAAACTTTGACTTCTATACTCCATGAAATTAGTGGAATATTCTTGATATTTGGGCTTCATCCAAAGATCTTTTCATGAAAATATTCTTCCGAGCATTCTTGAATTTTACTCTACAAAGCGAAAGATCATGTTGACAATTTGGACTTTATCGGTTCTAGATAAATTAATTCTTGAACTTGTTTTATTGAATTCTTATATCATTGTCATCATCCTCATGTTTATTTTTTTTGAAAGTCATATGTGGCCTGTAGTGAATAGATGGACTTGGTATGATTACGACCGAGATTATTCTTGTATAATCATAACCGTAATGTTACAAATGATATGGAAAAAGTCCTCATTGGCCCGTAGTGCATTGATGGACAGCTTTTGGTATGATTATGGCTATGGATTCTCTTCGGCCAAGGGTGCAAAGATGAATTATTTTATGGCATGATCAGGACCGTTGATGAAAACATGATTATCTTTGGCCCGTGGTGCATGGATAATTCGTGGTCATGATACTAGAGAATATCCTTGGCCTGTAGTGCAGGGATGATTTGATGATGTGGATTAATTATTAAGCTGAGTCCCAGCGATAAAAGTGATGAAAAACCTTTTAAATCATAAAAGATAGTAGATTTTATTCTCTACTTGACTCTTTTAATGGATTGCTTGTTCCGCTGCGCTTAAACTTGATATTTGTTATATTGTATCGGTTTAACATCTTTGTTTAAAACTAATGATAATTTATTCGCATTATCTTAGTCATAATATTTCTTCTTGGGCTAGTTGAGCTCACCTTTTCTTTCACCGTTCTCTTGAGAAATGAGAACATAAATTTGGACGAGTCGAGGAACAGAGTAATGGTCCGGAGAGGATAGCATTAGTAGTCATCACTATTCTACGTGAAATAGTGTGATAATAGTTGTAATGAGGACTCCTTTTGAGTTTGTATAATATCTAGTAGACAATATTTGTATTCAAACTCACGCTTTATGTCGTATTGTACACGACGCTTATATTAGTAAGTTGTATTTGAATTTATGTACCATGTAAGTGGCGACCCAAGATGGGTGACGTATACCTAATTTTGGGGCGCCACGGTTATTAAAAAAATTAAGGCAACAACGGTGATGAAAATTATCTTCATTCGGATGAGAAAAGAAATTTGGAACCACAAATATGATTATGAGTTATTCATATGATTGTGGGCGAGGAACTGCTTGATTGATGTTACAGGGATAAAACATTGTTGGTGGACTTTTAACATAGAGAAGATAATAGACATTATGGTCTATTTGACTCTTCTAATGGATTGCTCGTTCCGCTGCAACATTGGTTGAAAAATTTTATCATCTGCCATATGTTCTAAATCTCTGATTTATTTCTGAAGAATGCTATTAATAATTTAATTATCTTTAGTTATGATATTCTTTACTAAGCTAGTTGTGCTCACCTTTTTGCTTCACAATTCCTTTCAGGTAATAAGAGTGTAGCTGGGTCGAGCGGGGGTAACAGGAGAATAGAACGGTGGTCTCTAGCTGTGGAGGTTCTCCCTAAACAGTATGGAAAAGTGTGTTGTATTCTATAAATCATTTAGTAGTTAGATTTGGTAAATCAAATAGGGTGAGGCGAACCCAACATTCATACAAGATGTCTAATGACACACAACCTTGTGTTATCATAAGACATGGTTGTGCACATCCACTTGCTGAGTATATCTACAAGCTGTGACGCCCCCAAAATTAGGTATACCTCACCTATCTTGAGTCGCCAGATACATGGTACAGAATTCAAATACAACTTAATAATACAACTGTCGTGTACAATACGACAAAACATAAACTGTGAGTTTGAATACAAATATTGTCTACTAGAGAGTATACAAACTCAAAAGGAGTCTTCATTACAATTATTATCACACTATTTCACAGAATAGTGAGGACTACTAATGCACCATCTAGGACCATCACTCCGTTCCCCGACTGCTCCAAATTTATATTCTCATTTCAAGAGAAACAAAGAAAACAAGGGTGAGCTCAACTAGCCCAAGAAGAAATATTATGACTAAGATAATGCAAAATAAATTAATTATCATTAGCCTTAAAGGTTAAACCGATACAATATAACAAACATCAAGTTTCACCGCAATGAACAAGCAATCCATTAAAAGAGTCAAGTAGAGAATAAAATCTACTATCTTTTATGATTTAAAAGGTTTTTCATCACTTTTATCATTGGGACTCGACAATAATTAATCCACATCATCAAATCATCCCCAGCACTACAAAGCTAAGGATATTCTTTAAGATCACGACCACAAATTATCCATGCACCACGGGCCAAAGATAATCATGTTTTCATCAACGGTCCTGATCATGCCATAAAATAATTCATCTTTGCACCCTTGGCCGAAGAGAATCCATAGCCATAATCATACCAAAAGCTATCCATCAATGCACTACGGCCAATGAAGACTTTTTTCCACATCATTTGTAACATTACTAAGCATGATTATACCGAATAATCCCTGGTCATAATCATACCAAGTCCATCTATGCACTACAGGCCACATATGACTTTCAAAAAAAATAAACATAAGGATGATGACAATGATATAAGAATTTAATAAAACAAGTTCAAGAATTAATTTATCTAGGAACTGATAACGTCCAAATTGTCAACATGATACTGCTTTGTAGAGTAAAATTCAAGAATGCTCGTAAGAATATTTTCATGAAAAGATAATGGATGAAGCGAAATATCAAGGACATTCCACTAATTTCATGGAGTATAAAGTCAAAGTTTTAACCAACCGAGTATAATAAAGAATGGAATAACAAAGAAATCACCATGCATGCGGTGATTGCATGAATCGTTATTCCAATGTAATAATAATTAACTAAACTAGTCGATTTAAAATCACAATCCGGCAGGATGTTCCAATGTAATAATAAAGAATAGAATAACAACAAAATCACCATGCATGCGGTATTTCATGTAGACAAAGTTATTCCAATGTAATACTAATAAAGACTTTTAACCAGTCCCACAGAAAACCCATAGTAGATGTGATATTCCAACGAATAATAATAAAGATTTTAACCAGTCCCAAGAAACGCATGTATGAATATTCCAAATGTAATAATAAAGAATGGAATAATGTAAGAATTTCACCAAATATAGGGTATCCCACAGATATCTGAGTTATTCCAATGTAATAATAAAGAATGGAATAACAAAAGTTCTCTTCATAATAAGAAAGAAAGAATACCCCTTATGAGTACAACAAATAATATTCCCTACCTTAAGAAGAAGAGTATCAGTATATATGAGTAGTGAAGAAGCGAGAATACTTTTTTCTTTCTCTTTTGTAGTTTATCTCTGAGTTTCAAAGTGAATTCGTAAGAAATAATGAAGGAATGAGCTTCTATTTATAGAAAAATGGACTGCTTAAGAACTAACTCATGAATCGGTCCAGATTGATTTACTTTTTAATCTGACGGTCCATATTTAAAGCAAAATCTTTTAAATAAAATATAATATATTCTATTTATAATCTAATAAAATGAATAACTTTATAAAAGATTTTACTATGCAAACACTATCACAGCACTATGCAAACACTATGCATAATAAAATATAATATATTCTAATTATTGTCTAATAAAATAGATAACTTTATAAAAGTATTCTGTTTTATATAAAAAGATTTTACTATGCAAAATACTACGCAGTAATTATCCAGGCACTATGCAACACTATGCATAATAAAATATAATATATTTTATTTATAAAATAACTTTATAAAAGTATTTTGTTTTATATAAAAAGATTTTACTATGCAAAACACTATGTAGACACTATGCAATACTATGCATAATAGAATATAATATATTATATTTATAGAATAACTTTATATAGTATTCTGTTTTATTACATTAATAATACCAATAAAACAAAACTGAGTGACTTATCACGTAAGCATCAATAATCAATACCGTGTGCTACTATGCAACCACGCGTATTACTATACCTTTGCCCGAAGCATCACTGTATATGACAAATCCCTCCGAACCAGATGGTATTGTCAAAACAGGTGTTGAAATGAGTCTCTTCTTGAGTTCTTAAAAATTCTTCTCACATTCCTCGCTCCAACCGAACTTTGTATCTTTCCGATTTAGCTGAGTTAGTGGACTAGCAATTCGAGAAAATCCTTCCACGAATCTCCGATAATAACCATCTAAGCCGAGAAAGCTATGTACTTTGGTCACTGATTTAGGTTGCTCCCAACTTTGAATAGCTTCAATCTTTGCTAGGTCAACAGATATTCCATGACTTGATACCACGTGCCCAAGGAATGCCACTTCTTCAAGCCAGAACTCGCATTTCTTCAATTTGGCATAAAGCTTATATTCACGAAGCTTTTAGAGTATCAGCCTCAAGTGTTGCTCATGATCTTCACGGCTTTTGGAATAAATAAGGATGTCATCAATAAAGACGACCACAAAGTGATCCAAATATTCCTTGAATACTCAGTTCATCATATCCATGAAGGCAGCAGGAGCATTAGTTAATCCAAAAGACATGACTAGAATTCATATTGTCCGTCTCGAGTTACGGCCGCCTTTGGAATGTCGCTTGGTTCTAATCTTCAATTGGTGATATCCTAACGAAGATCAATCTTTGAAAAGAATTTGGCTCCTTTAAATCGGGTCAAACAGGTCATCAATACGTGGAAATGGGTACCTATTTTTGATGGTGACATAATTCAACTCCCGATAATCAATACAAAGTCGCATACTCCCATCTTTCTTCTTCACGAATAGAACAGGAGCACCCCAAGGAGAAGTACTAGGATGAATAAAGCCAATGTCTAACAATTCCTGCAGTTGAGTCTTTAACTCCTGAAGTTCAATAGGAGCCATTCGATATGAGGCTTTAGAAATTAGTTTTGTACCGGGTTCAAGGTCGATACAAAATTAAATTTCACGCTATGGGGGTAGGCCAGGAAGTTCTTCAGGGAATACGTCAGGAAATTCATTAACAATAGAAATATTATTCAAAACTGACGTATTTTTGTTTAGATCTGTGACATGAGCTAAGAAAGCTTGACATCCGTTTTTCAATAAACGAATAGCTTTATGGCTTGAGATGATAGTGATTGATTTTAATGGTTTGGTTGCTTGAATTCTCATAATAGTTCGATTAGGAATATGAAAGCTAACAACCTTACGAAAATAATCAATTTTTGCATGATGAGTAATTAACCAATCAATCCCTAGAATTACATTAAATGCAAGCATTTTTAATGCAATAAGATCGACAGGTAATGTGTGGGTACCAACGTGAACCAAAAAAGACTTATAAACCGTGGATGTAATGAAGGTTTCTCCCAACGAAGTTTCCACAGATAAGTCAAAATCTAATTTCTCCGGAGTCAAATTTAATCGTTGAGCAAAAGTAGGAGAAATAAAAGAATGGGTAGAACCGGTATCAAATAAGTTATATACTTCGCTAGAGTTTATGATAAGCTTACCCGTGATGACTTCGTTCGGGTTCCTTACTTTCTGGGAGGTCACAAAAAACGCTCTTCCTTGCACTACCGACTTTGACTTTTTTGGGACAGCCTTTGGTGCCTCCATCCTAGCTGAATTTGTCTTCGATGAACGACAAAATCGGGCTAAGTTACCTTCTCTTCCACAATTATAACATTCTTTGGATGACATCGCGCAATTTGGACCGATGTGTCCCTCCCCTCCGTATTTGAAGCATATGATAGGTTGTCTTTCTCCTTCCTTAACAATGGGTGCTGGTGCTGACGTCTTTCCATCATTGTTGAATCTCCTCTTCTTAAAATGTCCATTCTTATTATTTTGGCCCCGATTACCAATCAAGTGGTTACCATTTCGCCTGTTGATTCCTCCACGCTTGTTTTCACCGCTTCGATGATCGCTCACACTTGGTATTATCATTTTGCGATTCTTGTCTTTTTTTTCGTCATATTGACTCGATGTCGCGCTCCACCAATCCGACCCTATTTATAACATCCGAATACAAACCACGCTTTATGAGAAATAAGATATTGACGTATCTCGCGGCTTCAAACCTCTTAAAAAATTCGCGTCATTCTCTTCATTATCCACCAAGTGGGATGCAAACCGGGATAACTCCGCAAGTTTTGTCTCAGATTTACGACACTGGTCATATTGTTTTGCTCCAATTTGATAAACTCCACCTCCTTCATGTGACGAATACTTTCGAAAAGTATTTGTCGTTGAATGTTCTTGGAACTTCTCCCAAGACATCTTCATCTGACGGCGAGTTGAGTACGTTTTACCGATTCCCACCAATGTCTCCGCCTCTCCGCAAGCAACATAAAGGCGTGAAGGGAACCTTTTTCCTCGGAGCATCCCAAGACATCAAATATCTTGGTGATTTACTTTATCCATGCTTTACGCCATAAGTGGTTTTGGCTCTCCCTTAAACTCCAAAGGTCCCACTCCTTGAATCTGCTTTTAGCGGTGACCACCGAGAGTTTCCAAGTGTTTCCACCTACATTTTGGGCAGAGCCGCCTCTCATTGTCATTGCGTGAATTGCATAAAGCCTTTGAACAATCCATCATTCATCATTTGGTCAGTGTTGCTATTTGCATGAGGATTGTCGCCTTCCTGATGCACATTCTCCTGATTATTGATATGTGGAGACTCAACGGTCTCTTGTCCTCCATTGCTATTATCAACATTCTCGGATGTCATTTTCAGATCTTCATCACAAAACAAAGGTTCATTAACATATAACATATTATCCATATACTTTGACCACCACCAATTAAATACCAAATAAACTTAGGTAGGTCATACTAAGCGAAGGAATTCCCCGTCTCTCCCTCCTAGTTCTAGTCTCACATCATAGCCAGGATCATATTCCTAAGCTTTGATACCTCTTGTGACGCCCCAAAATTAGGTATACATCACTCATCTTGGGTGCGCCAGATCGTGATGCGTATTTCAAATACAACTTATTAATACAACCGCCGGGTATGCAATACGACAAAACATAAACTGTGAGTTTGAATACAAATATTATCTACTAGAGATTATACAAACTCAAAAGGAGTCCTCATTACAATTATTATCACACTATTTCACGAATAGTGATGACTACTAATGCTATCCTCCGGACCATCACTCCGCTTCCCAGACTAGTCTCCAAATTTATATTCTCATTTCAAGAAAACAAAGAAAGAAAGGGTGAGCTCAACTAGCCCAAGAAGAAATATTATGACTAAGATAATGCGAATAAATTATCATTAGTCTCCAACAATGTTAAACCGATAAAATATAATAAACATCAAGTTTAATCTGCAATGAACAAGCAATCCATTAAGAGTCAAGTAGAAAATAAAATCTACTATCTTTTATGATTAAAAGGTTTTTCATCACTTATTATCGCTAAGACTCAAACAATAAATATTCCACATCATCGAATCACCCATGCACTACGGCCAAGGATATTCTTTAGTATCACGACCACAATTATCCATGCACTACGGGCCAAGAATATTTGTGTATTCATTAATGGTCATGATCATGCCAACAACTGTCCATCAATGCACTACGGGCCAATGAGGACTTTTACCACATCATTTGTAACATTACGGTCCATGATTACAATCAATAATCCCTAGTCGTAATCATACCAAGTCCATCTATGCACAACAAAGCCACGATGACTTTCAATGTAATATAAACATGAGGATGATGACAATGATATAAGAATTCAATAAAACAAGTTCAAGAATTAATTTGTCCAAGAACTACTAATGTCCAAATTGTCAACATGATATTGCTTTGTAGAGTAAAATTCAAGAATGATCAGAAGAATATTTCCATGAAAAGATATCTTTGGATGAAACGCAAATATCAAGGATATTCTACTAATTTCATGGAGTATAGAAGTCAAAATCAGTAACTAATCGAGTATAATAAAGAATGGAATAATAAAAGAATTCATCATGACATGCGGTTACATGATAGACAAAGTTATTCCAACAGAATACTAAATAATCGGAACCCGGTCAAAGTAAATTGCATGACCGGCAGCGGGATGTTCAATGAAATAATAAAGAATGGAATAACAACAAAAATCACCATGCATGCGGTACTTCACATGTATGTTATTCCAATGAATACTAATAAGGATTTTAATCAGTCCCACGTAAAATGCCTGATGAGATATTCCAATGAATAATAATAAAGAGGCGGAATCTGTGTCCAATGAAACGCATTGCATGCAGGATATTCCAACAGAATAATAAAGATTTTAATCGTGTCCCAAAGCGTAAACGCATGCATAAGATATTCCAAATGAATAGTAAAGACGGAATAATAGAAGAATGTCACCATGTATAGGGTAGACCGCGTATACAGGTTATTCCAACAGAATAATAAGAAATGGAATAACAACAGTTCTTTTCATGAATAAGAAAGAATAACACCCCTTACCATAAAAGAACTGAATATAAGAGTAGTTAAGTAGCATAAATTTTTTCTTCTTTCTCTCTATAATTTTCTCTCTCTAGAGTTTCAGTGAATTCGTAAGAAAATAATGAAGGAATGAGATTCTATTTATAAAAAAATAGATTGCAAAGTAACTAACTCATGAACGGTCCAGATTGATTTACTTTAATCTGACGGTCCATAACTAAAGCAAAATCTTTTAAATAAAATATAATATATATATATATATATATTATATATATACTTTATATATATATATATATATATATATAACCTGCCAAATAATCAAATTATTATATATATAATAATAATAATGATTGTACCCCTTCAGCCAACTTGCACACATTATATATATATAACAATTAAAATACTCACCCGTCCAATAATTTTTCCCTCCCCCCATTATCACCCATGTGCCAAAATTCTTTATATATATATATATATAATGGAAATAATTGTACTCCCTCACCGTAAAATCCAAAACCACCCAATTTAACCACATTTTCTTCCTCCCCCATCAACATCATCAGCAATATATATATATATATATATATATATATATATATAATTATCATACCCATAACACACACTATTTTAAAAATAGGTAACTAGGGGTCCATAAATACTTCATAAAAATCCTCTCAATATTTTACAACATTTATCATCATTATTATAATTCAGAATATTAATCGACCAGGTCGTTCCCAGGAAAGAGGGGGCTTTCCAATAAGGATTTCTACCTATTGGCGCGCAATTAGGTGACCAAATCTCTCTTTGACAGAACTTCTAGACATCGTTAATATTGCAAATAATAATATTAATAATTTTGTCGTCTCAATTATTGATTTAAACAATATAAAAAAAATATTGACAATAATAGAATCAAATAACGTGAGATACTATGTAACAATTACTATAGCAATAATTGAACAAAACTGAATGACTTCTCACATAAGCATCAATAATCAATACCTTGTCTACTATGCAACCACGCCAGACATCGTACTTTTACTACTTAGAGTAGTTCAACAAAGATCAATTCAGTAAAACTTCCGCCGTTATTTTCATAAAAATATTTTTGTCATTTTCTCAATCCGACAATAATTACATTTGTAGGGTCCACCAATGATTCTTGTTGGATTTAATATTATTCCTGCAAAAACGTATATTCCCAAACCAATCGAATATAATATAACAACTTGCATACTATGCATAATTTATAAATATTACCCATAACTATAACATTATATCAATTTCACTCCATAATATTCAAAAATAATATTTATAGAAAATTCATCTTTATTCAAAAAGTTGGGGTTTTACAGTTTATCTCTCTGTAGTTTCAAAGAATTAAGTAAGAAATAATGAAGGAATGAGCTTCTATTTATAGAAAAATAGATCGCATATAAGAATTAACTCATGAATGGTCCAGATTGCTTTACTTTAATCTGACCGGTCCATATTTAAAGGAAAAATCTTTTAAATAAAATATAATATATTCTATTTAGAATCTAATAAAACGAATAACTTTATAAAAGATTTTACTATGCAAACACTATGCAAATACTATGCATAATAAAATATAATATATTCTAATTATTGTCTAATAAAATGATAACTTTATAAAAGTATTCTATTTTATATAAAAAGATTTTACTATGCAAAAGCAAGTATGCATGCACTATGTAACACTATGCATAATAAAATATAATATATTCTATTTATAGAATAACTTTATAAAAGTATTCTATTTATATAAAAAAGATTTTACTATGCAAAACACTTTGTAGACACTATGCAACACTATGCATAATAGAATATAATATATTCTATTTATAGAATAACTTTATAAAAGTATTCTGCTTTTATTACATTAATAATACCAATAAAACAAAACCGGAGTGACTTATCACGTAAGCATCAATAATCAATACCGTGTCTTACTTATGCAACCACGCCAGACATCGTACTTTTTAACACCGGGTGTTTCAAAAGTTAATTCAGAAAAACTTCCGCCAAGTTATATTCATAAAGTATTTTGTCATTTTCTCAATCCGACAATAATTACATTGCGGGTCCACTGATGATTGTCTTGCATCATCGGGATATTTCCCACAAAAAAGAATATTCCCCACCAATCGAATATTATATAACAACTTGCATGTACTTTGCAAAATTTATAAATATTACCCACAACTATAACATTATATCAAATCCACACCATAATATTCAAAAAATTATTTCGAGAAAATTAAATATTTATTCATAAAATCTAGAGTCTCACAATCTCCCCTCCTTATGGAATTTCGCCCTCGAAATTTACGTACGTACCTGGTATGCTGAAGAGGTGAAGATACCTTGACTTCATTTCATATTCTAATTTTTGAGGTATAACCTTTGAGTGTTGAATACGATCCTTCTTATCTAAGATTTTAACACGTATCTCCTCATACGTTAAATCTTCTTTTATATCGTTTAGTTCTAATTTAATAAAGTAGTTCGGGTCATCCACATATTTACGTAACATCGATACGTTAAAAACGTTATGAACACACGACATACTTGGCGGTAAAACGAGTCTATAAGTCATAGTTCCTACTCGATCGAGACTTTTAAAATCGAGGGTTGAGATTTTCTCTCTTCGTCGATTCTTGCTTCTAGAATAACGCCCTCTTGAACCTTCTTCTTCACATTCATCAGCTCTGAGTATGTAGCTTGAGCAGCTTTAACTTTATCGATTAAAGTCGATTCTAATCATATATTCGTTATCTTCACGCGGGTTCGTATATTCGCACTTGAATCGCGATAATCTTCCACTCAACGCTACCACTACCACGTTCGCACTTCCACGATGATATTGCATGGTACAATTGTAATCTTCAATGACCGAGCCAACGCTCTTTGGCGCATGTTACGTTGATTTTAGTTGAAGAAATATTTAAGGGTTTTAGAAATGGGTTTAATCTTGATCGGGTCAATACAAAATTCGATTTCACGCTCTAGGGTAGGCTAAGAAGTCTTCAAGAATACGTCAGAAAATTTATTAACAATAGAAATATCATTCAAAACTGTGGCTCTGATCCAAGACTTGGATAGCACGTCACATTGATACCTATCAACTTTCCATCGTCATTCACGACGTCGCCTACAGAAAGTCTGGCTTCGGTGCATTCCACACAAGAAAGTCTACAACGAAAGGACCGGGGCTTTTTACTTATGGCTTGATATGATAATGATTGATTATAGTGGTTTGGTTGCTTGAATTCGCATAACAGGTTGGTTAAGAATATGAAAGCTAACAACCTTACGAAAAGCATGATGAGTAGTTAACCAATCGATTCCTAAAATCGCATCAAAGGCAAGTATTTTCAAAGTGATAAGATTGACAGGTAACGTGAAAGTGACAATTTGAATTAAACAAGATTTATAAATAGTGGATGTAACAAAGGTTTCTCCCAACTGAGTTTCAACAGATAAATCAAAATCTAGCTTCTCCGGAGTTAAATTCAAACATTGAACACAACTAGGTAAAATAAAAAAGTGGGTAGAACTGGTATCTAATAAGGTATAAACTTCGCAAGAGTTTATCATTAACTTACCCGTAATAACTTCGTTCGGGTTCCTCGACAACTGCTCTCACTTAAACTACTGGATTTGACTTTGCTTTATAGGGTACATTCCACCCTTAAGTGCTTCGTCCCATTCCTGATCCATGATTTGAATCATTATTCTCCGATCCATATCGAATTGGGGTTAACCGCTATGGACAGGGTAATTCTGAATTCGATGTTGGATTCTCCCAATTGTTGTCCAAAAAGAAAAATCCATTTCATCTATTTTGGCTTTATTAGATCGGACGTCTTTTTCTACAATATCTACACGTCGTGCAGCTTTTACCCATGAGTCATCTATTCTCCTTCGTTCAGTTGTTTCTGCTTTCATCAGAACTTTGATCATAGCATTCTCAGATTCCAGCTCTAATATCTTATACTCTGCCAAAGAGTGCTTCTGTTCAAGCATCGCACATCGGGTAACACAATTTTGAATGGTTGCATCTCTTTGCTCCACGACTTCCTGCCGTTCTTCAACCTGCTCTTCTAACACATGAATACGATTTTGTAATGCTCAATTTTGATCATAAAATTCTTCTAATAAATTCTCCTCGGGTTCCTCTTCTTCTTCACTCTCAGCTGCTACCTCTGCAACTAGCTCGGGTGCAACTATTAGTTCTTCACGCACCACGTAGATATCTCTAATTTCTTCTTCGTCTGACATCACATTAACCTGGTTAGTGATTAAAGGTGTCTCAACAGTCTCATGTGCTTCATTGTTGATCCCAACATTTTCGGATGCCATTTTCAAATACTGCCACAAAACAAGGGTTAATTGACATGTAACATATTATCTATATACTATGACCGACCAATTAAATATCAAATAAACATAGGTAGGTCATACTAGCGAAAGAATTCCCCGTCTCTCCCCTCCTAGTTCTATTCTCACATCCTACCCAGGGATTATATCCCTAAGCTTTGATACCAACTGTGACGCCCCCAAAATTAGGTATACATCACCCATCTTGAGTCACCAGATACTTGTACATAATTCAATACAACTTAATAATACAACTGTCGTGTACAATACGACAAAACATAAATTGTGAGTTTGAATACAAATATTGTCTACTAGAGAGTATACAAACTCAAAAGGAGTTCTCATTACAATTATTATCACACTATTTCACAGAATAGTGAGGACTACTAATGCACCATCTAGGACCATCACTCCGCTCCCCGACTCATTCCAAATTATATTCTCATTTCACGAAGAGAACAAAGTGAAAGAAAGGGTGAGCTCAACTAGCCCAAGAAGAAATATTATGACTAAGATAATGCGAGAATAAATTATCATTAGCCTTAAAATGTGTTTAAACCGATACAATATAACAAATATCAAGTTTAACTGCAGCGGAACAAGCAATCCATTAAAAGAGTCAAGTAGAGAATAAAATCTACTATCTTTTATGATTTAAAAGGTTTTTCATCACTTTTATCGCTGGGACTCAGCTTAATAATTAATCCACATCATCAAATCATCCCTGCACTACAGGCCAAGGATATTCTCTAGTATCACGACCACGAATTATCCATGCACCACGGGCCAAAGATAATCATGTTTTCATCAACGGTCCTGATCATGCCATAAAACAATTCATCTTTGCACCCTTGGCCGAAGAGAATCCATAGCCATAATCATACCAAAAGCTATCCATCAATGCACTACGGGCCAATGAGGACTTTTTCCACATCATTTGTAACATTACGGTTATGATTATACCGAATAATCCTTGGTCATAATCATACCAAGTCCATCTATGCACTACAGGCCACATATGACTTTCAAAAAAAATAAACATGAGGATGATGACAATGATATAAGAATTCAATAAAACAAGTTCAAGAATTAATTTATCTAGGAACTGATAAAGTCCAAATTGTCAACATGATACTGCTTTGTAGAGTAAAATTCAAGAATGCTCAGAAGAATATTTTCATGAAAAGATACTGGATGAAGCCCAAATATCAAGAATATTCCACTAATTTCATGGAGTATAGAAGTCAAAGTTTTAACCAACTGAGTATAATAAAGAATGGAATAACAAAAGAAATCACCATGCATGCGGTACTTCGCATAGACAGGTTATTCCAACAGAATAATAATTAACGGAACCAGGTCAGGCGAAAATCACACCGACAGGATGTTCTAATAGAATAATAAAGAATGGAATAACAACAGAAATCACCATGCATGCGGTATTGCATGACAAAGTTATTCCAATGTAATACTAATAAAGATTTTAACCGTGTCCCACGTAAAACGCATGTATGAGGATATTCCAACAGAATAATAAGGAATGGAATAACAGAAGAATTTCACCAAGTATAGGGTATCCCGCGTATACAGGTTATTCCAACAGAATAATAAATGAATGGAATAACAAACATTCTCTTCATGAATAAGAAAGAAAGAATACCCCTTATGAGTACAACAAATAATATTCCCTACCTTAAGAAGAAGAGTCTTGGATATATACGAGTAGTGAAGTAGCGAATACTTATCTTCTTTCTCTATAGTTTATCTCTCTAGAGTTTCAAAGAATTAAGTAAGAAATAATGAAGGAATGAGCTTCTATTTATAGAAAAATGGATCGCGTAAGTAACTAACTCATGAATCGGTCCAGATTGATTTACTTTAATCTGACGGTCCATATTTAAAGCAAAATCTTTTAAATAAATATAATATATTCTATTTATAATCTAATAAAACGAATAACTTTATAAAAGATTTTACTATGCAAACACTATCAGCAAACACTATCATAATAAAATATAATATATTCTAATTATTGTCTAATAAAAAGATAACTTTATAAAAGTATTTTGTTTTATATAAAAAAGATTTTACTATGCAAAATACTATCAGTAACTATACGAGCACTATGCAACACTATGCATAATAAAATATAATATATTCTATTTATAGAATAACTTTATAAAAGTATTCTATTTTATATAAAAAGATTTTACTATGCAAAACACTATGTAGACACTATGCAACACTATGCATAATAGAATATAATATATTCTATTTATAGAATAACTTTATAAAAGTATTCTGTTTTATTACATTAATAATACCAATAAAACAAAACTGAGTGACTTATCACGTAAACATCAATAATCAATATCGTGTGCTACTATGCAACCACGCGTATTCATCGTACTTTTAAACAAGGTGTTTCAACAGATTAACGGTAAAACTTATAGTTATTATTTTCATAAAGTATTTTTGTCATTTTCTAAATCCGACAATAATTCCGTTGCGGGGTCCACCAATGATTTTACCGCCGTACGGATATTCTCCGACAAAAAGAATATTCCCCGACCAATCGATTATTATATTACAACTTGCGTACTTTGCAAAATTTATAAATATTACCCACAACTATAACATTATATCAAATCCACACCATAATATTCAAAAAATTATTTCGAGAAAATTAAATATTTATTCATAAAATCTGGGGTCTCACACAAGCACTATCTATATGATCTTGGAGTTTGGTTGAAGTATAATTCTCAATTAGAGACGGTGGAGATAATGATATGTCAAGAGAAGACTCACCATTAGAAAGAATATGATAGTAATCTTCTCATTTTTCTTTGGGGTTTATTGGGTCAACCAAGGATAATTCTGTGGGCATATGATATCTATCATAACCTAGACGCATGGCCTCCCATGTACGAAGGATTCCTTGAGCACTTCCCAAAGATTTTAATTTCTAAAAGCAGGTTGATTGTACCTTTATGTAACGTGCCATTGTGACGTCTTATCATCAAGGTTGGGACATAAGTTCTGATTGGTATATATTGGTATCAAAACTCATAACATATGTGTTGTTGTATTTTGCACGACAATTGTAGTAATAAAGTTGTAGTTATTTTCTGTACCATATTTTTGGCGACTCAGAATAGGTTGGTTGGATTGGACCTATTTTGGGGGCGTTACAAACAATGTTTTATCCCTGTAACATCAGTCAACAATTCTTGTCCACAATCAGGTGAATAACTCATAATCATAATTGTGGTTCTAAATTCCTCTTCGCACCGAGGACGAATATAATTTTCATCACATGTCTTTACCTGAAACATCAAAGACTATGGTTATACCAAATCACAATTCTTGTCCATAATCATACTAATAAATTTATCTTTCCACTACGGGCCAAAGATATTCATTAACAGTTCATCTTTCCACTCCAGGCCAAAGACATGCAACTGTATTTTTGAAGAGTAAGGTAGAGCATGATATCTACTATCTTCTACGAATTAAAAGTTTTTCATCAACTTTATCGGCGAGACTCACGACAATAAATAAACCACATCATCGAATCATCCATGTACTACAGGCCAAGGATATTCATTCGTATCACGACCACGAATTATTCATGCACTACGGGCCAAGGATAATCGTGTTTTCATTAATGGTCATGATCATGCCATAAAACAATTACGGTCATGATCATACCGAAAACTGTCCATCAATGCACTACGGGCCAATGAGGGTTTTTATCACATCATTTGTAACATTACGGTCATGATTATACCGAATAATTTCTGGTCATAATCATACCAAGTCCATCTATGCACGTAAGCCACAGATGACTTTCATCACAATATAAGCATGAGGATGATGACAATAATATAAGCATTAATCAAACGAAACCAAGGATAAATATTAAAGACTTTAAATTTATCCAAATATTATCAACCACTTAATAAACTCATAATCTAATATTATTAATATTATAACAATATTTTAGTCACTTCTTAAACTCATAAATAATTTATTTTAATTGTTTACACTTTACCAAATAATACATTTAATCATTAAAAAATTCCATACTCATAAGATTTCATCACCAATGATCAAATCCCTCATAAAAAATCTGCATATACCTTATATAGGATTTCCAAGCCATAAAATCCTATTTACCAATTTTTCAACTTCACATAACATATTTAATTCATATGTTCGTAACTAAACCATTTTAAAAATAACAAATCAGTCCCAAAAAGTTTTCTTTTCTGGGATTTAGCAAAATATAGTCCCATATTGAACATATATTTTTCTCGAAATTTTTAAAATTCATTTACTATTTTTCATATGGCCAAAACTGTCGAATATTTAGACATTTATCATAAACTGTACTTTTGTATAAAAATTCTGAAATTTACAGGGTATACTCCTGTTATATACATGTACTCCAAATAAAATTTCATCAATTTTGGAGTTAACCACAAGTAGTTATAAGGGTTTGCATTTAAAATAGCATTTTTCTATAAAATTCATAACTCCTAATCTATACATCCAAAAATCGCCATTTTTGGACACAATCTAGAAAACACATCAAATTATCATTTCAATTTTTTCCAAAATTTTTGAGGGTCAGAAAAATTACAAAACTGCAAATGGATTTTCACCCGCCATGCAGTAATCCACGTAGACAGATCATTTCCATAATTTAATAAGGAATGAATACGAATTATCATTCACCATACATGCGGTAATCCACATAGACAGGTTATTCCAACAGAATAATAAAGAATGGAATAACAGAAGAATTCCCCATGCATGCGTAGTCTGCGTAGACAGGTTATTCCAACAGAATAATAAAGAATGGAATAACATAAGATTTCACCAGGCATGCGATAGACCGCACAGACAGGTTATTCCAACAGAATAATAAATAACGGAACCAGGTCATACATAATCCGCACAAATAGGATATTCCAACAGAATAATAAAGAATGGAACCAGGTCATGCGTAATCCGCACAGACAGGTTATTCCAACAGAATAATAAAGAATGGAATAACATAAGAATTTCACCATGTATACGGTAGTCCGCGTATACAGGTTATTCCAACAGTATAATAAGGAATGGAATAACAATAGCTCTCTTCATGAATACGAAAGAAATAATACCCCTTACCTTAGAAGAAAACTGGAATAGTGAGGTAGCAGACTTCTCTTCTCCTTTCTCTCTATAATTTCTCTCTATAATAATTGATCTATAGCTTTAGTGAATTAGTGAAAAATAATGAAGGAATGAGCTTCTATTTATAAGAAAATATAGTTTCAATAATTGCACGTTTTTGGGCTCAAAATATTACAGTATAATACCTTCCTCTTTTTTTTTTTTTTAATTAAGTCTTGCAAGTATTATCAAACGTGCACCACCTCCCCTAATAGTAAATCATGTGAATCAATAGTTCTAGACATGTGAAAATACGAATTACAGTATAGTACCTCCATCTATACCTCCATTTTTAACTTAGTCATGTAAGTATTATCAATCTTACACTACCTCCCCTAATAGTACAAGAATGTGAATCAATAGTACACACATATGAATAAATAGTTATAAACATGTGAATTAATAGCAATTAATTGCTTATTTATCCGATTAATTACCCGATTGGTCAGTCTTCTAGACATCAATTATTATCTAAATAAATGTCGATTTCCACTAACACTAATAATCCCAACATAATGGAAATATCAATTTCATCTTTAATCAATACGAACTTATTCATCATTAATATTATAACTCACAATATTTAACAACCATGTCGCTCCCGGGAAAGAGGGGCTTTACGATAAGGATTTCTCCTTATTGGTAGCAATTAGATGACCAAACCTCTCCTTGATGTAACTTCTGACATTGTCGATATTGCAAATAATAATATGAATAACTTTGTCGTCTCAATTATTAATTTAATAATATAACATATTATCACGGATGATCTTTATAACAATAATTGAATCAATAATATGAGAGATATGATGCAACAATTATCTTGTAGCAATAATTGAGTATAAGCGAGAGACTTCTCACGTAAGCATCAATAATCAATACTGTGTGCTACTATGCAACCACGCGTATTATTTTACTTTTACTACCGAGTAGTTCAAAAGTTTTAACGGTAACACTTTCGCCGTTATTTTTATAAAATGATAATTCTTTCGTTTTCTAACTACGACAATACTTGCGTTGTGGGGTCGTACGAATATTCCCCGACAAAAAGAATATTCTCTTCATAAATAAGAAAGAAAGAGTACCCCTTACGAGTACAACAAATAATATTCCATACATTAAGAAGAAGAGTACTGGATATATAAGTAGTGAAGTAGCATAATATTTTCTTCTTTCTCTCTATAGTTTATCTCTCTAGAGTTTCAGTGAATTCATAAGAAATAATGAAGGAATGAGCTTCTATTTATAGAAAAATGGACTCAAGTAGTAACTAACTCATGAATGGTCCAGGATTGATTTACTTTAATCGACGGTCCATATTTAAAGCAAAATCTTTTAAATAAAATATAATATATTCTATTTATAATCTAATAAAACGAATAACTTTATAAAAGATTTTACTATGCAAACACTATGCAAACACTATGCATAATAAAATATAATACATTCTAATTATTGTCTAATAAAAACGAGATAACTTTATAAAAGTATTTTATTTTATATAAAAAGATTTTACTATACAAAACACTATCTATGCAAACACTATCTGCAACACTACGCGTAATAAAATATAATATATTCTATTTATAGAATAACTTTATAAAAGTATTCATTTTATATAAAAAGATTTTACTATGCAAAACACTATGCAGAACATATCATAATAGAATATAATATATTCTATTTATAGAATAATTTTATAAAAGTATTACATTTTATTACATTAATAATACCAATAAAACAAAAGCGGAGTGACTTATCACATAAGCATCAATAATCAATCACCGTGTCTTTCTTATCAACCACACGTATTATTCTTGCATTTTTACTACCAAGTAGTTCAACATTATTAACGGTAAAACTTCCGCCGTTATTTTTAATAAAATATTTTTGTCGTTTTCTCAATCAATCCGATGATAATTACATTCATGGGTCCACCAATGATTGTATCATCGCATTTAATATTTCCCGACAAAAAGAATATTCCCCAACCAATCGAATATTATATAACCACTTGCTTACTTTGCAAAATTTGTAAATATTACACAACAACTATAACGTTATATCAAATCCACATCATAATATTCAAAAAAATATTTCGAGAAAATAAAATCTTTATTCATAAAATCTGGGGTCTCACAAGGGGGCTTTCCGATAAGAATTTCTCCTTATTGGCGCGCAATTAGATGACCAACCCCCTTTCCTAGACAGAACTTCCTTAGACAATATTGTCAATAATGCTATCTAATAATATTATTCAAATAATATGAATTATTGATCTGATAATGGGAAATACTGTGTAGTGACAATTATTGAAACAATAATAATATAAAATATCAACGTAGCAATTATTGAATCAATAAAACAAAATATTGAACAGTAATTATTGTAACAATTATTGAGTAGTGCCTTCTTCCGTAAGAATCGATAATTCAAAAATCTTGCAATATCGGTAATCTTCTTCTTGTGCAACCACGAGTATTACTTGTATTTTAACCACCGGGTATTCCAACAAATTAATTGATAACAACTACTGCCAGTTATTTATAAAAACTTAAACTAGTCGTTTTCTTCATCCGACTGTTTTCCGTTATGGGGCCCACAAATGGTTGTGCCGTCGTACGGATATTCCCCGACAGAAAGAATATTCCACGACCAAATGAATATTCCCCGAAAAAAATAAATATTTTATAACCATTTACTTATTTTGCAAAATTTGCACATTTCACCCATAACCAAAGTATTATATCAAATTAACACCTTATTATTCACAATAATAATTAGAGAAAAATTGATTTTATTTATAAAAAGTTGGGGTCTTACACCAATGGTCTAGATTGATTTACTATTAAAACCACCAATGGTCCAGATTGATATAACTTATTACACTTCAGTACACTTAAAGTTTTCAAAGTTTGCATTATTTCCCTCTAACTTTTGTAATTCACTTATCTTCAATAAACACATTCTTAATACTTCAACAGTTATTCATCATTAATATTATAACTCACAATATTTAACAACCAGATTATTCCCAGGAAAGATGAGGCTTTCCGATAAGGATTTCTTCCTATTGGCGTGCAATTAGGTGACCAAATCTCTCCTCGACAAAACTATATTTCAAAATTTATAAATATTACCCACAACTATAACATTATATCAAAATCACACCATAATATTCAAAAATATATTTCGAGAAAAATTAATCTTTATTTATGAAAGTTAGGGTCTTACAGTAGTAATATTTGGTTAAATTAATTTTGTTAGGATTGTATTTATGATTTGATAGGAGATCAGAGATAATTCAAATGCAGAAGCAAGAGGTGGTTGTTGTCAATTAACATATTTTCATTTTTGATGTTTATGCATTGTTTTTCATTCGCGAGAAATTTTTTTCTATTGATAAACATTAGAGATTAGAGTACCCAAAATATTTTAATTTTTTTGCTTTCACTTTCAAACTTATTATTATTTTTTTGTCATATAAGTAATATTTTTATTTTTGAATTTATTTTCTAGAACCACGTAGATAAAAAAAATAATGTCTGCTAAATATTTTTTAATAGAATGTTATAATTTCAAAATAATGATTAATTTATTGGAATAATTTAAAAAATTAAAATTTTAATAGTGTAATCAGTAAAACGTGTCAACTACAAGTGACTAATTGATTAGGTTTGGCCAAACGTTTTTCCTAGATGCTAATCCAAATAAGGATAACCAGCATCCAGCAATAACATCATCTTCCTTCCAATTTTACCTTTTCCACGTCCCCAAACAAGCAGCAATGGCATCTACCACACAAATTCACCTTCTAAAAATAAGACACGTGGTACAATTCCAAGCTATCTTTATTTTAACCCCTTTTTACTTCATTTTACCAACACATTTCAACCTAAATCTCAAAACACAATCGGCCGGCTGTTTATTGTTTTTTACCTCCCTCGTCGCCGGCCATGGAAGTCTACACCGGCGACCGGCAAATCCCAAACGGTGTCGTTCTCTTCCCAGATAACTTATTACCGTTCCCGGAAACCGGCGAAATACTCTCACATGATCGGGCGGCGGAGATTCGCAGGCCTCCGCCTCAGAAGCTCCGTCCGATCAGATATTCCGGCCGTAACTTAACGGAGTATTCCGATCCTGATCGAGGGTTTGACGGGAGTCTAGGGAGCTGTTACGCCACCGAGTTAGGGTTTCTGACTCAGGAACCTAGTGTAAAAGTACAACATCAGGAGTGTGAAAGTACTCCGGCGTACATCGGAAATCGTGCCGTGCCTGAATTTGGCGGTGCTGCCGCGGAGGCTCAACAATTGAAGTCGGAAATGGATGATGAGATAATGAATTTAATCTCTGAGGGACGTATTTTGGAGGATGAATTAAGGTTATTTCTTTCAATCCCGTATACATTGTTTCTGCATTTGGTTTCATTATTGCTCCTTTATTTTTTAGTTAATATGTTTGTTTGATTGTTTAATTTTGTAATGTTTATTTTTTGTGTATAACCTTGTGAAATTCAAACATATAAATATTATCCATGAGCTTTGGAGGTTAATTACTCTTTCTGTTCGTAAAAGATTGTTGTTTAAGGTTAATGCACACAGATATTAAAGAATATAATTAATACCTAGCGAAAATACTATACTACCCTTATTAATTGTCTCAACCAATTGTTCTTTTCCCAATGTTTCTTATTCAATTCAACCAATTACTACTTGGATTATAACATTTAATTGAATAAGAATCATTGGGAAGGGAAGAAAGCTTTAAAT
Source organism: Panax quinquefolius (assembly GCA_020205615.1). Taxonomy (NCBI): domain Eukaryota; kingdom Viridiplantae; phylum Streptophyta; class Magnoliopsida; order Apiales; family Araliaceae; genus Panax; species Panax quinquefolius. Next base: position 1,160,006 of record CM035174.1, on the reverse strand, counting down.
AGGAGAAAGCTTTAAGTAAGGGTAAAGTAGGGAAAAAATAGCTAATGTGTATTGATAAACTCAAAACGACAATCTTTTTGAAACAAAAATTACTTCCTAAAACTACAATCTTTTAGGAACGGAGGGAATACTATTTTATCTATCTTTCGTTCTCCAAGTAAAAATGAGGAAAAAAGATAATTGCTTTGGATAATCTGCTAGGTAATAAATCTCAAGAGTCAAGAATGTGCCGCTGAATTATTTTAATATTTTCTTTATTTAAATCTCGTCCCTTTTAAATGGAACTGTGTCAGACCATATTTCGCAAGCAGTTAAGTACTAAATGTGGTGTTCCATAAAGTGAGACCAGTGGGAAAAAGATGGATGTATTCAAATGATAGAACTTTAGCTTTCTTAGGTAAAATTTATAGAAAGAATTTGGTGGGGGTGGGGGGAGTTGAGCTTTTCAGAACTTGCGCAGAATAATAAACACAGATATGCATTACACATAATAAAGTTACAAGAATAACTCTAGTTTTGTTCTTTTTTCTCGATTATGGACATATTTTTATGTGGCCAACATCATTGGCATTCCTTTTGCTGTGAATAAAACTCACTTTCGTCTTTGTTTGGTATCTGTGGGTGTTGTTATGGGAATTATGGCGCTGCCTATGCATTGTGGCACTTGTGTTGGTAGTGATAGTAGTGGTTAGAAATTAAGAACAATGTAATGGCGGATGAAACCTGTGCACAGTTAAAAAACGAAACTTAAATTAAATTTAGTTTGGAAACTTGGAATTATTGTTTTGTGATGAATGTTTTGTCTAGTTGGACTGACAGTTAAAATGGTTAGCTGTTAGTTAAGATGAGATAGAGTAGGCAGCTGTAATGCCTGCCACCAAAGTAAATAGGAATGTTCCGAATTAATAGAAGTTTTATGAGGGCAGAAGTGGTAGAAATGTTGTGCTATTAGTAAACTTGGGATGACGACATTTTTAGGATATCACTAGAATCAAAATCAATTACTCATTTTTAAAGTCAACTAAACTACTTTTCTTTTGTTTCAGCTCATCTTCGGATGACGACAGCGAGTCATCAGATGCTATTAAAGGAACTATGGATCGAAAGAGGAAGAGAAAGACGAGAAAAAGGCTAGAGTTATTTCTGGAAAGTATGACGAGGAAAGTGATGCTAAAGCAAGAGCAGATGCATAAACAGTTGATGGAGATGTTAGAGAAGAATGAAAAGGAGAGAATCATCAGAGAAGAAGCTTGGAAGCAGCAGGAGATTGAAAGGTCCCGTAGGGATGAGGCGATAAGAACCGAAGAGACATCTCGTAACCTAGCCCTCATCTCCTTCATTCAGAACTTGTTGGGCCACGAAATTAAAATTCCGAAACCTTCTTTTGAAGCCTCATGCCTAGAAAAAGATGTAGGAGAAATTTCCAATTATGAAAATTCAAATTGTGATCCAAGTAGTAGTAGATGGCCAAAAGCTGAAGTGCAGGCCCTCATAACAGTTAGAGCAGCTTTGGATCATAAGTTCTTGATTGGTCCAAAAGTCTCTGTATGGGAAGAGGTCTCAGCTGGATTGTCTAAAATGGGTTATAACCGCACTGCAAAGAAGTCTAAAGAGAAATGGGAAAACATCAATAAGTACTATAGGAAGACCATGGAGAGTGGAAAGAAGCGTCTTGAAAATAGTAAATCATGCCCCTATTTTCATGAATTGGACATTCTATATAGAGGTGGACTCATTACTTCCGGAAATGCCATCAACTAATTAAAGAATGAGATCAAGAACAAGAGCATGTAGAAGTTAAGATGAGCAAATTTCAAATATGGTATTCGCATCTGCTTAGTTCAGCGACCTAGGAGATATATGTTCCCCTTGTAGCTTGGTGTCGGTTTCAGTACTCTTCTATTACATGCAGTGTTCTGAAACTGTATCACACAATTTTCCGACCAAAGTTCTTTATAGGCAAATTGGAGGTACTACTGTAAATTATGGATTTCCTTCTCTTAAATCTTTATTGAATAGCTTTCGACCTAGACAAGCCATATTAACTACTATGCTAGTGAAGCCCTTTTTGTTAGTGGAAATATGCTTTTCTGGAATATAGTTTTGGTTGTTGGACTGTTATGGTTCTATTTCCTTTCAGCACCGAACTCATAATATTTACCTATTCGTTTGCCTTTAAAAATGCTCGATACACTGACTCTAGGAAAAAGCCACAACTGTTATCTGCCAATATGATCCTTTATCATCTACTCTCTTTTTGTTCAATTTCTTACACAATGGTAGCACATTTTACGGCGTTCCTCTTTCAAACTGATGCTTGCAGACGCAGGCAGGCAAGTAGGGAGGATCAACGGCACAACTAAACACATAAATCACGACTATCTAAAAATGCCTATTTCAGAACAAACGCAAACAGCCTTTATTTAAACAAAGACATATGTGAAAGACAAATTTAACACCAGTTTTAGACAAATAAATCATGCTAACTCTCTTGATGTTTTAGCGCTATTGCTTCATTTCCTTTCCTTTTTTCTGTTTGTTAACATTTTCTTGCCTGTCATGCTGACGATCCATAGAGAAGTTTGAATTATGAGTGTTGGTATATATGAGATCAAGTATCGAGTGTTTACACCAAGATCCCATGATCAGGATACGCGTCTAATCACCAAATAACGTGTTAAATCACATTAAGGAAGCTGACGGCCTGAGCTGGGTTGGGGGGTCCAGTGATAATGACCGGTACTAACGACCGGTACCGTATATATATATATATATATATATATATATATATATATAAATATATATATTTATACCGTAATTATGAGAATAAAAAATAAAAAAATAATAGAACAAGTTTGAAAAAAAAAACTGTAAAAAAAAGTATATTTATTATTGCAAAAAATTAAAGGTACCGGTCGTTAGAACCGGTCGTTAGAGCACCCCACCCCAACCCCAACCCCAATCTTCCTCCCATCCTCAAATTAGAATAGAATTCTTTGTCATCATAATTACCAGTGGGATGGAAAGTTAAAACCAATCCCATAAAAGTTGGAAATAAACAGAATTAAAACTGCAGATTCCTCCGAAATTAAGTCTGCTGTAAATTATATATACACATTCACGTGGATAGATTCTGCCATGCCACGTAGGATGGAGAGTATGTGGATAGGATATGATATAGGAGGGTGTAAAGAATTACTTTACGTATTAGTATATTATCCTTTCTGTCTAAAATTAAATTAAATTAATTAATATAAATTTTGAATTTTAAAATATCTCAATTTTATTCCAAAATTAATATTAATCCTATACTATATTTATAGTATGAAACGGAGAGAGGTACTCAGAAAAACAAAAGTAAAATGGAATATTATAATTTTCATTAAATATAGAAGTATCAAAATGGCATCACAATAATCAACACAACTAATTGAGAATAATTAATCGGAGGCATGAGACATAAAAATGAAAATGGCTGCCATGAAGAGTAGGAAGATGAGGAAAATGTAGGCCGGAGGCGGTGCAATCGGACCCATCCCTAGCGGCAAAAAGAAGAGACAGGCGGCAACCACCAGCATTGCCACCACCGATCCAACTCCCCAACCGTACTGCTCTTCCATTTTAATTTCCTTCCGAAATTATGAATAATTTTAATTAAGAGAGCTAGGGACTTAATAATATCCCAAAATGATTTGTTGATGGTAATTAAGTGCATGTAGAGATACATATTTATTTATATGCAGACTGACCGATAGATATATCGGTGTCCCTTTGGCAAGGGGATACAACGGTTGGCTTGAAATGGGATGCATGCATGCAGTTTTTTTTTATTTCCTTAACATGCACGCGTCACGATGTTTTTCCCACATTTTTGCAACGGTTAATTATAACTGATAATTTTTTCATTTAAATTTTTCCTTTTTCAGTAATATTAATAACTAGATGCTATTCCGGAATCCTTTCTTTCCTATCCACGATTAACGCAAAACTTGGAAAGCCGTTTGTAATCGAACTTTCATGGGACTTTCATGATAATCAATGACACTTCTCGAGCACTGTATGAACAGTGAGATTTATTCCAAACTTGGACGGCCCAGATGATTTATTGAGTGAGCGAGAAATTCAAAATCATTTGTATTTTATTAGATAGATGGATTGTGTGATTTATCCCAAATTTTGGACGGCCTAGATGATTTATTGAGTGAGCGAAAAATTCAAAATCATTTTTATTTTATTAGATAGATGGATGGTGGGATTTATCCCAAACTTCAAACTTTGGACGGCCCAAATGATTTATTGAGTGAGCGGGAAATTCAAAATCATTTATATTTTATTAGATAGATTATTTGGAATATTTTTGGTTTCCCTATCTCCATTATATTTTTTCTCAAACTCTATTTAACTTAACATGATCTTTATTAGCAATTAATGATCCAAATATAAATATATTAATAGATAATTCAAGAGAACAATTTTGGAAAGGAAAAAAAATTAGAATCATTGAATGTATTTTAATCGTTAAAAACTAATACGAATTGATTTTAACCATTAAAATTGTAATGAAATTGCTTGCTTGTGTAAATCTATTACAATTCATAAAAATAATAATAATATACGAAAAAAAAAACATGATTAACAAATGTAATGACTATTTTACTCTTCTTTTGCTTTGTTGTATAAATGACGACGTCTTGTCTATTTCTTTATATATCCCTCCATCTTTTTTTATTTTAATAATTGATATTAATTTTTTTTTAAATAATAATTAAATTTTATTCATTAGGATAATTCTTTTCCCAAAATTTATTCAATTCTTGTTTTCTTTTAATTATTTTGAGTTTTTACAAGTCATATTAAAATGTCTATAAGAATAGTAATAATAATACTGATTAATAAGTGATGGATATTATGTCAAAAAATATAAGAAAACATCATGAAGCTATTGAAGTTGTTATGTTGAATCAACATATTTTTTTTATTAATGTCATTTTTAATAATTTTTATAATTTATAACTTTAACTTAACTTTAACTTATAAGTCAGATCGATGCTAAATACTTTTACTTATACAACTAAAAATAACTTATGAGTTTTACATGGCCCCTAAAACTAAAACTTGTAATTTGGGAACAAGTAGGAAATAAGTTAAATGTAGGGATTGAAGAATAAAAAACTCCATCCAATAAAAAAGGTAAGCCTGCAGGCTGCCGCGGGCAGTAGAGATGGATATATAAGAGGAGCGCTGAAGTCGAGTACAATTTACTCGCATAACACACGCACGCACACAACACAAGCGCTCGAGAGCGAGTTTATTTCGCTTCCTTGTTCGAAACCCTCTTTCCGTGCAAAAGACCAGATGTTCTATTTTAGAGAGAGAAATTAAGAAACATGGCTCAAAAGCCTCAGCACCAGCTCAAGGAGCTCGGATCCAAGCTCGACAATCTTCCCACCTCCAAAGAAACTCTCATCAAGCTCTTAAAGGTAACCAAATTTAACCTTGTAGGGTTTGTTTGGATTGTAATTTGAGTAAAATTCCTTGCTTCATGGTTAATTAACTTAACTTTTGAGTCAAATTTGTGTAAATTCGGGTGAATTAGGGTTCATGTAATGCTTGCCGTCCCGTAATTTTCTTATAGTTGCATATTTTTTGTTTGAAGTAACAATATGTGTAGCCTTTCATATCTCAGTTTTCCATTTTACTGCTGATTACGCTAAAAGTTCAATCTTTCTGCAACTTGTGCTGCAATTGTTTAGGTTTTATGAAGTTTACCGGTTTACCCCTGATTAAACATAAAAACTCAATCTTTCTGCATCTTATGCTGTAATTGTTTCCTATTTTATGAAGTTCACTTTTTGGAGAAGGTGCCAGTAAGAAAAAGAAGCAGAGTAACAGTACATACTTTTTATTTTTGAATAACAAAACCAAATTCGAACATTGTATGCTCTAGTGTTTGGGAGTCTTTTGACTGGACTGTTTGCAAGAAAATAGTTTCCTGAATTCTTCTCTCCCACTTTAGGGTCCAATTTACTGCTTCATTTCCTTTTTCCAATAGGAGGATTTTCTCATTTAGTATTATGAAGTGGATTTAGGAGATTATAAAAACATAAAAGTCCCAAATCGTTATTTTGAGGAAGTATTCCTTGTGCTTCTACTGGTTTTACGTTAATGCTGTGTTTGGATTGTAGGAATGAAAGGAAAAAAAAATGGGTTTGGCTGTACTTGTTCTATTGGAATGGAATGAACCATTCTTGTTCATGCCAAATTGATGATTTTCATTCCTTAGGGGTTGTGGAATGATTCATTCAATTCCCTTCTATATTCGATTCCTATCTTAATTTCATTCCTTCAATCTAACTGTAGCATAAGTATTTTATAGTTTTAAAGTTGGAAATCACAATCACCATTGCTAATAGAACCCGGGAACCCCTCATGAAGCTGAAAGAAATGAAGACCAAGAAAAAGAAACCAAATCTATCTTAGAGGTCTCTCATTTCCTTCAAAATAACAGTTGCTCCCCTCCCTTGAATTCAACCAAAAAATATCCCAATTATCCCTTTTCAAAACCTGACCTTAGTAACCTCAAAGCTGATCCTCCAACCCATGGCTATGTTCTCATACCCTGAGCAACCTCTAATTGAAGCCCTTTATTACTCCAAAACCCCTGGAAGAAGCCAAGCTCTAGTGTTAAACCCGAGCACATTTAAAATCGATTGTAGGTTGAATTACCTCAAATTTAGGTCCACCCTGCATCAATAGTATCACTTTGTTTTGATTTTGGGAAGCATATGCTCCTCCTTATGATTCAGGGATGGGTTACCAAATTCTCCACTAGTTTCAAAAATATTATTATAAATTTTTCAGAAGTTCAGCTAAATTTTTTGATTATGATGCTAAACTGTGTAACAGATGAACTTGTGCTACACTTTTATTAGTCTTGCGAACATCTGGTGCTTCATTGTTCGATTGCAAGAGGATTATGGATTTATTTAGTTGGGATTGTGTGGAGGATTTGGTCTGCCCCATTTCTTTCGAGGGTTCACTTTAGATTAGATACAGAGGTATTGGTAATTCTAGGGATGACAAGATCTTGTGGCATTGTGCTTTGTTTGCTGTTATATCCCGGATTTTTTTCAATGAAAAAGGTAGAATTGTCGGATATATACCATATATATATGCCTCTCTTCTGCTCTTTTTTCCCATGCAATTTGGGTTGGGTTCTTCTCCTACACGTATCGAATAGAACATGCCGCGTTGGTACTTAAAAATAAAGCAGCTAACTTAGTAGAGTGCCAGAGTGTTTGAGGATAGTTATCTCTCTCTCCTGTTGCCTTGGGAGAGAGTTTCTTTTCTGGGTTTGCTTTGGGCTATGTCAATAGGAGCTTTTAGAAGGGTCGCATCATCGGATGTTCATAGAGATTGTTGGGCTGCTCTTTATTAGCCTTTTAGTTTCACATTGTTTTCTTGGATGACTCCTTTTTGCCTTTTTTTTGTATTAAAAAGGAATTACGTATTACTTCTTCTCAGGGGTCTCAAGGCAGAGGTAAAGTATAAGACTCATATTTTCTAACAAGTTAACTACTAGAAAACCTTTAAAACCGCAAACATTTATTCATCCTCATCACATGGCATCTGTAGTCAACTGGTCATATCTCGGGGGATTTTTAGCATGTAATAGCTATGTTCCCAGAAAATTTTGCGATCTAAATGTCAAGATGCTCTCCATAATGACTAAAACATCACAGCTGGTACTGTTTTTGTTAGTTGGTATACTTGTCTGTGCTGAAATTCTGGTACAAAATTAAGCAGGACCGTGAGACTCTGTCTCCTGACTGTTGGGTGTATCATCATGACGGTCATTTCAACCAAGATTTGATAGACAATGTTTCTGAAGTACATAAATTCAACTTGGCCGCATTGTCTACTTGAATTTAGTCTTTAATCTGTTATTGCACTTATCTACAATGATCATGCAAGTGAAACTTTAAGCAAATTTCCGAAGGGAAAGCTTTCAATTGCTTATAGGCTTAAGTGATATAATTCTGAACTTGATAGGTAATGGTTGAGCATTTCACAGCTGTTCTATTAGGGCTAGAGGTTAGTCTTTGGCAGTTTATTATCATCTCTATTAAAAAAACAAAAAGAACAATGCCCTCAAGTAGTGTTATTTTCAATAGAATATTTTTCCTCTTTACTTTTTTTTCCTCCAAAATTACACTTTATGAATATTATACTAATTTGATCCGGTCAACTATTAGGGTTCAACTATAAAGTTGAAGAAAGAAGAAGAAATGTAAACTGTATATTATTACTAATTAAATCCAACTTACAATATAAATAGTCCTAATGTAGTAAAAGTCTAAGAAGGACAATATTTAACGCTCTCCTTTGCGTTGGAACAAAGATGGTTTGAGTGCCCAACTTGCATACAATGGTGAAACACCTTACTACTAAAACCTTTAGTGAAAAAATCAAAAGTGAGTCCATTAATTATGGCTTTCCTTAATAAAGTGTTGATCTATCTCTATATGTTTTGTCTGATCCAATGTTATCCATCCTCCTTTGCTAACCATGAATTGAGTTTGGGCGGCCTAGAAACATGGTACATTCACACACCAATTTCCCATATTTGGCGACCCTTTCAGATTCCGAACTAAAAAACCCCCTAGAATGGGTAGCAAAAGCATGTAACCAGACATGAAATAACCAGTTAATTGGCATATGTTTGATGAATGACATGGCTATGACCAACTGAGATGCTAAGGAACTTCAGTTTAAAGTGGTGAAGAGTTTACCTGCTATGCCATCGTAAGATTGAAGAGATTGAGGTTAAATTGAGACTCCTTTAATGAACAGATTGGCCCCGTTAAGGTGTTAACAAAGAGAAATCAGAATTATGCTATAATTGAGGAAAAGAAGATGATAAGTTTGCCGATGAGAGAAAGGAGAGAAGTGTTACCACTTACCATGTGAGAGTGGGGTTCAGGAGATTTGGATTATTGCATGAGAGAGAAACTTGTGATTTTTGAACTGAATTAGGTTGATTTTCTTTACTACATTTAATACTAATATCTACACAAGACAGAAAAGGTTAAGGAGGTTTTTTCCCCTTCTAATCAATCTATAAGTAAGTTATGAAAATTTTTGGTTGACCATGAGAGAGGGAGAGAACGGTTCTAATTATGTTGATCTTCCTTAATGTTTTGTAACAAATTAGGTTAGCTTTCCTAAAGTCTTGCATTTAATATTAGTATGTGCAACTTTTTTGATTGATTTTTTATTTTAACCCATGGACTAGAGAACATGTTGAGTTTCCTTTTTTTTTTTTTTTTGAAAAGCAGAAGACTATTAAATAAAGTGAATAATGTTATCAAAGAATATAATTTGTGTGTTGTATTGTTAATGTTATTGATTCTAATTGATTACTAATAAAATGATAATATGCCGTAATAAAATGCAAATAATATGCCGTTTGATATGCTAAGTTTGGTAGCAATGACCATTGTGAATTCGATACATTGGAATCGGAATGGTCATTCTACTGTTTTGATTTGGCTAGGCGCCTAGGCCTAAAATGAATTAGACTTCTACTTTAAAACTCTACAATACTTAAATGAATTTGATATGTCTAAAAGATTTTTTTGGGATAATATTTCATGTAAAATTTAAAAGAAATTACATTACTACATGTTTTGAATTATAACAAGTATATACAATAGAAAAATATACATTGAAATCGCCTAAGAAAGCGCCTAGGTGCTTAGGCACAGCCTCTGTAGCTGCCTTAGGCACCACCTCCGTCCTAATGATTTTTAGATTTTTAGAACATTGTAATCGGGATTCCTAACCCTACAAGGAATTGATTCCAATGAGTAAAGGAATGAAAAAATTTTAAGACAAAAATGCCCTCACCTATATATATAATATTATACATATTAATAGGTATTATGTTTATTTTGTATTACATTATATTAATAGAATGTATATTAAATATATATTATTATGTGTTTATAATGTATATTATTATATATTAAATATATTTTATATAATAACACATAATAAATATATTTAATATATAATATATATATATAATATGATATTTTTTAATATGTATTATATTTATTTTATATATATATTATAATATATAATAGAATAGTATATATATATATATTAAATATATATATATATATACACTATTATAAGTTATAATATTATATATATATTTAATATATAATATATTATATTTTTTATATATTAATTTTTTTAACATATAATATATTTAAAAAATATATTATATTTATTTTATATTTTATATTATTCTATTATATATTATAATTATATACATAAATATATAGAATATATAATATAACATATAATATTATATGTATTAGTACACATTATATTATATATTAATAAAGTATTATAATATTAACATGTATTATACTTATTTTGGATATATAGTTAGTTAAAGATATTTTGGTCATTACATTCTATTTCATTCCATTCCAATATAACTTTTAAGTAACGTACTAAATGCATGAATAAAATGTTTGATTCCGATTTCATTAGGATCTTATTCCAATTCTAACCCTCATTCTATTCCGTCCTAAAACGATTCCGTCCAACCAAACGGCCGGTAATTCCTTGGTCAAAGAAAATGTTGACTATTCTTTTGAGACAAATTTTGTTAGGTTTGAAAAACTTATTTATATACCCCCTCGGTCCCTCCGTCCCATAAAAGATTACTCAAGTATATTTTCACACAAATTAAGAAAAGTCAAAGTAGAGGAAAGAGAATAAATGGGTTCCACAATATGATTTTTTCTTTTTCCCTAAGAGTAATGGATCCTACCTAAGTACTTTTACTGCTAAAACAATCTTTAGACAATATTTTGAATTTGAATTGTGTACTTTAGACATCTTTTATGTGGGATATATTTTTACATTAAACTCCCTTTTTGTGTGTGTGGGAGGGAGGGAGTATTATATATTTAATATTTTTAAATATAATAAAAAAATATAAATGCAAATATATTAATAATATAAAGATATGTAAAAGAATATAATTGATACATAAATTTTACACAGGCTAAAGCTCAAAAATATGCTTAAAATTTGTTTTCTTATAAATTGGGACGGAAGGAGTTTAATAAACTTGAGTTTGTAGTTTTACGAAAGGTGGCAGTCAAATTTGTAATAGAAAGGTAAATAAACGAAAGCAGAAGCCTTTTAATTCATTGAAATTCCAATATTTGTATTTGTTTTTACGTATAAACGAACTTTTATTATTTAAAAATTGTGAACTGTGGAGCTCATATTTTTAATTTCAAGAATGTTGATTATACTATGTACTTGGAACTTTTAAATGTTATCTTAAATTCATGTCTGTTGTATATATATTATAACACGCCTCCGTATAATTTTCCTACAATTTAACTTGCTGCGTACCTAATTTGAATTGGGTAACACTGATCATGCTTAAGAGGGTCATGAGAAATATCGTTGGCAGCCATATTATCACAAAAATACTTCTAGGACCACCAACAAGAGCTTACATTCACCGATGCTCAGATGTGGACCTCACAACCAACAGAGGTACAATAACCAGAGGTAGAGCGCATGCCATCTCTAGAACCATATCAGTTAGAATTAGTTTAACTGTAACCTCATTCCCTTTGCACGAAGATGATCATGTATTGACTCACAATTCCAATTTGTATATGCAATATCTGGTCTAGTATGGGATAAATGGACGAGTCTCCTGACAAGTCTTTGGTTTCTCTCCTTTTCTGCTAACTACTAAATCACCAACATCACGTCAAAGTCTGATTAACTTCAATAGTTAGCAGGCTTACAACCCAACATGCCTCTCTTTATCAAAAGTACAAGTACATTTTTCCTTGAAACAAGAAGATCCCACTAGCAGATCTAGCAACCTGAATCCCATTAAAATATCTCAGAGAGCCCAAGTTGCTGACCTCAAACTCAAGTTGCTGACCTCAAACTCAGTAGCTAATCAGTCCTTACGAGCAATTATAAACTTATCATGACTAGTATAATAACAAGAATAATTGTAAGCAACGTAATCTTGTCATTAAATTTCATCATAGCTGTATAAAACCTTCCAAACCACACCTAGGACATTGCTTCAACCCATAAAAGTGTTTTCTTCAAATTGCATTCTTTTCTAGCAGTCAAATGCCATGAGAAGCCTAGCAGAATACCCATGTAAACCTCTTTTCCTAAAAAACCATTTAGGAAGGCGTTTTCAAACATCCAACTACTGTATGTTCTACCTAGCTGCACATGAGCGTAGAATCCTGATGGTTTTATATTGACAACTGGAGAATATGTCTCCTAGTAACTGAGTGTGACCTTTAGCCACAAATTTAGCTGTAAACCTCTTTTAATTTTTAATGATAAGCAGCAATTAAAGGTCATGAGGTGTGCTTTTGATTTGCTTTAAGGGGGTTTTGAGATTGAGAATTAATGTGCGAAATAGTGCTTTGTTCCTGGTGGGCAAGTGGCTAATATGACAAGTTCGACTGATATTTTGGGTTGTGGTGGGTGCCTTTACAACTTCTTACTCGGGCTTGTCGTTAGGGCAGTGTACAAGTCAAAAGTCCATTTGGGATCCAGTAATTGAGAGGTTTGAAAACAGTCTTTTGTATTTTTTTTGGGTTGGATTTTGTTTGGGGGGGTGGGGGTGGGGGTGGGGGTGGGGTGAAGAGGGGTTACTTATCCAGTCTTGTGGATTACTGCCTGGAGCTTGAGTGGAGTTGGTTAAGTGAACCAGGATTGAGAGTTAAGGGAGGTGATGGACTTACTGGTTTTGCTCGTGGGGAGGGAGGTGATTGACTTTACTGTTTTTTCTCTTGCGGAGGGAGCTGAGGTCAGGAGACATAGCATAGCAGTGAGTGCTTCAATTAATTTTTATTTCTAAGTTGGAGGGGATGAGTAGTTGCCGTGGAGGACCATTTGGAAGGAGAGGCGGCCCCAAAAGAAGTTTTTCTTCTCCTAGATATGGCGGCTTTGGTGAAATCCTTACTCCGAACAATTTGCAAAAAGGAGAGCATCATCTAGCGACTAGGTAAGTGGCTGGATTTGGTGTCACACAGTATTGTGCGGACAATATGGAAGGAGCAAAATAACCGGTATTAGAATTTAGAAAGGTGGAGCTAGATTGATTGCCTATTATGCTATCTTTTCCTGAGCCTCCTTTGCTTTTGGCATCATGAGGTGTATTCAACTATTTGGGATCCATTGTGCATTTTTTAAAATTTTGTTTAGAGTTTCGCTAGAAACCTAATGCAAGTATTTTTTTTTTGAGGTTCCTTGTGTAGGGAATAGGGGAATTTTTTTTCCGTTGATGTGGGCCATAGGTGTGCCTTTTCTTTTTATTTCCTAGCTTTGTATACTGCATGTACGGGTTCTCTCTCTCTATTAGTGCTTTGTTGGAAGTATTTAGTTTTAAAGTTACTTTTTTTGGGGGGTAAAATCTCATTTTCTTTATTTCCATTTATCATTGCTCTCTTCTATACAGCATATTTTAGTCATATGTATGCCTTTTTTATACATTTAACCTGCTTTCCTTGTGGTATCAATGATTTCTGTTTGAACTCCCGACTTCTGAAGAAAAAAGCACATAGTTTACCATTCTTTTACTAATACTATTATGGGGGGTCTTGATCATTTGATTTCATTCCACATTACAGGAAGGTAAACTATAACTTTTTGTATCTTATTTATTTGTTTAATTTGTTTAATTTTTTATAGGTAAGTTTGTCCCAATGTATGGGGATTGGAACCAGAGATCTCGAGGATATTACTCAAGGTCTCTGCCATTTCTCCCACCTCTTGGGGTTTATTGTTTTATTTTCTATTTTTTAAAATTGAGCAGTTCTTGTATATTTTTGTTTAAACAAAATGATGCTTGTGTTGTTGCTTCATTTCAATCTGATATACTTCCGTCGTGATGTGCAGCAAGCTGCAACAGCTCTTTCAGAGTTTGATCAATCACCTCCAAAGTCTGTGTTAACGTCCATGCAGCCTTTTCTTAATGCCATTGTCAAGTCAGAACTGTTAAAGCATCAAGACAGAGAAGTTAAGCTTCTTGTTGCAACTTGTATATGTGAGATAACCCGGATCACTGCACCAGAAGCTCCTTTTAGTGATGATGTTCTAAAGGTGCTTTTCTGTTATGACGATCAATGATTAAGTTAGTTGGTGTCTTGGTGTAACCATTTCTTGTGTCATCATGCAATGTTTTAATTCTAAGCCTACTCGGCTACTCATAATGAATCTGTTGCAGGAAATCTTTCATTTGATTGTAAGCACCTTTAGCGGGTTAAGTGATACTAGTGGTCCATCTTTTGGGAGGAGAGTTGTTATCTTGGAGACTCTGGCAAGATATAAGTCATGTGTTGTGATGCTAGATCTCGAATGTGACGACTTGGTTAATGAAATGTTCAGTACATTTTTGGCTGTTGCCAGGTGCGTGTTGTTCCAAATTACTGTGTTCATTAGTAAGGATGTATACAAATATCTTTGATATATTCTCATTGTTGACATTTCTCTTTCGGTAATGGAGTAATTTGATGGCTCATAAACTTATTGGAATTCCCTAATAGTTTACCACATTTCTGAATTTTTTTCATGATTGAGTAACTTCAGTCTTGTAACTCACACATGTGGCAGTGATGCGCATCCAGAAAGTGTTTTGAATTCAATGCAAATGATCATGGTGGTTCTATTGGAGGAGAGTGAGGAAATCCATGAGGATCTCTTACTTGTGTTACTTTCTGTTTTAGGTCGGAATAAAAAAGTATGCATCTCAGCCATCTCTACTTCATGTTTGCTTGCATTTTTTTCTTCTTTATTGGGAAATTGCATTAATTCTTCTGGCATATATGTAAATTACTTATTGAATACCAAGGGTTGACTTTGTGGAACTTGAAATGCTAGGAAATCAAAATGGCTGCGAGGAGGCTTTCTATGAATGTTATAGAGCGGTGTAGCGGAAAGCTTGAACCTGGCATAATGCTGTTTCTTATATCATCAATGTCAGGTGATAGCAGGTCTTTGAATAGTCAGATTGACTACCATGAAGTTATCTACGATATCTATTGCTGTGCTCCTCAAGTCTTATCGGGAGTTGTTCCATACCTAACAGGAGAGCTACTGGTAACACAAAATTTAGTTGCTTACTTTTTTAGCCCACCACTTAGTGTGTAGTATTCCATTAATGACATCCTTCTATAAACTTTTATTTTGTTAAGGATCATCTTACAATGCATTTATTAGTATTTGTTCTTTGTGTGCATCAATCTTTACATCATTGGCTAATTTCAACATAGTTCCACATATATTTATTCATAGATTCACAAGGAAGTCATATTTAATTTATACAGTATGTTTCTGGTCAAGCTGGCCAGGAAGTCATGGTTACTTTCATGATGTATTTTTGATGAATGATCTCTTATCTTTCAAGTTTTTCTCATGACAGAATGACAAGATAGACTTAAGAATAAAAGCTGTGGAATTAGTTGGCAACCTATTTGCACTCCCGGATTCTTCTATCTCTGAAACATTTCAGCCAATCTTTTTTGAGTTTCTGAAGAGGTTGACTGATAGAGTTGTTGAAGTTCGCATGTCTGTCCTCGAACATGTTAAAAGTTGTCTCCTGTCTAATCCTTCAAGAGCTGAGGCCCCTCAAATCATCTGTAAGGACTCTTAAAATGTTTTACTCAGTTACCTCGTGAACATGTTTTAATTTTTGATGTGTGTGAATGTATTTTAGCTGCCCTTTATGACCGACTATTGGACTACGATGAAAATATTCGTAAGCAAGTTGTTACTGTTGTATGTGATGTGGCATGTTGTTCCCTGACTTCCGTTCCGGTGGAGGCTGTAAAGCTTGTTGCAGAACGCCTGAGGGATAAATCTGTATATTTCACCTTCTTCTCTTTGCGGGATTCCTTTCAGTTTTAACCAGTTGGTGATTGTTTTAGTCAAATATTCTAATTATCTTTTTTCCTGTTTGTCAGCTTCTTGTGAAAAAATATACCATGGAGAGGTTAGCTGATATATACAGCATTTATTGCTTGAAGTGCTTTGATGGTTCCATTAGAAGTGATGAATATGATTGGATTCCTGGGAAGATTCTAAGATGTTTTTATGACAGAGATTTCAGGCAAGTTTTCCTTGTTACAAAATATTTAAACTACTCCTTGGTTCCAAATATACGAGCAACTTACTAAAAATATAGAAATTAAGGAGATAGCTTATCTTCTTGACAAATAGGGCACTAACTTGTATAATCATATCTACAAAATTGTTTTGTTCATATATTTTATAAAACTAAAAGTCATTGTGCGATAATATTTTGGAATAGAGGGAGTATGTGTTTGTATCAACCCGATATACTTATGAATTTTTATCAGTGAAAGAAAAAAAAGTTCTCTTTCTTGTTTTTAGTTAAAGGAAATATAGATTATTATTTAGGAAAAAGGCACACTAACGAGGCAAAGTAAAATGTACCGAACATAAACTTATCTATAAGGAGCATCTCCAAAACTTGGGTAGTTTGCTAAATTTACGCCAAGAAGATTCCTTCGATTCTAAGAAAATAAAATTTAATTACAATCTATTCACAAGAAGCAAAGTAATCCGTCATAATATTGATTTCTCATACAACATGGTTGAACCCTTTATTCTATTGTACAGATCTGACACCATCGAACCTATTCTATGTTCATCCTTGTTTCCGACTGAGTTTTCTGTTAAGGATAAGGTTGGAAACTGGGTTAGAGTTTTCTCTGGATTTGACAAAGTTGAGGTTAAAGCTCTCGAAAAAATACTGGAGCAGAAGCGAAGGTTAGTTATAAGTGTTTGGTGTTGATTTTTTACACTAAACATTCTGATGTAGGTAAAGGATTTTTATACTTAATGTGTTTTATCTATCTATGCACAATTTTTCTTCTTGGATTGCAGGTTGCAACAAGAGATGCTGAGGTATCTTTCCCTTAGGCAGATGCATCAGGTATGTGGCGTTTGAATGCTGAATTGCCTGTGGGAAGGAAAAAAGAGTGGAGCATTAATTTTTTTCCAAAAATAAAATATGAAAAAAGTAAGTTATTAACTAATACTACCAATTCTCATTCATCTGAAGGATAATGATGCTCCGGAGCTCCAGAAAAAGGTTATGTTTTGCTTCAGAGTTATGTCTCGCTGTTTTACGGATCCTGTAAAAGCGGAAGAGAATTTTTTGATCCTTGATCAATTAAAAGATGCTAATGTTTGGAAGATCTTGACAACTCTACTTGATCCAAACACTACGTGTCTTCAAGCTTGTCGTTCTCGGGTATGGATATAGATAGATCCAGGCATAAGTTATTCTATCTTGGGCGAGAGATGATTATTCGTACGTTAAGTAGTTTACTTGATGATTTTTGAAACAATGTTTTCTTTCCACAGGATGATGTACTAAAGATCCTTGGTGAAAAGCATCGACTCTATGAGTTCCTCAGCTCACTCTCATTGAAATGTTCATATCTACTATTTAACAAAGAGCATGTCAAAGAAATCCTTCTGGAGGTTGACAAGCATAAATTATCTGGAAATGCACAGTTAACTCTGTCTTGCATGAATATACTTGTGGTAAAGCTTTCAATTCTTTTATTGCTTTCGCAAAGAAATTTGGCAATGCATGATGATGTGATTGTAGCATGCATCATATAATAGTTTCTAAGCTTTAAACTTTATTGTGATGCATTGTTTATGTTAACCAAATTTGTGAATCATATATAAATTTGCATCCACACAGTCCACACATGCACTCATGTTATAATGGGTGTATGAGATCTTTGCAGAATGGGGCAAGCTTTCTTGTAGGGGAGTTCTATTCCTACTGGCCTGATTTATATTCTGCAAGGTCATTTCTCACATGAGTGGGGTCGTCCCACCATTGTGTGGGAGGACTTGTGGAACTATCAAATTTACTTGTGGAAAATGTCCATCCTCAATAGAAAATACTGATTTTAATTATATTTGAGTGAGGTATATTTTTTTAAAGAAAACTTGAATGACAATTTATCTAAAATGTTACGACATGCTTTAGTTATTTAGTTATGCGTGAAATGTGAAAATAATTATATTTGTTTTTATTTTTTTGTTTTTTTCTTGATAAATTTTCAGATTCTTGCTTGTTCCAGTCCTTCTCTACTTAGTGGGATTGAAGAAGATTTGGTACATCTTCTTGAAGATGAAAATAAAGTAATAAAGGAAGGTGTTTTGCATGTTCTAGCAAAGGCTGGTGGAACCATTAGAGATCAACTGGGAGTTTCATCTAGGTTCAGATACTTGTGTATTTCCATCAAGTTTACTTATGTAGCTAATTAATTGAAATTCCATCCAATAAAATGGAAGCATTATAGTTTTCTATTTTTTTTAATTATCGTGTTGTTTATTTTCAGTTCACTGGATCTTATTTTGGAAAGGATATGTTTGGAGGGTAGTCGAAGGCAGGCCAAGTATGCTGTACATGCACTAGCAGCAATAACAAAGGATGACGGGCTGATGTCGCTGTCTGTTCTCTACAAGGTTCTGCGTTACGTCATTACACATCACTTGTAATGTAAATATACTCTGATCATTTCGTGTCCTGCGCAAGTTTCTTTTGATATAATGTTTCTTGTACACTGTTCAGAGGCTCGTGGATATGCTAGAGGAAAAGGCAAATTTACCTGCGGTGCTACAATCTTTGGGGTGTATAGCCCAGACGGCGATGCCAATCTTTGAAACAAGAGAAAATGAAATTGAAGGTTTCATAAAACGAGAGATTCTAATGTGCAATCATGTATGAATCCCTAATCATGTATTTTATTGTTTTATAGTATTAATTTTGTCTTAAGCATGCTTGATTTCTGCAGATAATGGAAAATAAAGCAAAAGAATGTTGGGATGAGAGAAGCGAACTTTGTTCATTAAAGGTCATTTTTTGGAAGTATTTTTTATTTATTTTAGTTCTGAAAGAAATGTCGAAAGCTATTGAATATCCTCTAGTTTCTTTTCTGAAAAACTCATCCTTGATGCTGTTCAGATTTCATTACTTTGCGTACTCATTTTTCCTTTTAAGATGCACCAGCTCTAACAAACCTTTACACATTCTTATGGGTTCGGAATTTTTGTGCTCAGATCTTTGGCTGTAAAACATTAGTGAAGAGTTACTTGCCTGTCAGAGATGCTCACCTTCGTCCTGGAATTGATGACCTATTGGGAATGCTTAGAAACATAATTGCATTCGGGGAAATCTCAAAAGATATTGAGTCAAGGTAATATCAGCCATATATGAAGATTGATGTTTGTAATATAACATGAGGTTTTCTTTTACTAGTTAGAAAAATTTAAAAGTTAGGAGGTTGCTTTGACATAATTGGTTAAATGACTATTATAAGTGGCTTCTAATAATGCATTAGTTTTATTTTTTTTCCATTTTACAGTTCAGTTGATAAGGTCCATCTGAAGCTTGCTGGAGCAAAGTCTATTCTTCGACTTTCAAAGCACTGGGATCATAAAATTCCTATTGATCTTTTTTACCTAACCTTGAGAACTTTGGAGGTGAAGTCCATATATGCTAAAACTTATAAGAAATATAAAATAAAAGATGAACCAATTCGTATTTTCTAAAGCTTTCCGTTTACATTTTCTTGGTTATAGTATAATGCTGGCTGTTATTACATATCTGATTCTGTGATTAATATCTGCAGCCAAAATCAGCCAAGTAAATCATGTATTGAATTTTGTTTCGCTTGTCTTGTGTAGGTTAATTTTCCTCAAGTTAAGAAACTATTTCTCAACAAAGTTCATCAATACATAAAGGACCAGCTTTTGGACCCCAAATATGCTTGTGCATTCTTATATGACATAGGATCTCAGCAGCCAGATTTTGAAGAGGTACTGATTGAATTTGCTCATTGTACATCTCCTGGTCTGTGAAGCACATAATACATTTCCTGGTAAAGAAGTAATTTCAAATATCATTTTTTGGGGTCTTTATATTGTTTTTCTTATTTTCTTTGGCAGGAAAAACATTACTTATTTGACATCATTCAGATGTGTCAGCAAGGGAAGGCACGTCAGCTATCTGTGCAATCTGATGCAACTTCCTCCGTGGTTTATCCTGAATTCATTCTCCCATACTTGGTCCATGCTCTTGCTTATCATTCTTCGTGTCCTAATATTGATGAATGCAAAGATGTCAAATCATTTGAACCAATTTACAGGTATAGAAGCTTGTTTATGATATAAATGTGCATGCAGATTTAGAAGAAAAAAAAGAAGATAATACTGGAGAAGCATTGATAAACTGAAACCTTGTCTTGATTTCTGGATTTATTACAGTTGGTCCTGTATGACTGCTTTGGTTGATGCATAACTAGCACCATTTTTTTTAATTTCCTTTCCCTGATCTGTGGACATGCATGTCTCTGTCCCACTTTGATGTTGTTTAATACATAAAATATCTCTGAATTTTGACAAAGAATTTGTTTATTCAACTATGGTGATTGTTATATTTTAGATGTATATATTTTGTTTTTGTCAACATGTTTATGAAATTGCACAGTTTTTTCATAATTGGATTATGGGAATTACTTTTTGTAGAAAGAAAGAAACTGATTTGGGTTAATCATTGATACTTTCTGCTGTAATTATTTACATTGATTTATATATACAAGTTTAATGGTAATCCCTAATTTACAGCAATGTATACACACTTTATGGGATAAGATTGACTACAATAATGGAATATGATTGTATCTTCTAACACTCCCCCTCAAGTTGGTATGGATATCTCGCATGCCCAACTTGAATGGATGAAACAACTTACTGCTAAGACCTTTAGTAAAAATATCATGTTCTGTTTTGACGAAAGGTAAGCAAATAAGACCACTAGTTAACTTTTCTTTAATGTCAATTTAGCAAAAAAAAAAAACTTTTCTTTAATGAAGTGTGTCAATCTCAATGTGTTTCGTCATATCATGCTATATTGGGTCGTTTGCAATGCTAATGGTTGCTTTATTATCACAAAATAACTGCACATGCCTTTTAATTGCAACACCCAAATTTTCTAGGGAAATTCAAAGCCACATTAGTTCATATATACTCAAGGCGATAGCTCGATATTCTTTCTCAACATTGGATCTTGCCACCACCACGGATTGTTTCGTACTGTGCCAAGTAACAAGATTGCCACCAACAAATGAGCAGTAACCAGATGTAGAACGACGATCCTCTATAGAGCCAATCCAATCCGAATCGGTGAATGCTTCAATTCACATATGACCATGTGGTGCGAACAATATACCTTTCCTAGGAGCAGACTTGAGATATCTCAGAATTTTGTAGACAATTTCCATGTGACAATGTGGAGGATCTTGCATATATTAATTTATTACTCCCACAACATAAGATATATCAGTTCTAGTTATGAGAAAGATATCTCAATCGTCCCATCAAACGTTGATATCTTTTTCTATCAATCGTAGGTTTTGTGTCACCTACTAAATGATGATTAACTTCAATAGGAGAATCAACAGACTTACATCCCAAAATGCCACAGAAGATCAAATACATATTTCCTTTGAGATAGAAAATCCCAATGAAAGATCTCGCAATTTCAATACCGAGGAAATATTTCAAAGGACCAAGATTTTTAATCTTAAAACTCTCTGGCCATTCTTACTTTGAAATTAACTATCTCTTCTCTATTATCCCCTGTCACCACAATGTCATCAACATAAACAATCTTACCCTTTATTTGTTTCCTTTATTTGTATGATCCGCTTTCGACTCTGCTTGTACCCAAATTTTATTATTGCTTTGTGGAATCTACAAATCAAAGCTCGGGAGATTGCTTGAGCACCATCTGAGCCTTTCATTGCATGTACCTTACCCTCGGTTGTAGATGAAGCAAAATCAGGAGGTATTTTCATGTACACTTCCTCTTCCAAGTTACCATGAAGGAAAGTATTTTTTACGTCCAATTGTTGAAGATCCCAACCGAAGTTTGTTACACTTGAGATTATGTTATAAACAGAGTTCATCTTTGCCACATGAGTAAATATCTCCTGGTAATCAATCTCATGGGTTTGTGTATACCTTTTTGCAACTAGTTTGATTTTGAGTCTCTCAACTGTCCCCATCAGACTTTTGTTTGACTGTATATACCCACTTGCATCCAACTGATTTTTTTCCATAAGGAAGAGTGACTAGTTTCCATGTATCATTCTTTTTTTAGGGTATTCATCTCTTCTATCACAACCTTTTAACAGTTCTCATTGCTAATTGCTTCTCTCCAACCCTCGAGGAACATATATCAAGAACAAGAAACAA
Source organism: Panax quinquefolius (assembly GCA_020205615.1). Lineage (NCBI taxonomy): Eukaryota > Viridiplantae > Streptophyta > Magnoliopsida > Apiales > Araliaceae > Panax > Panax quinquefolius. Next base: position 1,137,617 of record CM035174.1, on the reverse strand, counting down.
AGGAATGGTAAGACGCATATAATTTATTATAAGCTAAGAAATTAGAGATAGCATGTTGGGTACATGATCTAATCCCTTTTCTAAGAGCAATAGAAATATTAGTATCATCAAAAGAACAAGTAGGATTATGATTCTTACCATTATCACTATCATGACTAGGTTCTGAGCAGAGTTGGTGCAGTGATGACTTTATTCTTGTCTATTCGAACATAGGCCCTTAACTCGGGCTCATTTTGTCTAGCATGCGACTCCTTTGACTCCCCTGTGAAGATTTATCAGAGATAACAACAGGAACATGAGAAGAATTTATAGGAGGTAGAATATTACTACTAGTGAAGCTTCTCCTCATCAATAAAATCTTCCTTCTGAGGAGAAGGTGAGGAAGAATAAAAAGGTTCGAACTCCCAAAAAAGAAACACCACAAGTGGAAAATACTTTGTTTGAAGGAGGGTAATAACATTTGTAACCTTTTTGGGTGGGAGAATAACACACCTAAGAGCCTTGGGATTTAGTTTTTTTTGAGTGGTTTATCATGAACATAGCACACACAAGTCACAACCAAAACCTCGAGGCGAAGGAGGACTTGTTGTGTGCTGGAGGAAAGATGATAGACTCCACGGCACGCTTGCGTGAGGTGGTTGTCGTCCGGATCGTTTCTAGCATAATTGATAGTATGAAACTCTTTCGACACCTCAACCCAACGTCTATATTGAGACGAAAACTTTGGTACAATCGATCAAGCAATTGAAAACAGCGTTGAATGAAACACCACCGGCGCCTAAACCCCTTGTTTATATTGAAACAGGAACCTCAGCACAATCGACGATTGATGTGGTAGAAGACACCACACACAATTATGTATTGTTGTATGATAAGTCGAATTGAGTCTCAAAGAATTAACTAAAGAATTAACTTAGGAATACTTCAAAGAACCAAAAGTAGAGAATAATCTCTTAAATAATTAAATCTGAATATTATCGAATGAATTAAAATAATGTCTACATCAATAAACCTTAAATAATAGTAGCAATTGTAAACCCTAGATTCTAATAAGGAATTACAATCAAATTTGGAACCAAAATCTACCCTAATATCCTAGTTATAGTAGAAAACTAATATTAAACTGGAAATATAAAGTTTAGAAAACAAACCCACGCTCAAAATCCATCAAAATGCGTCTGCCTCGAAAAATGCGCCATCCAATTCTGAGTAATGGGCGAGAACTTGAACGTAAAGCTCATTAGCTTAGCTTTTAATTCGCCTATTTCTTGACTGACTGCCTCTGCGGTTTCATCTCCCATAGGTAATCTATAATAAGGCATAGTTTCGTCATTAACGACATTCGATTAACTTATTTTCCGTTAAGGAACTTCTACCGAACGCTTTCATACACTGTTTTTCTAACATGGGTTGACATTGCCTTAGATTTATAGTCCCTTCATTCGCTCCTCATTACCGGAGCGGTATTCCAATAAAAACAAAGAAAGCTGCTCTTCTTTCCTGTCCCGCTATTCCTTCTTTTCTTTCTTGATAGCACAGGAAAGAGACACTTCTTGGTCCTTGGCCGTCTTTTTTGTCCTCTTTCGATAATACCATAGATGTTATTGGTCCCGATTTGCGATTCAATCTGGGAATAGAGACGAGGTTATTCTGGCTCCTTTTTATCTGAAGTTCCTTCCGCCTTTCCCTTCTTGCATTGAGTCGAATATCCCTCTTTTCGTATACATGAGTAGATCGCTTGTTACCTTTGGTAAACTTGTCGATGGCTATAACTTTCTTGTAAACAAACTCTGACTCTATAAAGCCCGGCAGAGGTGATTCAAGAGGCCAAAGCTCATTTGAGTTGGAAAAAGAAACGAATAGCTCTGGGGTTTCATTTTTGAGGATCAAAGGATTTTCGTCCAACTCATTGAGGATCAAGGTCGAAAAGAGAACGAGCTTAAAGTGGCTTTGAGGATCAAAAGATTCTGGCTTGTTATGTATTTGGCAAGCTAAAAACGCCAAGTTTTGATCTCGGTTGCATGATGAACGCATTGCCTTGACGCTTGAACCCTTCTTCCTCGTTCCATGCACTCCAACCTTGTGTTGTCACGTGATAGATTGTAAGCTCCTATCCATTCAATGTACACGACACCAATTAACTTGAACTCCAATGTAAACATCCTCGAGTTGAATTCAACCCAACTACTCACAATCATTCGTTGAACCCTTGAAACTCGAGTTGAGTCGTTGTTCGATGTGAGCCCAGTCAGGATGTTATCAATAGAGATGAGACTTGTGTTCTCAAGAGTTCTAGAAGGAAAGCCAATTTATAAGTAATGCAACCATGGTTGTCAAGTCGTCACCTAGGCGACACTTAGGCGTCCATTGCATATATGGTACAAAGGCGACTTGGTGGAGGTGGCCTAAGTCTAGCGTTCAGCTTAATAAGTCATCACCTTGGACTACTTGGGGATGATATGGATGCCTGGAGTGCTAAGCGGACGACTTGACAAGGCAGGTGTGGCCCCGACCCGAAACGCAATTGGGTAAAAACAAAAAAGAAAGAGAGAAAATTACAAATTCCTAAAACTTAATCGCAAGTCGCAGAGAGCAAGAGACTAACCATTGGCGACTTTGGACTTCTACTCCGGGCGACTGGGGCCTTCTCTTTTGACCGGCGCTGCAGCCTCCTACTCCCTCTTACTTCGACCGGTGATTCTTCCTCTTTACCAGGTAGTCTTCTTCTCTTCTTCTACTCTTCTTCTTCTTTTGTACTCTTCTATATTATTATACTTCTTCTTTTCTTCTCTTCTCTGACAGGTTCTTTTTTTTTTTTTTTGGCTCTGTACGATGTTGCTGGCTGCTCTTAATTTTTTGTTTATGGGTCTCATTTGTTTATTTATTTATGAGTTCAATTTGTTTATATATTAATATATATGAGGGGCACACATTCAAATAAGAGGTTTGACTTTTAACTTCTTTTGCAAATATGTCCATATTCTGTTTTTTGGGTTCTTTGTTAGTGTTGATTTACAAGCTGTTGGATAATATACTATAATTAGCTTTAAAATATTAGTAGTTTAGTACCATATTATAATTATAATATTGCTGCCACCATATTCCCTCTTTCTCTAAACAAATGAGCTACCATTTGACAAATTTTCCATTTCTAAGACAATCAACCCTTCCAAACAATAACAAGCATCAATAAACATCATCTAAACTGAACCCCAAATGCATATTATCAAATAGATTACATACAGTCTGCATAGAAATGGAATTTGGATTTTTGAAATTTGGAATGCAATTAATTATTGACTACTGCAGTTCAAAGGAATATGTTGATTGTTGCTTAATGGTTATGAATGTGATGTGATGTTACTTAGTTAATTGTTCACTTTTTGTTGTGACTGCATTATGAATATGGTACATTATTAGAAATATAAATATATCAATATTCATATAAATATTAAACGTATATAATTTTATACGTATAAAATTTACATTGTTAACAACTTGTCGACTTGTGGACAACGCCTTGTCGCCTAACCGCTTAAGCTCCCGGATGTCGTCTCGTCTTGACTAGTCGGCTTGATAACTACGAATGCAGCAGTTAGAACATCATCTCCCATATTTTAGGTCCATATAAATAAGAGTGCGTTTATCTTTAGTAAGTGTTTTTTCATATTTTGTTCGTGTTTTTGACACGGGATGTTTGAAGTATGATGCCATGTTGAGAGAGAGGATGCAAAAGTATTATTATTACTATATTCACGGCCATTATCGCTATAGAGAAATTTAACTTTAACTTCAAATTGGGTTTGGATCATCTTATGAAATTCCTGAAAACAGTCAAACACCTCATTTTTGGAACGAAGAAGATAAATCCAAGTTATACAAGAATAACAATCAATAAAACTAACAAACCATTTATAACCAAAACGAGAAACAACCCGAGAGGGTCCCCACACATCAGTATGTATAACTACAAAAGGTTCAGAATGTCGACTGTTAATAGCAGAATAAATATAACGTTTGTGTTTACCCAATTCACACGGTTCACACAAAAATTTGAGTTTTATTAACTAAAGATGGAAATAAAGTCTCATACCGATAAAGGGGGAAATTTCAAACGTCGATGCCATTGATGAAAAGAAGTTAGGTTAGAGTCAGATGTAGATTGAAGAGCCTGAGTAGCAATCTCATCAATAATCAGAGGCATGTTAGATAAGGGAACATTTAAATAATATAGACCACCAACTGCACTACAACTGTCAATCTCATGTCCCATCATCAAGTTTTGAAAAACACAATTAGTTGGGAAAAAAGTGACTGAGTAATGTAAGGATTCGGTAAGATGTTGGATAAATAATAAGTTTGCGGTAAATGAAGGAACATGAAGAATGTATGACAATGTTAATGAAGGAGTACAAACTATTAAACCTCTCCGAATATAGGAGAAAGGGAACCATCATTACTCAAACCTTGTCTTTTCGAAACAAAGGCGTGTATGAGGTAAAGAGATTGGAGGATCCAAATATATTCTTGGAAGTACCTGTGTCAATGATCCAACTAGAGCAAGTTGATGAGACATTAAGAGCACAAGAGTATACCTAATTGTGAATAATGAGAAGAAATAGATTTGTAATAGAGTTTCCGGAGATTTCTTCGGGAGTGAGAGCAGTAGTAGCTTCTGAAGTACTGGATGTATCAATAAGAGGTGTTGTAGTGGACATATGGGCCTAGGAACCACGTCCACGATCACTACTAGATCGACCTCCATGACCTTTAGGGCATCTATGAAGCTTAAAACAACTGGTTCTTTGCCCCACAGTAGTCAAATTCACAGGACTCCTCGTTCGAGTGTGTGACAAGAGATTGGATGGAGAAGCCAGACTTAGGATAAGAAGCAACCATGGCTGATCGGTCAACATGATTTAGATTTAGAACCATCACCCGACATCTGCTTTTCTCTTGTTGTACTCGGGCATGAGCCTCTCGCAGTGATGAAAATGGTATCTGACCAATCAACCGTGCTCAAACTTGATCATACTCTATGTTCAAACCAGCCAAAAAATTCACAACTCTATCTTCACTAACAAACTTTTGATAAGTCTTGCTTTTGTATATTTGGCTGAAAAAACTTGGTAATGATCAATCTCCTGCCAAAGTGCATTAATCTCTGCAAAATACTTAGCCAAAGTCTTCTCCCCTTGAACCATTTCACGGATTCTTTTACGAATGTCATATGCCTTAGACATATCACCAGAAATAGAGAATGTTTAATAGATAGCCTCCCAAAACTCATAGGCAGTGTCTAAGAACATGTAATTGCTTTGTACACTAGGTTTCATCGAATTACAAATTCATGTGTTTCACCATGGAATTATCATATTTTCACTCCTCTTGGGGCCGTACCAGTTTTTTCAGGCATAGATGAAATGCTGCATATGATTGGCCTTAATCGAAATGCTACACGCTTGAGACCAAGCCAAATAGTTGGTTTCATCCAATTTGAAAGAGCTTAGAATCAATGTTGAATTACGAGTATGGCTTCTAATAATTTGTTGTCCTATGCTACTATTATTAACCCACTCACTAACTAACACCCTTTGTTCTACCATATAAAAGGTAGATACAATATATATCCAAAGAGGATAAACTTTATCAAGGATAGCAAATAATTGCACTACACTTGGAAACAAAATATATGCAGAAGAAGTAATAGGAATTTTAAACCAGCACAGTAGCAACAACAACAAAAAAAATTAAGCCACACGAAAGCAACTAACTGTTATAAAAAAAATTGGATAAACGTGAACCAACTACTGTAGATGGCAAGAGGAGAGAGGCGAACACCATGGGAGTAGTCGCATCGGCAAAAGATAGCCGAAGAAGCCTCACGCGCCGACTGAAGGTGGCGCGTGCGGTGGTGGGTTAGAAGTTCGAAACCTCTGTGATGGTTGTTGATAATGGTAACCTAATTACCTAATTAATATCTCAATTTCTTCATATAGATTTGATTAACTAGTTTTCTGAAAGAAAATAAGAATGATAGCGAAAATGAAGAATAAGTAGGCTAATTTTCTGATAAGAAGAATAAGGAACGAGACTTTGATACATGTAGAAAGAAACTAATTTGGGTTAATCATTGATATTTTTTGCTCTTATTTACATTGATTTATATACACAAGTTTACAATGTAGTAATCCCTAATTAACAGTTATTCCATTCTAATTTACAACAATGTATACACACTAATTATGGGATAGGATTGTATCTTCTAAAACTTTTAAACAGTGGAAAAGTATTGTTAAAACGGTCTTTGGATCTTTGCTACAGATAGTTTAGTCAGGCATCTCTTACATGACTTAAGGGAGTGATCCTTATCTAAAAGTATCACTCATTAATTATAATGCTGCATAAAATATAGAAAGAATGCTATTATTGTTTGGTCTGATAGTTTGATAAACCATTCTTCAAAATTTTTGTGATTCTAAACTTAACTTTATTGAATACAGTTCAGTTTGCATTTGTGCATAAATAATTAGTTATCAATTTCAGTTTGTTTTGGTTTTGATTTTTGATTTCTTGAATTTGTTATTTTTTTTTGGTATTTCTTTTTTATAGTTTTGTTTGACAATGGTTACCTAACTTCTGTGAAATGTGCTACTGCCACTTAGGTGTTTCTTGCTCTTATGACATCATGCACTTGCAAAGGCTTGCACTGATGATATTTTTCAGACTTCCCTTAATGGGCTTTTTGATATACAATTAAAAGGAATTTCTATACTTACTGATAAGGTCATTTTGCTATATGCTAGTTGTAAAGGATACAATGCTTCAAGTAAATTTAACTGCTTATCAGTATTCTGAGTGTGAAAGGGTCATTGTCTCAAGTACTGTATATATTAAATGCTTGTGTATGTCAAAGTAGTTCCATTTTTTGTTATGAAAGTTACTCATCAGGGCCTGTTTGTTTTGGTTGAGATTATGGACCAAGTTCCAGGACATCAGTAGCAATGAAAATCTGATTACTACTTTTATGGAGGGTTTTGTCCATTGCATTTTCTCAAAGTGTAATTACTTCTTTTTGCATTTGCTTCAGGCGATTGTATTTGTTTCTTTCTATGCTAGTGCATGGAGATGAAGATGGCAAGTTGGAAGAGAGTATCAACAAGGAGAAGGAGAGTATTTTACTAATAAATTCAATCTTTCAAAGTATCAAGCTTTCTGAAGATTCTGTTGACAAAACAAAGTCGATGGTAAAGATTAAATTTTGGTGTAATTTTTTATTACTTTTATTTCTTTTTCCTTTTTCTCCGCTTGTAGACACCTCCCAACTCAGATAATGCCACAATGGGCACAAGACAAAAATATATATAGAAGTAGTAGTGATATTTACTTGAGAATATAAGAAAGAAGAGAGAAAGGAAGATGAATGAAAGGGAAAAACACTGCTTCTCTAATGGTTTACTGATGCAAATTATATTTTTAGAACTCGCATGCAATCTGCGACCTTGGACTGTCAATTATGAGGCGATTAGCTCCAAAACAAGACAAACTGCATGAATTGAGTGCCATTCCATCCTTGCCTCCAGTTCTTTACAAACAATGCGAGACCAAAGAAGGAGATGAACCGCTGGTAATATTTTTATATTTCTTTTATATTTAGACTTATTTACCTTGTTCGATCCATAAGCGATGCCGATGAGCTGAATACTCAGGAAATTGGAAAAGATTTGGGATTTAGGTACATTATTTATCTGCATATAATTAGGCAACTGCTTGAAAAAAAGGAAAAGTTACTCTGTTGATTTTTTGGAGAATAATGGGCTAAATTTTGTGTAGGTGAAACTTATTAATTTAATTCAGTCATCTTATATTCTGTACTATTAGATATCCTGATATTTCTGTGTTGCAATTTCTTTTGAGAAGCTTTTGTAAATGATGTGGGTTGCCAGGCATGAGAATACTGTTTGAAAGGGGTAGTTTATGCAAAAATCTTGCTGAAGGTTGGAATTTCAGATCGTCTAGTTCTAGCTCCTCGATTGTTGGGGACCAACTGGTTATGGCCTATAACCATTGTAAACTAGAGTGAAGATTAACCCATTGTGCTGTATGCTTTTGACTCCTGTTCATACAGAACATGGCAAATTTGACTCTTTCAGCATGTATTTCAACTGTAGGGTTGTCTCATTACTTATCAGAATAAATGAACTGGTCCCTGGTTCTTCACTGAATCACCCACTCAGCCTTGCCCACTCTGCTTCTTATTGCAGGCAATGGGATCTCCTGGTTGGGGAGGGTATTTAACTTGTAAATGCTCAAAGACGATCTTATTCCATATCATAATGTATACAATAGAGAGCCTTTATATAGGGTACGACTTAAAGCTAAACTTGGAAAAAAAATCAATTAGTGAATCAATTCAATTATTGATCACGATTACCACTGATCATGCATCTAGAATAATGAATAATCCTAACACCACTGATTAAGTCATTCATATCGATCCTAAGATTATGTCAATCAAATCAATCTTAGAATTCTCTAACACTCCCCTCAGCAAGCTGAGAGTCTTATATCACGTCTTATAGCTAGTTACAGAATATAACCCAAGAATTGAAAATAAAATGACTCAAACATACACTAAGCATAACACAAAACTATTTGATTTTCAAAATTGCCCCTTAGATTGAGGTTTCTTCTTCAATTCACACAAATTAAGAAGACGAGAATTCTCCATTGCTATAGGAGACGAGAGTTCTCCATTGTTGTTGGTACATGATATCCGCTACGTTGATATGTGAAGTTATGGATTGAAGGTGAGGAATGAACTTTAGATGTGAACAAACCCTTCTTTTTTTTTTCAACACAAATTAAATAATGACCATGAGTTTTTTTTCTCTCTTAAACAAAATTTCTCAAAAAGAAGACTATAAGAAGAAAAGATGCCCTCCACCGACTCCAGAAGCAAGACTTTATTTGGCTCTCTCAAGATCAAACTTGCTCTAATACTATGTAAATGCTAGAAGGCAGTCTTATTCCATATCATAAAGTGTACAATAGAGAGCCTTATGCAAGTAAAACTTAAAGCTAAAGATGGAAAGGAAATCAATTACGGAAAATAATCAATGACTACCACTGATCTTGCATCTAGAATAATGCTTCTGACACCACCGATTATGTCAATTAAATCAATCCAAAGTTCATGTCAATCAAATTAATCTTAGAATCCTCCAGAACACTCCCACACAACTATTGGACTACTTTTAACTATGATGCTCTTTGGGTTTCATTATAAGTAGTTCAATTTATGAATTAAGAATGTTTTTTGCAATCCACCATTTGTGTTTCTTCTTTTTTCCATCTTTGAGCTCCTCTTGAATAGTTATAGTAGTGTTAAGGTAACATGTGAGTTGACATAGTCCCACATTTGAGTTCAAGTGTGAAGCAAAGGCTTAATATAAAAGGTTGGGCCCAAGACCTCCCCCTTTAAGCATTTTGGTCAGTTTAGGTTTTAACTTGAATATATGTAGCCTTATGTGATCTCCCCATATTGTCAAGTAATTCTTAGCGGAAAGCATGTTAAGAGTTTCCTTCACACTCGAGGGGAGCAGTTTAATGATGGCGGGCCTCACATGTTGAAGAGGGAGATTTATTAAGGTAACATGTGAGTTGAATCCCTCATTAATGTTCGAGTGTGAAGTCGAAGACTTTAAAATGTCAAGTGTGGCACAAGACATACCAGAATTAAGTTATTGTGTCAAGTTGAGTTCCATCTTGAATATTTGTGATCTTGTGTGATCTCCCTAGACTCCCTGACAGTACTCAGTAGCCCATGACGGAAGTAGTATTTGTTTTGTGCTGTTGTTTGTGTTCAGTTGGGGGGCTACTAGTTGAAAAACTGTGCATTTATTGCATGTCCCTTTACAATGAGAGAGAAAGGGAGGGGAAGTTGCATGATGGAATAACTTAAATAGGGTGCTAGATAGCTTTGAAACCAGTATGTATCCTATGGAATGTTCAAATAATTCTCTCATGCTCCAAATATGCTACATAAAGTTTAAACCTGAATTATATGTATGCTTGTCTTTTGTTTAAATAAGTTTTACTAGAAAATATTTTTTCTGACTTGTGTCTTCATTCTACCTCTCTGCTCAAATGCTTTATACAAAAAATTGTTTACTTCAAGAAATTGTAGCTTTAACATGATATCAAAATTTCTCGTTTGCTTATATGGTTATAGTATGCAATTTTCTACATGATACTTTTTTTTTTTGGCTAAATGTTTCTATATGATACTTATTTGGCTTTGCTATATTTTTTTAATAGGTTCATGAAAGGCGGACATGGTTGGCTGATGAGAGTGTGTTGGCCTACTTTGAATCACTTAAGTTAGAATTTAATGGAACTGTATGTCCTTTTGCTCAAGAATGCTTTCAGTTTTAGGAGAAATATGAATGATGAAATCTGCACCTGACATGTTCTGCTCTGATTTACTTTTTGTGCTTTCTTATATCAGGCTTTTTCAGAAATTGCTGAGGATGATGATATGAAGGACAGTGAAACAGATTTAAATGAAGTGCCTTTAGGAAAAATGATAAAACGTCTAAGAGCTAAGGGTATTAAGGCAAGAAAAGTGGTGAAGGATGAGTCTATAGCTCCTGGAGTGAGAAAGGAAAATGATTTTGATATCTTGAAAATGGTGCGGGAAATCGATTTGGATAATGTAGGCATATCAGGTACATTTGAACCAAGTAATGGTCTTGAATATGTCCCCAGGAAAGCGAGGAATGATCAAAAGCGTAAAAAGATTAAAAGAATGGCTAGTGAATCAGAAAATGTTCCTGTACCAAAACGCCGGAGGTCATCAGCTGCTAAAGGTCATTATAAATTGTCTCTTCCTAGGGGTGTTTCAAAAGGTTCAGTGAGGCCTTCAGCTGATAGTGTGTCTCAGGAGGGAGTGTCTTCATCTGAATCCACTGAAATGGATGACGAACTCCACAATGGTTCTGAAGAGAAACATTCTTTGCAAGAAAATACAAATGAAGCAGCAGAATCAGACTTGTTGGTGCCTCGCGCTCGGAAGAGTTCAAGCTTCTCGTCAAAAAGTAAAGGTAGAGGTTCTACTAAGGATCATAACGGGGTTCATAAAGTAGAAGAAAGTTCTGACCATGATCTGGAAGTAAGCTTTTCCACTGATGATGTTGTTTCATGAGCTACATGGTTATTGGTTTCATGTATTTATGTTTCTTTTCTACCTTTCTGCTTTAGACAAGTAAAAAGCTTAGGGATACGGACATCATATATGCTGGCAGTACTAAAAAAATGGGATCTGTCAAGAAGCGCAAACGAAAAAGCGTTGCAGGATTGGCAAAGGTCAGTCTGTCCACTCTGTTTCACTATTCTACTAAAATGTAGTATGCTCCATGTAATAGATAATTTAAATCCCGTGTTTAACTGCTTTGATTTCTATTGAAGTTTGAGTGAATTCGAAGTACTGTCAAAGGGTTAGCGCCAATTTTAGAGGAGATTTGGACAACCAAACATCCATAGAAGCTATGCATGTTCTGTGACCATTAACTTTATGAGTACATTCAAAATTTGAACAAGTTGCAAAGTTCATTATAGGCAACCTTCAACTAACGAAGCAATTTAAACGCTGGAAAGTATTTGAGTCGAGTACGTCACTACTGGAATGCATCCCAATTTTTTTTCTAAAAATGATTAATATAATTGAATCTAGTAGAGAAGTTGGAATACCCTTTAGAGAGCCCATTTGGCGGGCCAGTTTTTTGTAGTAACAACATCTAAATTAAATTTGGTAACATTTTAGTGTTTGGTAACCCTCCAAAAGTGCTATTATTGAGTTGAGATTTTGGCTAAAAAGAACTTTTGGGAAAAGCAAAAGTTTTTGCTTTAGGCAGAAACACTTTTGGCCAAAGCACAATGTACAAATTAGTCATTAAATTGTTGAAAGTAGGTTCATTGTATGTTTCATTATAGTTCTATTTCTTCCTATTTGATCCATTTGAATTCTTTATTCATTGGGGAGTTGAAAATAAAATTAATTAGAAGTCCATATGACACACTTCTGAATAATTTTTGCATTTACTTTCTTAAAAGCACTTTTAACAGTTGTGTAACTAAACACTATAACTAAGTTACTTATTGAAGAACTTTTATCAAAATTTCAAGATTTAAAATCGCTTTAGCTCATCGTATCACATACGGCTCCGCAATGGACACTTAGTCTTTGACCTTTAGGTATCCATCTAGTGCTAACCATCTTTTGCTTTATGATTAATTTGAATGGAAAAGGACGATTAAGGTTCTACTGGCAAATCTTTTCCAGGATAACTACACTAATGTCAAACCATGTACCTCGTCATTAAACCTTTTCCGTCCATAAGTAACAAGTATCTTAGAACTGTTATGTCTTGACACCCACCTTGGAGTCTGTTTGGTTGAGAGATAGGGAAAGCGGGTACTGTGAAACCCCTGTTTACCAGTAAGGGATATTTAGTAATAGGTACTACGAAACCCTTTTAATAATCTGCTCGTGTTTGGTAAAAGTACTAATAGGGACTAATGTCCCTTTTTCTTATGTTATTTGTTTGGCTATAGAAGTAGATAAAGGAGATGAAATTAAAAATTCCTATTATATTTTCCCTGAAAAATGGTTCACATTAAACATATTACTTCTCTTTTTCCCTAAAACCCACGGCCATCACCACCTCCTCTCTCTCAACCAAAAGGCAATGAATCACTATTTTCAATGGCTAAAAGTAAAATAAAAGAATTTACATCTAAAACAAGATTAAAAATACATCACAACCCGATTCAATTCCAGTGGATGCTAACTGAGATTATCTTTATAATTTTGGATTTATACAGATTGCAAGCGTACAAGCTAACTCTTAAAAATTGGAGCTGGGCATGAAAAATCATTTTGTTATTTTATTTAATTACTCATTTGATTTGAAGGACTTGAGTGGTGAATATATGAAGAAAAGGGAGGGACAGGTTTTAAAAAAATTAAGGGGAGCAAGGAGGGGGAGGCTATGAAACTCAATCCCCATGGGTTTTAGTTATCTGATGTGGATTCATATTATCCCTTTTGACTTTTTACCGAACGTGTTTTATTTAAAGAAAGACTTCTGAATCCAATCCTTCCATCCAATATCCCAACCAGACGGGCTCGTGTAGTGTAGTCTTAAACACTGTCATCATGTTTCCATATTTTGTGTTCTTTGTGGTCTCCTATAGAGTACCTCGTGCATGTACCTTGTTTTTAATTTTTAATTATTTACTTATTCATTTATATTGTGTGTGTGTATACTTAAAGCTGTGGTATAAATCTTTCTAGTCATAGATTGAAATATTTCCTTAATTGATTGATTGTACTTGTGTTCTAATCAACTTTTCTTTAAATTGAACCCTATGAAACATACTTTTTCAATGGAACAATCCACCTAATGACTTGGTTGATTGAACTGAGGCTAAACTGTTTAGGGGAAGAAGCTACAAGCTGCCACAAAAATGCTCCCAACTCCTGACTATAGCATATTATGACAAGCTGTGTGCTTATGGTCTAAACCATTTTTGAGATGACTTTACAAACTTTATATTTTCTTTTTATGTGCATGAATTCATTTATTGTTTATTTTCATTGCTAATGGTGGTATGTATTTGTATTTTGTCTTCTCATTTATTTGTCAGATTTCTTCCGTACTCACAATTCTCAAACACTAACTTTAAGCGCTTTCTTTTGTTAATTTGCACTTCAATTTTTCTACAGTGCACTTCAAAGGAAGGAGGAAGTTCTACCACTGACTTGGTTGATTGCAGAGTAAAAATTTGGTGGCCGATGGATAAGCAGTAAGTGATCTGTTGATTTAAGTGAGAAATAATATATTTTAAAAATAAGGAATAAAGAGATAAAGAAAAGCAATCCAAATGTATAAGTGGAATGTTCTCTGGGTTATATTGGAGTTGGTTTTTCTGAATAGAATTAGACTCCTAATGCATCTGGTTATCCAAAAGGTTTATCATGTTTCAATTATTTTCAGTTTTTTATGTATGAATGTGTTGAACTTGAGCCTTTGTGAATTTGTTTTTACATTTGCCTAGGGCTATATGAAGCTAATTATAACAAACTGCGATGACATATTCACTTGCCACAACAATTAACTTTGATCCTTTGGCCGATGTAGAATACTTCTGTTGGGGCCTTTTATAAATTATCTTTGCGTGGTAGAAACCCTTTTTAGGTAACTGTGTATTACACTCATTCTCATAGGTTTTGTTGGCTGAGCATTTTATGCGCTATTAAACTACTCAAAAACTGAATACTTAACCGTTGATCTTAATAATGGTAGCCTTAATAACCTTATAGTATTCTCTCTTACAGTTTGGTTCTCACATTAGTCATTAGAGGGATTTTTATTTGCAAGAATTATGCCTGTGCATGAGTACTGTCTTGATATTACTAACTGCTAAACTCCTACAGGTTTTATGAAGGCGTGGTGAAGTCCTATGACCAAAAGAAAAACAAACATGTGGTAAGCTGCATTGTGACCCTCACTTAGTTTGTAACTCTGTTGTGATGATGTTCAAATACTTGCTATCAGTCATATATTAGTTATGTTTACATTATTTTCTGATATCTTTCGTTAACTCAATTATGTGAAAAGATAAAATATAATGATGGAGATGTGGAAGTGCTTTGTTTAGACAAGGAGCGCTGGGAGCTAGTTGACAATGGTCGAAAGGCCTTAAAGGTCTGAACTTCTCATTTCTAGAAAGTGCTCCTTTTTATTGAAACTTTTCAGACTCTGGTTCCAAGTAATATAATTGTGTGGCTTAACTCTGACAATGTATTCAACCCCATTTTACAGCAAGTCAAATTATCAAAAAATCTGCCTGCTAAAGAACTGTAAGTACTTTGCTAATCCATATTCCTTTTTAGCAATTAGTTTAGTTTGACTGAATTTTGTATATTGACAGGCTTGGACAAATATCAATTTGTTAACCCACCCCCACCCCCAAAAAAAAAACATAAAATAAAATAAAATAAAAAATTATATTCATCTTCTTTATTACTCTTTGCAAATCTAATCGGAAACACTAAAAATATACTGGAAAAATCTATCCACTGAACGTCTGAACCTAATCAGTCAGTCGACCACACAGGTTATTCATTGGCAATTTTTTTAGATATCTTTTGGTTTGGTTGGGAAGATACCAGTTGTATTGAAATCAACAATTCCAGTACAGAAAGCTCAATGGGCATGCCCGTTTTATAGAGGACAATCCAAGTATAAGCCATAAGCATTGAAGTTTAAGGAACAACTATAGAACATGTGAACTAATTAGAAGGCCATACCATGTGTACTAGTAAACAACTACTATAACACCATCTCTTGTTAAGCATTTCCCATAACTGATAACTTGCATACTTCCCTAGCTACAGGAGTCTGTAATCCCTCGTAACTTGCAGCCTGCAAATGGATCCTCATTTTTAAGATCACAATTGCATCAACTAACTCGAAGCAAAAACAAGTCTTTTTGTTGATATTGTAAACCTCGGTAATACCATGCACTGTTGAAGAATATTTGGACTTTATGAGTATGCTATGGGTTACTATTACTTCGGTAATCCACATCGATGTAATGAAAGTGAGGGCCCACGACAACGACGTGTATCTGCCTATCATATATATATATATATATATATATATATATATATATATATATATATATATATATGGGTAAGATCAAGAACATTCTCCTTAAATAGCATTCCTCCTTTAATAACATTCTTTTATTAAAACTACGCAGTTTTTTAGGACGCATGACATTTTTATATATATATATATATATTATATTTATATATATATATATATATATATATATATGTATGGAGAAGATCAAGGAGAATGCTATTTAAGAGAATGCTCCGTCGATAATATATAATATATATATATATATATATATATATATATATATATATATATATATATGTGTGTGTGTGTGTTACATGTGTGTACCCCTGCAGAGGTATCTTCAATTTTCAAATCATTTTGTATGTTTTCAGATCAGCTGAGCAGAGAAATGAATCTTTGGATGGTTCAACGCAAAGTGAAAAACAGATTAAGAGGTGAGTTACATTACTCGCCAAAATGTCTGATGAGACATATCCACAATGTTTACTAATATAGTAAACACTCAATTGACAGTTTTCCATCATCTAAAGTAAAAGGAAAAAGAACTCCAAGGAAAAATTTGAAGAATGGACAAAAGTTGGTATCAAGGAGTATTTTGACTGAATTTCGTGAAGAGGAAAGCAAACAGAATCCTGGCATATGTGATCCTGAACCTGCAACAACATCCAAAATTGAAGATTTTGAAACAGGTGAAGTCTCTCCATTTGTTATTAGATCATAAAAATTTATATATTGGTCCTTAGAAGTCTGATGTCCTATTTTATTAGTGCTTCTATATTCAGTGTGCTTATAATTACACATGGTATGCCTAAATGTCTAGCGTTGGGGCTAAATGTAAGCACATCTTTATGCACAAATGGGTTCTAAAAATAGTCATATTAGGTTTGGATCAAGCTTGATCCGGACTTGAATCATACAATAAATAACCTAACAGTGAAATATTAGAGAGGGGAGGGGGGAGAGAGAGAGTTCCTTTTAATTCACTTCATTCCATACCCTTTACATTACATGCTCCTAATATTTTTACTACTGAAAAGACCATTAACTTGCACCTAACTTGGGGACTAAGATGACTCAGGGACAAATAAAGATAGTAATAATACTAACTTGTGTACCAAGATGACTTGGGGACCACTCTTATTAAATAACTAACTAGTCCCTAGACATTATTTAATTTAAAATATGTTCCTTGGCCTTTATATATGCATGTGCATAGCCAGTATAAGGGATGTCAGCAATTAAAGATATCATGACGTGTATCCCTTTCATTTACAACCTTTTATTAAAACTTTAACCAATCATTTACATAAACATAATAATTCAGATCATTTGTTCATTTATAACTAGCACCGTGAATTTTCCACCAGGACTGAAAGATTATTGTGTAACTAGGCATCATATGATTCTATCCCTAGAAAGAAAGGGCATGCTCTATAGTGAACAAATAATTTGGATGAAAATGCAAAGAAAAAGGTGGTTCAAAAACAGAAAAAAGAAGTTGCTCCCAAAAAAAATGGACGGTGGAAAGTTAAATTCATTTTGACATGTTTCCTCTTTGTTTTCCCTGGACATTTTCAGAAGAGGAGCAGGGTGATAGATTTGTAGAGAGTATAGGTGGTCAAGAGGATCTTCTTAAGCATGAGAATTCAGTTGCAGAGGGGAATCAGGGGGAAGATGCCGAGTGTAACTCAAGTGATACAGAAGAGTCGAAGGGAGAAGACACTAATTCTGGAGAGAGAGATGATAAGAATGCGACAGGCACCTCTCATGCTCCCAAAGGGTCTGATAAAGAAGACGCGTGTCGTTCAGAAGAGACACAAGAGGCAGGTGTATCAAGGGAAGGTTGCAGTGAGGTTCCTGACGAAATGGGGAGATCAGGCTCGCAAGGAAACCAAGCTGATGATGCCAATCCTCATCCAGTGGTTCCAGATGAATCCAACAGAATAACTTCAGCTGCTTCTGATTCCGAGGAGGGAGAAAATTCTGACAATGAGCCTCTTGTACTCATTCATCCCTGCATTTCAGCGTCATACCTTAGCCCTCCTTTATATGCGTCATTAATAATACCAATTTTGTTCTGTCAATTGCAGGGGGTGTGGAAGCGTAGGGCAGGGCAAATAGGTAAGCAGTGAAGGCATAGTAGGATTCTCACATAATAAACAGGACGACAACAGTACAATGTTGGTGTAATACCGATAAGCTGCCAATGGAGAAGACAAGTTTACCTGTAAAATGAGGAGGGATTAAACTAGGTGTTACCGCAGTTGTCAGAATATGTGCAGTAACATTTGTAACCTATTTTGTTAGTGGATGGTCAAAGTGTTTGCAACTTAAGTGATAAGGTCACCAATCTGACTCATTTGTTATGTACAGCTATAGTCAAATATATGCTGTAGTGCTACTAAAAGTTTTCTAGGCTTGTTTCTTCACGTGTAAATTTCTTACTTATGAAATAGATACAACTTCCTTCTCCTCTCCTCTTAAAATCGTGCGCTCTGGTTCTGAATTTGAATGAGGCGGATGAAATTGAATACTGAATGAAGTTGTTTGATATTGAATATTTCAAAAATTTAAAATTGTTGTAAATTTATTTAATATAATAATTAATATTGTAAAACAAAATAAAAAAAATACTTTATTTAGTAGCTCATTTAGCTAAAAAATTATATTAAATTATTTAGCTCAAATAAATTATTTTAATATGAAAATGCCGTTCCAATAATGATATTTTATATTTGCATCATCGCATGTTTAGATTGTTTGAGAAGATTAAAACGTAAATTCTAACATTACTTGCTACAATTTTAGTCGAATTCGGCGATAACCTTTGTATAAAATAGAATTTTTATTACATTTATAAACATATATCCTCAACTAACTCAATATTTGTAATAATTAATTAATTATTTCACATATATTAAGTGACAAGTGTTAATCAATCAACTTGAACACCAATTATTCACTATAAACTTAATGAACTAATGAAAGAAGCAATTCATCCATAGTTTAAAATTAAAAGGTTAGAATTGTATTTGAGATTTAAAACTTTAGAAATTAAAAGTTTTTAATTTGGATATTTTAATTGTAAAGTTAAAAGTGAAAAATTGTTTATAAAGATGGTCATTTTTGAAACGTACATGAGTATTTTTTTTTTTAGTGTTGCTACTGTAACAATAAAATTTTATAAAATTAATTTATAAAATGATGTGACAAAACGTAATTAGTAAATGATCTACCAAACATAATATCGAGGAACTAAAACTATCATAGGGCTACAGAGGGCCATGGCCCCAAGATCTGAATTTTTTTTTTTTTGCCAAGTGATGTGAACAATTTTAAATGATATGCACCTTGTGAAAATCACAAAGAAACTTCTTCAAAAGTTGAGAGATGATGGATGTGAAACTTTCATAATAAAGATGAAGTCTTTTTGTGAATGACATACAATAGATGTCCCAGATTTAGATTCTTTATATGTTGAGAGAAGAGGCCGAGCTCGACATCAACACGATAAATTTACAGTGATTGAGCATTATCGGATTGATATATTTGCACCTATAATAAACTCTCAGTTGCAAGAGCTAAATAATAGGTTTAGTGAGCATGCGTTAAAGTTAATTACTTGTTCTCAGCTCTACATTAAATCCTCAAAATGAGCATACTGTAAGACCCCAGCTTATTATTAATGAAATTTAATTTTCTCTATTTATTATTTTGAAATAGTAAGGGTTGATTTGATTAATGTGGATAGTTGTCACCTAAGATACGCAAATATTTAAGATCATCATGCAAATATTTCAAAATAAGCATGGTTATAAAATATTCATTGTTGTTCGGGGAATATTCGTTTGGTCGTGGAATATTATTAAATGCTAAAACAAAGAATATTAGTATATGTGGCCTTGACCGTGTGGGCCCCATGTGATTGATTGATGAAAGAAAGCAGCATGAATATAAGTTGTTTAAAAATAGCTTGGCGTAGTTATTCTTCCCTTTTAAATCTTTGTAAAATACTTACGTGGGAAGGCATTTTGTTGAAAATAGTTTTATCTTTTTCCATAAAATAATTATTTAAAACATTGATTTAATAATATAATAATTATGATGACAATTTTATATATTTGTTGTTTGATATTGCACAATTATTGATTATATTATTAGATTTGATTACTTATTAGCAACGCCTGTCAGGAAGGCACTACTTTTCCGAATAATGAGAAATTATCACGAATTTTGAAGCCCTATTTTAGTTAGATTATGCTGTTTTATTGTGATTCTAATAAGATTTTTATTGATTTAATAATTTGATTTTATGTGGTTGATATTTTTATATTGTTGTTGTTTTACGATAAAATAATTCCCTTAAATAATTGTCATTAATAATGGTGATATTATTTTTTCGCATCGTGATATTCTTATATGATTATGTTATATTTTTTTGTTAATTTAACTGTTTAAAACATGAGTTAAATTCATGATAATTGGACTATTTTATCGATTTGCAATAATTGTTATTATTTTGCTAACATATGTCATGTAGAAATTATCATCGAATAATATTAATTAGATTTTTACATTATTGGCAATGTTCTAAAAGTTACATTATTAAGGAGAGGAAATTTATCTTATTATTCGATGTAAATTTTTCATACTAAATATATTATTAGATTTTAATAATATAATAATATACCTAATTTATTGAATTATTATAATTTTCGGGTAAGGGATATAATTATCACGAGGAGGAAATTATTTTGTTCTTAAATGTCATTATGTTATAAATATTGATCTGTTTATTAATTTCAAATTTGATTTATTAAAATAATATTCAATAATCTGAATTATTTATTAGATATTGTATTATTAAAAATACTTTATTTAGTTTCTTCACGTGTAAATTTCTTCTTCACGTGTCAAATCATTTTATAAATTAATTTTGGAACAGGAGTATTCTTTGAGTGTTGCTACTATAACAATAAAATCTTATAAAAATTAATTTATAAAATGATTTGACAGAGCGTGATTAGTAAATGATCTACCAAAAATAACATGAGTGAATCTAGTAATAGTAACCAGCCATTAAACAACTTTTCAAAGTATTACTGTATTATTATTTTTTGGGAATTATGTCTTGTCTTAAAATTGGCATATTCTATTTGTTGTGCTACTAAATATATATTACCAATCCCATATATTAATAAATTTCATAATTATAATTCAAATTTATCACAACTTATTGCATATCTTTAATATATATATATATATATATATATATAGAGAGAGAGAGAGAGAGAGAGGGGTTCGGATTTTTTCGACTACATAGTTGGTCCAACAGTCCTACATTGATCGGCCATTTCGATCGGTCCGAATTTTTTTATTTTTTATTTTATTTTAACTTTTAAAAAATGTATAATATTTTTTTAATTAAAATTTTTATAAAATTCAATAATTTAGGTATAAGTTGAATACATATAAATTACACCAAAACTATTAAAGTTTATAAAAATTCAAATGCTATAAATTTTTGAAAATCAAAAAAAGTTGTACCGTTAGCTAGACCTGTCGGAATGGCCCGTCCCCGATAATTGTTGGTCCGATTACTATTGGCCCTTGGGGCGTGTTGGTTTGGACCGACGCGTTGAGAACTGATCCAGTCAGATGTCAGTCAAATATGAGTACAATTAAATGACTGATTTCAACCGACACGTGCTAGTCAGGTTCCCATCTCCAACATACGGCAAAATCGAAACTGGTTCATCACACTTACCGGTTCCCGGTTGTCCCAGTCCCACCACCAAACTTATCTTATAAATCCAGTTCCCTACAAAAAGTAAAAGCAGAAATCAAAGGTCTTGGCTGTGGGAAAAAAAAATCCCTTCGTTCACAATTGTAAGTTGCTTCTGATAATCTGCGAGTATTAACTTCAACTTAATTAATTAATTCAGCTAGTATTTTAATAATAGTACTACTAATTTCTATTGCTGTGTTTTGTTTTGTTTGTTAATTTTTTTTTTTTTTTTTATTGTTTTGCTTTTTGGCTAGAATAATGTAGAAAAGTATTGAATTTTTGGGGATTGTGGAGTTTGTAGTAACTTTAGATGCTGTCCTTCTGTCTCTAATTATGTGTCTCATTTTTCCCCATGAAATTCCAAGCTTTTCCACTACATTTTTGTGTTTATTTTTCATTAGGGTTTCATATTCTGGTATAAATTTTTCTATAGTTGCAAGCATTTTTGTTCATTTTGTAGATATAGAGCTGGAATGATTGAATTATTATTATTTTTTTGCCTCAGAGGTTTTGTTTATATCAGAGTTTAAGTTTCTTGTCTAGTATTGGCTTTGTTCAGATAGCATTTTGCTCTGAATGTGTTATGGTTGTCAAGGATAACTAGGTAAGAATACAGATCTTCATATTACAGTTTCATTTACCCACCGACATTAGTTCTCCCTCTGTATAAGGATAAATGTCCTCTTTTGGACAAATTGACCATTTTTTTAAAGTAATAATTAAGCTTATATATTTAAATTTTCAAAATGGAAAATCTTGAGTTTAATACTAAATTCTATGTATTTTATTATGTTTTTAGGCTCTTTGATATATCTTAAAGAATAGTATGATTTATTGCTTTTAAAAACGGGCAATGTGTTGAGAAAAGTCAATGGAAGACTTTTATCTTGGGTCGGAGGGAGTATTAACTAAAGTGGGACCAGGACATATACCCGTGCTGATGCAGGGTGTGTACATTGTTTCCAAAATGCAGTGTGTATACAATGTTTAAGTTATAGGGTTTAGGATTTTCTTTGAATGGGCAGTTGGGGATCGGTGTACACTTCTTGCGTCAGCATTAGTGTACCTCCCCGCGGACCCTTGAATAAATGTTGTTATAAATTATACGGAGGAGGTAATAAATAAGCGTTTTCTTTGAAGTTTTTGTTTCCATTGATCTCTTTTATGTCAACAAATTCAGACCTCGGACAAAGTGTAAATGTTCTTAATTTTTTTCTGTCCACAAGGTGTAGTTAACATTCTGTTCTAAATTCCAAAGCCACTTACATCTCGAAAGAAAATGTGAATAGGCTAGATGAATATCAGTATGTGATAATAGTTAAAGAAAAAGAGAAATCAACTGTTAATCAGGCAGTTATTACGTTTCTTGTGGACTTTTACTTGGTTGGAAATTATAGTTGTTTCCTCCTGTGTGTTTTTTCTCTTATTTGATTCTCACTACTATGAATGACATTTGAGGCCAACTGTCTTGGTTTGATGCCTTATCAGTAGTAGACTATGGGAGAACCGCTGGGACTGGTAAAAGTGGTTGTTGTGCAAGGGAAAAGGTTGGTGATCCGGGACTTCAAAACCAGTGATCCTTATGTAGTTGTCAAGCTAGGAAATCAGGTATCACTTTAAGATCTATGATTATTACTACTGCCGCTGATGGAGTTTTTGGATAATATTACTACTTTTTGATACTTATGAAACCGTCATACATGGTATAGCTTGCCTAGTGACAAAAAGGTCGCCTCGCCTAGGTGTTTACGCAGAAAACTGATGTCAAAATACTCTTGTTTTACTCAAAATAGTCTAAATCAGTAGCTGCTTAACATAACCGACTTTTTTAGCCAAATTAAACGTCAACAAGTCTTACAAGTATAGTATAAGTGATTTTTTATTCCTAAAAGATTGTAATAAAAATTAATAATCATGTTATGTAAGTAATAAAGATTAGAAGATAGTGCATTTAACAAGTTGTATATTTATTTGCGTTATTGTTTCTTTCTATGAAAATATTTCCAAGCAGGTTCTTATAAATTTGAGGTTCAACTCACTGTATAGTCCAACATTTATATATTTATAAATACATCAAACTTCATACTTGTCTTTATATGTTTGAGGCTGAACTCGTTATATAGTCCAGCATAGACATATTTGTAAACACGTGCATAAGATTTTATTAACGCAAATAAGCTTGTACATAATTGTTGTCTCAAGAGTCATGACACGGTTGCTAAGGTGGTAGGGGCAGGCAGCAAGGAACATAGTATTAGTGACGTGTCTTTTCTTTCCTTTGCTGTTTATTTCATTTCGTTCGATATGGAATGTAACAGAGGAAAGGATTATAACATCACTACTCTATGCATAGGGATATTTAAGTTTGTGCATAGTTTACGACCATCTATATGTCAGTTCCCATCATTCACTATGTTTTGTTTGATTATTTACTATCAAGACTTGTGACAAATATTGTTTAAACTTGTAAATGAAATTTCTTGTTTTTTTGTCTCTATACCATACTGGTGCACTTTGCGAAAGCATAACCGGTCACTGTTAGTACTGGTATCTGTCAGATGGATAAATTACATCAAACATATAATAACTAACTTTTGTTTCCTGTCAGACATTGAAGACCAAGGTTGTAAACAGCTGCCTAAATCCCGTCTGGAATGAGGAACTGACTTTCTCCATTACAGAACCTGCTGGAGTTCTAAAGTTGGTAGGTTCTGAT
The DNA here is from genome assembly GCA_020205615.1 of Panax quinquefolius. NCBI lineage: Eukaryota > Viridiplantae > Streptophyta > Magnoliopsida > Apiales > Araliaceae > Panax > Panax quinquefolius. The sequence continues at coordinate 1,113,397 of CM035174.1, read as the reverse complement.
CTCTGTACTACCCAATTTTTGACCAATGCTTTACTTCTTCCTTGAAAAAAAGAAGAGTAAAAAAGAGAGAACAGTACTCATTTGTTTCTATTTCGAGTGGAAGTTATATCGTTTTGTCTTTATGTTTTCCCTTGTTCACCTGAACTCTGAGATTACAACATTGGCAGTTTAACATATGCTTATCAGTTGCAGAATCATATCTTTCGCTTCTTCTTTTTCCCAATTTTAATTGATTTAATGTCCTTAAGAAAGCAGAGGGGATTATACATTTGTGGTACATCAAGTAGCGACATTCAATCAATGTTCTGCTTTCTACTCTTTGCCTAAAGTCAGTAAAATGAATCATTGGGGCTAATGGATCAGCCCATTGATGTCATATCTCGACAATATGACAATTCATCGTTCTGTGGCCTTTTCCATGTTTTTGTCTGCAGCTCTCCGCCTCATGTACCATCTATCTAGGCTACATTATGGAATATATAGTCTCAAGAAAGAAAAGCATTGGATATAAAACAGACTAGTTTTTTTTTTCCTTCTGTTATTTTCAGTTTCTGTTAATTTGTTCAGGATTCGTGCTTTCAGTAAATACTACAGGCAATTAAACATAGCACTTGTAGATTGTGTACATAGAAGGGTTAATCGGATAAAGAGAATGAAAGGTGTTTTGTTTTCAAAATTTTAATATAGAATTGAGTGGTTAGATATTTCATTCTATAGGATCTGACCGAACTCTGCTTATGCAGGAAGTGTTTGATAAAGACCGCTTCAAGGCTGATGACAAGATGGGGCGTGCTCACCTCAGCCTTCAGCCATTAGTGAGCGCAGCTCGATTGAAGCAAATCCTAGGGGTTGCTACTGAGGGGGAGACACTGAGGAAGGTTATCCCGGAGAGTGAAAATTGTCTAGCAGCGGACAGCTCTATTAAATTGAATAACGGTGAGGTTGTGCAGGATGTTTGGCTGAGGCTGCGTGATGTTGAGTCCGGAGAGATAGAGTTGAAGATCAAATTTACAAATCTTCATGTTTCCCCCACTCAGATCGCATAGAATTACTAACGAGAAAAGACTGCTTCGAAATTTGTGTTTGGCGTAGAATCCGCTTAGTACCTTTAGAGGAATGTATTAGAAATATGGTAGTCTACTTTTAACTGGGTGAAATAGGAAGTAGAATGTGAAAATGTGATGGAATTTTAGACCAAGTCATCAAGTGTTATGTGCAGATGAAAATTGTATCTGAACATTTTCCTGATAATTGGGTAGCCGAGTATATGAATGGTCTGAAGTTTGCACATCTGGACTATGAAGGACTTTATTCAGCAATTCCTTTATCCTTTTTCGCTTATTGTTCAAAATGAGATGTCAAGTAGAGGGAACTGATATTTTTTGAGCATACAGTGGGTGGGTCTTACTTTCGTAAGAAGGAAAAAATATCAAAAATAAATGTAGAAATCGTGCTCCCTCAAGTAGATTATTATACCTTGAAAATTTTCATTCTTTTGATAATTAATATAATTATGAGTGGTTCACATTCATCTAGGGAGTCATGTTTATAAAGATGGTCGCAAAGAGAATCAATTGTCTCACGGGTTAAATACATTTTTTTCTATTCTATTAGGGGTCGGTTTATAAATACATCATCGAACTGATTTTTTTTTGAACTACAATTTTTTTATAAACCGTTACTAATTCTGTTAAATTATTTGACTTTGGACGGAAAAATTACATGTGATGCCACGTGAGAGAGAGAAAAAAAACTTACATGTCGCACATTTTTCTTTCTAGCATGTCCACTTGGAAACTCTTATAAATTTAATGCTAAACTAATCAAAATCAAATAAATTAAATAATTCATTCAAAATAAAAGTACAATAAAAATAAAAAATTTAAAATTTATTTTAATCATTATTATTTGGTATGATAAAACTTTGATATTATAACATACAATTTTTTTTTTTTCAATATGATACAATTTTAAATAAATTATATAAATTACACATAAATACGTAATTTTCTTTTAATTTAAATAATTCATTAAATTCATTAATTTTATTAAACTCTCTTCAGATAAAACTAAAATTAGTAATATAACATATAAATGTCTGATATGTAATATTACTAATTTTATCATAATATCCTGAACTTTAATAATGAAAAATTATAAATATTTTTTTTGACAAATTTATCTTTTATTATATTCAGATATATTATATATATTATTAAAATAAGAGATTTGAGCAATGTCTTTAAAATTATTCATCAACAAACCCTTCAAACATCAAGTATTAGTATTATTATTATTTTTATTATTATTATTATTATCTCTCTTTTTTTCTTAAAAATCCTAAATGTCATCAACAAACCCAACAGAGTTCCTCATCTCCAAGTTCAGTAACACAATTCCGAAGAACTCCTTCATCAGCACAAGAATGAAATTGTTGACGCAAACAACCACTCCACGGCGGCGGCGCTTGCTGATTTCCCTTCCCTCTCCGTCGCCGCCTCCACAAAGTTGCAGAAAAAGAAGACCCAACCCATATCCCTGGGATCTGAAATTTGACTAAAGATGGAGGAGAAGAGTAGTGGTAGTTTTTAATATAAATAAACACATTTAATTTGAATTTGTGGTGAAGAAGATGTTGAATTAGATTTGGATTTTGACTACTTCCGACTACGGATCTGGGTTGTTGGAGTTTTAGAACTTGGATTTGTCTATTCCTTTTGTTGTTGATAATGTTGTTTTTGGGTTTTCTTCTTTGAAATATGAGTTTGCAGAGTCTGATAAGATTGGGAAGAGTTGATTTTGGTGGAGAATAGTTTAGGGACGAAGGATTTATGGGGTTTTAGTGAAATGGGTGTTTTGGTTAATGGGTTTGTTGATAGTTGTTGTATGGGGCATGGAGGAGAGGTGTTGGGGTGGGAGGGAGAGGTGGAGAAGAGGTGTTTGAGGAGAGAGAAAGAGGAAGGGAGATTGGAGAAGATGGAGGAGGAGGAAGATCGGCGGTAATGGAGCTTCACTGTCATCAAAAAAAAAAAAATTAAAATATTTAAAAATTAAAAAATATGAATTCATTAATTTATATAAATACATTTGTAAAAATTATTCATTAAAAGAGATTAATTTATTAAAAAATATGAATTTATTAATTTATATGAATTAATTTAATTATTTATTATGAATATTCATTTGATTTATATTTTGTTTAAGTATTTGTTATAGAATTGAGTATAATTTAATTATTATTAGTTATCCAACTCAGCTTTTCTTCCTTGTACAGTTGTAAACATAGATTTGTCACTAATGCCATGTCATTTTTCTGTTACATGGTTAATAGACATAGACGGAAAAATCACTTTTTGTAAATAATATATAGTTCAATGAGTTGACCGTAAAAAAAATGTCTAAAATGCCCATTGTTGAAAAAAATATATAGTTCAATGAGTTGAAAAAAAAATATATCTAAAATGCCCATTGTTGTTCAAATTTATCACTAATGGAGTATCATTGTTGTTCATCAAATTTATTGCCCATTGTTGTTCATCAAATTCTAATCAAATCACTTTGAATATCTCCTAATTTTTATGGACTTTTTTTCTCCATTGATTTTGAACATTAATCAAACATAAACAATCTCAAATCATCTAAACGATTCATCCAACAATCACCCCAATCCAATTAGTTGCAACATCTTAAAAAAACATAGAAAATCTAACTTTAACTTCATCAAGTCCATCAATTGAAGTGTGTTAATCTATTGACATTGTTCTTTGATCAAATATGAGCATTCTATGTGGATTAATAATAGCCCCAAAACATCATCAAATTAGTCTCAAATCATAAAAATCATCTCAATTCGTGAAACATGAAAAATCCTTTATAAAATCGAGCGAAACCTCTATCAAATTAATGAATTGAAGTGTATTAATCTCTGGGCATTGTTCTTTGACCAAATATAATCCCAAAACATCATCAAATCAGTCCCAAATCATCTGAATTCGCGAAACATAAAAAATTGTTATAAAGTCGAGTGAAACTCCTATCAAATCCATGAATCGAACTGTATTAATCTTTGGACGTTTGACCAAATATAACCATCCTCAATGGATTAACAGTCTCAAAACATCATAAAATCAGTCTCAAATTATAAAAATATCTAAATTCACAAAAAATGAAAAACCCCTATAAAATCAAGTAAAACCCTATCAAATAAATCAATCAAAGTGTATTAACCTTTGGACATTGTTGGTTGATCAAATACGAGTATTATCAATGGATTAACAACCTGAAAATATCATTAAATAAGTTCCAAAACTAAAAATATTAAGTTTTAGTGATGATTTTGATGATGTTTATTAATAATTTAGTTGTTTGCTAGCCCAAAAGATTTTCAATGGTTTTAAGTCTGAGTTTGGTCGAAATTTGGATGAATTTGTAAGAGAATAAGATTGGGTACTAATAGAATGTGAGAATTCAGATTTTATGAATAAATATTTAATTTTTTCGAAATAATTTTTTATATTATGGTGTGGATTTGATATAATATTATAGTTGTGGGTAATATTTATAAATTTTGCAAAGTATGCAAGTTGTCATATTATATTCGATTGGTTGGGAATATTCTTTTTGTCGTGGAATATTCGTATTTACTAAGACAATCATTAATTGGATCCCATAATGTAATTATTATTGATCGATTGAAAACGACAAAAATATTTTATGAAAATAACTATGGAGTTTTACCGCTGATCTTCGTTGAACTACTCTCAGTAGTAAAAGTACAATGAATACGCATGGTTGCATAAGAAGACACCAGTATTGATTATTAATGCTTATGTGAGAAGTCACTCGGTTTGGTTCAATTATTATTTATATTTTATATGATGATTTAAGTTTTGTTTTATTCAGTATTATTAACGTAATAAAATGAAAAACTTTTATATAAAAATGTAATACTTTTATAAAGTTATTCGCTTTATTAGGCTTAATAGTAAAATCTTTTATATAAAAATGTAATACTTTTATAAAGTTATCTGCTTTTATTGTATAATAATTAGAATATATTATATTTTATTATGATAGTGTAATACTCATATAAGATTTGCATAGTAAAAAATTTTTTTTAAAAGTTATTCGTTTTATTAGATTATAAATAGAATATATTATATTTTATTTAAAAGATTTTGCTTTTAATTATGGATCGCTCGATTAAAGTAAATCAATCTGACCGCTCATGAGTTAGTTACTATGCAATCCATTCTTCTATAAATAGAAGCTCATTCCTTCATTATTTTCTTACTTAATTCATTGAAACTTCAGAGAGATAAACCGTAGAGAGAAAGAAGAAAATTATTCTCGCTACTTAACTACTCTTATATCCAGCTTTCTTTTACGGTAGTGTGGGTATTATTTCTTTTGTATTCATGAAGAGAACTTCTATTATTCCATCTTTATTATTCTCATTGGAATAACCTGTATACGCCATGATCTACACTTATACTTGGTGATTTCATTTGTTATTCTATTCGTTATTATTCGCTGGAACATCATGTTCAGGTTTTACGCTTTAACCTCGGTTCCGCCTTTTTATTATTCTGTTGTAACATCCTCGTTCGCTTTTTGCGACTTCGGTTCCGCCTTTATTATTCTCGGTTGAACATCCCGCTTGGTGTGAATTTCACCGACCTAGTTCCGCCATTTAGTATTCTCATTGAATAACTCGTTTCTGCATGTGCATACGCATGCATGGTGATTTCGTTGTTATTCCATTCTTTATTATTCTATTGAATATCCTCGCTTGCGCAGACATATACCGACCGATTCCGTTATTTATTATTCGATGGAATAACTTTGTTTATCGCAATCACCGCATGCACGGTGATTTCTTTTGTTATTACATTCTTTATTATACTCGATTAAGTTACTGACTTTGACTTCTAAACTCCATGAAATTAGTGGAATATCCTCGATATTTGCGCTTCATCCAAAGATTTTTCATGGAAATATTCTTCCGAGCATTCTTGAATTTTACTCTACAAAGAAGTATCATGTCATCAATTTGGACGTTATTAGTTCCCTAATAAATTAATTCGTGAACTTGTTTTATCAATTCTTATATCATTGTCATCATCCTCATGTTTATATTTTTTAAAAAGTCATATGTGGCTCTGTAGTGCATAGATGGACTTGGTATGATTATGACTGTGGATTATTCTTTGTAAATCATGACCGTAATGTTATAAATGATGTGATAAAATTCCTCATTGGCCCGTAGAGTGCATTGATGGACGCTTATCGGCATGATCACGATATGAGAGACCCCAGATTTTATCAATAAAGATTTAAATTTTTTCAAATAATTTTTAATATTATGGTGTGAATTTGAGATAATATTATAGTTGTGGGTAGTATTTATAAATTTTGCAAAGTATGCAAGTTGTTATATTATATTCGATTGGTCGGGAATATTTTTTTGTGTCGTAAAATATTGGTACGACTTGCAAGACAATTATTGGTGGACCCTATTAATGTAATTATTGCCGGATCGAGAAAACGACAAAAATATTTTATTGAAATAACGGCGGAAGTTTTACTGCTTGATAATCTTTGTTGAACTACTTTCGGTAGTAAAAGTACAATGAATACGCAGTGGTTGCATAGAGTAGCACACTGTTATTGATTATCACGTGACGCCCCCAAAATTAGGTATTCATCACCCATTCGAGTCGCCAAATACATGGTACAAAATACAAATACAAACTTAATTATACAACCGTCGTAATATACTTACAATTCATAAACCGAGAGTTCTAATAGAATGTTGTCATCTGAACAATATCCATACTCAAGAGTCCTTATTACATTTATTGTCACACTATTTAATGTAATAGTGAGGACTACTAATGCTATCTTCGGACCATCACTCTTTTCCCCGACTCGTCTCAACCTATATTCTCATTTCCTAAAGAGAATAAAGGAAAGAAAGGGTGAGCTCAACTAGCCCAAAGAAGAAATATTACGACTAAGATAATGCGTAATAAATTATCAATAGTCTTCAACAATATTAAACCGATAAAATACAATGACAACCGGTTTAACTCGCAATGAATATGCAATCCATTAAAAGAGTCAAGTAGAAAATAAAGTCTACTATCTTTTAGGTTTTAAAAGGTTTTCATCAATTTTTATCGCTGAGACTCAGCTTAATTAATAATCCGCATCATCCCTGTACCACGGTCAAGGATTTTCATTAAATCATCAATGGTCATGACTATACCGAATAAACCCTGGTCATAATCATACCAAAAACTATTCATCAATGCATTACAGGCCACTGAGGACTTTTATCACATCATTTATCACAGGTCATGATTATACCGAATGATCCCTGGTCATAATCATACCAAGTCCATCTATGCATGTAAGCCAAAGATGACTTTCAACATAATATAACATGAGGATGATGTCAATGATATAAGAATTCAATAAAACAAGTTCAGGAATTAATTTATTCAGGAACTAATAACGTCCAAATTATCAACATGATATTTCCATGAAAAATACTGGATGAAGCGCAAATATCAAGGATATTCCACTAATTTCATGGAGTATAGAAGTCAAAGCTTTAACCAACTGACTATAATAAAGAATGGAATAACAAAAGAAATCACCATGCATGCGGTACTTCGCATAAACATGTTATTCCATCAGAATAATAAATAACGGAACCAGGTCAGGCGTGATATGCACCGACAGGATATTCCAATAGAATAATAAAGAATGGAATACAACAGAAATCACCATGCATGCGGTACTTGTGATGATGTGTTATTCCAATGTAATACTAAATGATTTTAACCAGCCGTGTAAAATTCACAATCGATGTGATGTTCCAATGTAATAATAAAGAATTAAAACTAAACCAGTCCTAGTATAAGATGCATAAGATATTCCAATGTAATAAATGAATAATTAAATGGAACCAGTCCCACAGATAACACGCATGTGATATTCCAATGTAATAATTGATGAGTAGGTTTTATACCTATGAACTGATATTATTAAACTTAATTATTGCTATCTTTAATTGTTTTTTAGTATCTTTTATCTATTTTTGTGTTTATTTTGTGTAGGTTGGAGCCGGAGGGACAAATTGGTCATTTTGGAGAAGAAAAAGGTCAAAATCATTAAAATTAGAGCCGAGTGGCATTTTGTAATTACGTGGTCTCGGTCAAGCGCCTAGCGCTTGAAATGAGCCAGTGTTGAGCGCCTAGCGCCATGCAATGCTAACAAAAGGAGGATTTTCTACTTCCAAGTGGGTGGTCAAGCCAAAAAGGAATCAATGAGAGGGAGACTAATACAAATAGAGGAGACTTTAGAAAAGACGATCACTCAATTTTTCAAGGGTTTCACAGAGAGAACTACGAAGGAAAAACACGAAGGAAAATTGCAAAGGGTCAAGATCAAGGAGAGAGTATTGAGAAAATTCGAGTTTCTTCTTCTTCTTCTCTAGTTTTATCTTTTGTAATTATCTCGGGATGTTTGGATTATTAACTGGATGATGTTTTTCTTTTTTATTATTATGAACTAAATTTTCATTAAGATTGCAACGGAACTTGGTATGTAGTTTTAATTAAATCTTCCCATTGAATGAAAGTTGGTTTTTATTGAATTGTTTATTATATCTTTTGCTTATTGATTAATTGTTTGGCCATCAATTATTGTGATAATCTATATAAAATTGGAAGATGGAGTATAGATTAAGATCTGGATATGATAACATCTCGCTCATATAATCAATAGGGTTAATATGATTAGCATGTAGGATAGAATATACCCATGTCTTTTGTATCCTTTGAAAGAATTTATGCATAAACCCTAATTAACTTGATTCACATAGGAATATAGTGAATTAATTGAGAAGGGTGTTCCTTGTAATTTTGTGTCTTAAGGATCGGAGTTAGGAGGATTTGTTCACGTGATTTGGAAAAAGTGTGTGAATTTTATAAATCATTCTTGGATAATGATTCATATTAATTAATTGCTTTAAATGGGAAGTGAATTGAATTAAATGAAATACCAAGGGAAGTTGTAATCTTAATCTGTTAAATCTGCAGTTATTCTTGAGAAATTTTGATTCTTAATCATTAGTTTTGTTAAGTTTAAATTTGAATCAAAAACAAAATTTCGTAGTTTAAAATAGGATTAATTGCATTAGAATTAGTAATTGATAAATATTAGTCTATTTCCTCGTGGGAACGATATCCTTGCTTGCTAAATATTATAATTGAACGCGTATACTTGCGTGGTAAAGTGCTATTAAAAATTAGGCAACAAGTTTTTGGCGCCGTTGCCGGGGAAATTAGTTTAATATTTTGTCATTATTAAATTCAATGAAATTAATCTTAATTTAAACATTTTTTATTTTATTTTATTTTTGTCTCTAGTCTAATTCCTTTTCAGGTACCATGGACAACTATGACTATCATCGGGCCATATTCGAGAATGACTCGACCAAGTGGAGGTAGAGAATTATGGACTCGATGAATTGTCAACACAATTTGGGACACTTTCAAGGAATATTGATGCTTTATCAACACAACTTATTCAAAGTATAGCGGTGAAATGTGAGTATTGTTGTGGAAACCATCCGAGTCATCAATGCACCATCAGTTTTGAGTCATTACAATATAGTGGTAACTTCGACGATTACCCCAACAATTATGAATATTCCGGTAATTATCATCATGAGTGGGGGAATCCACTAAATCTTTCTTGGAGCGATGACAATCTAGCCCAACCATTTGCTCCGTGCCAATCATACACTCTTGAATTACAAGTTCAAGCTTTTAATCATGAAGAAGAAAGGATTTTAAACTTGGAAGGACTTATTTCCAAGTTCATGGTTTTGATTGAGGAGCAGACGAATAGTCAGGAGATGTCGATTCAAAATCTTGAGAACCAGGTGGGACAACTTTTCAACGCCATCATCAATCGCCCTCACGGTGAAGTGTCAAGCAACACGGTTCCCGAGACTAATGGATTGCCCACGCTAAATCTGGAATCGGATGTGCCAAAAGAAAAGGATATGGAAAGGGAGGAGACAAGTGGAGAACAGGAAAAGAAGGTCGCCAAAGATCTAGCCTTGAGTTCTGACATAGATGAACCAATTTTGATAGTGCCCCATATATCTTCTCCACCAAAGTTTAAGGATCCGGTTAGATTTTCAATCATGTGTCCAATTGGTAGTCATTTTTTTGATAAGGCTATATATGACAAGGAAGTTAGCTTAAAATTTGTGTCATGGTGTGAAGAGAATGGGAAGAGAGATGAAGAACCAGTTTTTCTGGAAAAGCTTCAACATAAAAATTCGTTCATAGATACAACTCAGAAAATGCCTAGTTATTTGAAGGTTTTAAAAGGGTATCCACCTATAAAGAACAAGCTAGGTGAATTTGAATCAATAACCCTTACTGATGGGAAACTCTTGGAAGTTATGTTATTACTAATGGATGGAGGGTTCCTCAATTTTCGAAGGGGAATTGGATAGAGAAAGTTGAAGCGCCAGTCAAGACTATAAACTAAGCGTTAATCGGGAGGCAACCCAGAATTTTTATTGTTATTTTCTATTTTACTTTTATTTTGTTTAATTTGCTTTTATCGTTAGTTTATTTAGTGGTTAAACTTTTATAATTTAGGTTTTGTTACACCCTTATGTTCTCTAACATGATATTTAATTGATTTCGTAGGAAACATGAATTCTTATTTAAGCGGGTTTGACTAATGGCCACTACGACTACCTGGGGGGGGTCTCGCCTCCCCGTGAGTGAAGCATTGCTTCAAATTTCACCTGGTGAGTCGAAGTCGTAAGGGGCGAAGCTCGAAGCTAAGCACCTTATGAGCTCAATAGAAGAATATCCATTTGTCAAATTCTCATATTTCTAATCATTTCCCTCATTTTTAGTGTTATTGAATTGCTAAGTGGTGTAGGTTATTTATTTATTTATTTATTTTATTTAGGCGAATTTTTAATGTTGGTTAGTTTTCTTTTATTTTAGAATGTAGTTTATCTAGGTTATGGTTTTAGAATAAGTCTTAATTTAAGTTGTGGTATGCAGGTTGGGAGCACAAAGAAGTAAACAGTAAACCAAAGGCCCAAGACATGCCCAAGCGCTTAAAGGCCAAGCCAGCACAAGCTAAGCGCTAGCGCCCACTCTGCATAGCAGCACGACGAGCACCAAGCGCTTAAGCGCCCATACCCAAAGACAAACCAAGCGCTTAAAGGCCCAAGTCGAAGAGCTATCACAAGACCCTAAGCGCTTAAAGGCGGTCCGAGATAAGGTAATTCTAAGCGCTTAAAGCCCATGCATACAAACATATCACTACCTAGCGCTGGCGGTCCAAATTAAAGAAACTCAAGCGCTAGGCGCCATGCCAAGATCTTTAAAAAAAAATAAGCCCTAATCGGGCAAAACAAATCCAAACCCAAATCAAACACTCTCTCTTCTCCCACTCCAATTCAAATTCACTCAAATCACAACCTCCTCTAATTTAGCCACTAGAATCAACGCTTTCTTGTATAAGCCTAATCAAACACTCAATCTCCTACCCAAACCAAGGCACTTAATCTCCATATGGTCATCCTTCATCACTAATTCGGGCACCAACTCACATTCAAGCCACATCTATCTCAAGTAAGTGCTCAACCCTCAAAATAAATTGCTCCCTACAACTTTGATCGAACATCATATCCGGCTATAACCAATTCATTGACGACTAGTGTGCTTAGTTATTAACAAATTTGGTGAAAATTAAGTTTGGGGAGTGTCTACCAATAATAGTGTTCAAAATTTGTGCACACCAAGTGTTCGATATATTGTCACAAAGAGGATCGGCCCATACTAAGCCTCTAAACATCGCCTATCGGGCAAGCAATTCACACACAAGACTCATGGCTACTAAAAGGCAAAGAGGCGAGACTTCTACACTTCGACTAAGTATGACAAAAGAGATTTGTAAGTGCTAGTGCATCCGAAAGATATTACAATGTGCTTTCTAGTAAAACGCTAATTCTCGAAGGTGGATTATTGCGCCAGAGGCGTAAGATGGGGAGTTACTACAAATGATTGGAAGTAGAAGATGGGGTAACTTTGCATCCAAACCGGATTCATCATCATTAAAATTGTTAAAATTCTATGCCAATGCAAAAGATGTTGTTGGTAACATAATTTGGGTTCGCGAAAATCGCTGGAGGTCGGGCTTAGGACAATAAATGCTTACTACTATTGAACATAATACCCAATAATGGTTACATGCAATATTTAGAGCACGAGCTAGACTACAAAGTGAGATCATTCAAGCTTTGTGTGTACGAACAACATGGAAATTAACAGATCAACAAGAAGTCGTTTTGTTCCTCGCATCCGCATTTAGCAGCGCTTATGGGAAAGCATGGCATGCCTTTATTTGTGCCAAGTTGATGCTGCAGTAGGCATATGACCGATGTTATAAATCAACGGCGTATGCTTTTCTCATTGCACAAGGAAAAACGATAGATGTGGGTCACAAGAGTATATCATGATTCAATTGACAAAGCAATTCGAGGAGGGACCTCGTGGATTACCTCACCCATCTTTGATCAACGGACTATGTCAACAAGTTTGAGTCAAATGGGATGCCAAGAAGCTAGACAACCTCCCTTAGTCATTTGCGATTGACCACTCGCTTATTAAGAAGTACAAGGTATGGGGTGGTGGTATACGACACCCGAGAGGGTTAGGGTTCATTATCGTGCCTCCAGAGTCTCAATTGAGCCTAATCAACAATTACACGATAATCCTCCCCGCAAATGGAAGTTCTGGGCCACCACCAAATTTTTTTGAAGATATTCACGAGAATTAAGAAATCAAACTAGAAGGATTGACATGGTGGCTACTAGAGTTCAACAGGGGTTTTGACCGGGTTGAAAGAAATCAGATAGCCTAGCTCAAATGACAAACGAGATGTATCGGAACCAGAGATGCAAAGATTCCTAGAGATGTTTGACCAAGATGAATCCAAATTACCGCCTCCCTACCAATTTCCCCATTGTCAAGCGCATTCTCCTACGATCTACCCCTCAAGATGAGGTTGATGAAGAAGAAGACGAGGATACTTGACGAGGAATAAGGCGCCTATCTTCCGTGGAAGTCCTCGATTACCTAATTTCTTATGTTTTGTTTGTTATATACAATGAGGACATTGCATAGGTGAAGTTTGGGGGTGCATTCATGTAGTATTCATTTAGTAGTTTTTGCATTCATGTAGTATTCATTTCGTAGTTTTTCATGTAATTTTCATTCTACTTTCTTAAAAAAAAAATTAAAATAAAAAAAATTAATTAAAAAAAAAAAAAAAAAAAAAAAATTTCAAATATTTGCATGTTTCCAGCTGTTAGATAGTTTAAGTCTATTTTGGCCAGTGATGAGATTGGAATTGAGTAGACAAGTATAGTACTGACTGTTAAGACTGTGATGTGATTTCTTGTCATGATTTGAATCTTTACCTGTTTGAAACTGATATAATAAGGATAGCACAGTAAAAATAACTATGTTGACTGATTGAGTCTAAATTGACACATAGTTGACTTTTTGAGGATAATACTAGTTTGAATGAATGAAAGACATGAATAGGCGGAGATGACTGAATTTAGACAAAAACTTAAGTTTGGGGAAAAAATTTGGGATATATAAGCTTCAAAAGAAAAAAAAAATTACCGTGGCTAGTTTTGTTTCGGGGCCTTTGTTACTTGAGCAAGTACGCCCGAAGGGGTGTCTTAACACCTAGCGCCCTAAGGTCTTATATGGTCTGGGAGTCGTTGGTTTATTCCTAATTGGATTAGGAAGGAAAATTAGTTAAATGAGTTTAATTAATTATCCCTAATAAGATTAGGGAGCTTAATTAATTAAAAGAATTTAATTAATTAAATAAAACCCAATTCCTTAATTGTTAAGATGGGTTGCCCACATTTATAAATAAGAGGAGTCTTATTATGGGTGGTGGGGGTTGTTGACTTTTTCAACATACGACATAATTCCAATTGTTGGGAGAATACACCCTTTCTATAGAGATAGAAAACTAGGGTTTGAGCCAACCCTTCTTTCTTGAATTCTTATTATTCTTTGGTGGATCACCTCTGAGGCCAAACATATGGGTGGCTAACGTTGATCAAAGGAAGGAACAAAACCCCAAAGGATTCAAGTTGAACGCGAAAGGATTTGGAGGTGAACTTGTACTGAGGGAAGCTCGATCTTCAAGGGTATGATTTTATTCTTTATCTTTTTTCGCTTAATTAATAATTGTGCATAAAGGGTGATCCGGGTATATATGGTTTGTAAATTTTTTAAACTCGATTTTACACGCTTCCACACTTTTTATGCAATTTGATTTGCGTTCTTGAATATTACAAAACCTAATAAATGCATCGAGCCAAACCTTTATGCAAATTATTAATTATTTTATTTGATATGTATATTGATATGTGTTTAGAACAATTTAATTGGGCATAATTTATTGTATAAAATTTATTTAAAAAAAAGAAAAAAAAAGAAAAAAAAAACTAGCTGCTAATTCGCGTGGGATTCGGCAGGAGCACGAATTTGGAAGCATGAATGTATATATATATATATTAATTATTTTATAATTAAAATAAAAGTTTATTTTAATTTTAAAATAAAAGGTTTATTTTAATATTAAAATATAAAGTTTTATTTTAATTTTAAATAATTTTATAATTAAAATAAAAGGTTTATTTTAATCTTAAAATAAAAGGTTTATTTTAATATTAAAATAAAAGATTTATTTTAATTTTAAAATTAGAATTTCATGCTAACTAATTAGAGTTGGAATTGGATTCCATGATAACTAATTGGAGTTGAAATTGATCTTTCCTTAAATAAAGGAGTTTATTTAGATATGAAATATGATTTCATATTATTCAAAATAAAAGAGTTTATTTGTGAATAGGAAAGAGAATCCTAATTTCCTTAAATAAAGGAGTTTATTTAAATATGGAATAAGATTTCATATTATTCAAAATAAAGGAGTTTATTTGTGAATAGGAAAGAATATCCGTGTTTCCTTTAATAAAAGATTTTTTTTTTTCATGGAATTGATTCCATAATTAATTAAAATAAAAGAGTTTATTTTAATTAAAGATTTTTTTATATGGAATTGATTCCATAATTAATTAAAATAAAGGAGTTTATTTTGATTAATGATTTTGATTAAAATAAAATAGTTTATTTTATTCAAAATTGGATAAATTAAAATAAAATAGTTTTATTTTGATTTAAATTTGGATTAAAATAAAGGAGTTTATTTTGATTCAAAAATAGATTTTATACTAACTAAATTTGCCCATTAAATGATATCAATATATATATTAAATGTTTATTATTCATGAGATGAATATTATTTATTGATGCATATGGTGATGTGTATGATAATAAATGGGATTGATTAAGGACTATCACCAATGCGATTGGATTTTATTTTAGTAGGATGCATGAATGTATGGGTTTTATTAAATGGGGTCTCACAGATTGCCTTCTCTAATTTTTCTTAATGTAAATTCTATCTCCCTCCTATGTACTTCTCCTCGATCACGATCAAGGTTTCTATTTATTTTAAATAGTTTTGTAATAGGAATAATTAGAATTAATTTTGAAAAATTAGAGATCAAGGAGCAAGGGAGCGTGAAGACCCGTTTGTAATGGAGCCCTAGGGTTTAAATGTAATAGTTATATTTAAATATTATTTCTTGCACCCTTGGGGTTTGACCTTTTGTTCACTTGGTGGCTCTAGTGAACCAAACTAGAATAAAAGTCCATAATCAATCCGGGTAGAATATAGTATTCTATATGTGCATGCGTATACTATATATATTATATATTATGCAAACATGCTTCGCATGTTCATTAATACGACGCGTATTTTATATATATATGTGCACGCTGCTAAACAAGATGAGACAAATTAATAACAAACCCCTCAATTTTTTATATTAAGTCCTAAGCGCTCAAAGATATTTGGAATATCGAACGTCGCTTTCTAGCATGATAAAATTAATAGAGTATTAAATATTTAATATGAGTTTGTTGTGTCATCACAAGGCAAGTATTAAGTATTTAAGATGTTAATTTATCACATTTGATGCTTATAAAGAAAATTGAACAATATTGTTTTGTTGTGTCACCACAAGGATGATATTTTTCTTTTTGAATATATGGAGTGCTAGGTCGGACTTAACTTGGATAATTTTGATTCTGGATGTGCCACCACTGATCAAAATAATCTAAGAGGCAAAATACAAGGAGTCAGATAGTTGATGTAATTGACAAAAGTTGTCTACCTATTTATTTATATATTGTTTGTTGTGTCACCACAAGGCTATATACATTTGAAATGGGATCCTTATTCTCACTAGCAAATCTTTAATTAGATTTTGCTTTAACTATATAAGTGAGGGTAATATAGTTTGAAGAAAATAGTGGGAGATACCAATTTAAAACAAGACCTAATTTATTTTGGTAATTAATAAAAGAATGTATGTTAAAATGTTGTTAATTACAAATTCATTTACAGAATTTTACAATGTTTAAATTACTATCAATACGTAGCATATTAGATGCTAAATTAACCAGACCGAATTAAATGGATTGGTTAAAGAATTTGAGAATAGTTCTCATAGCTGAAAAGCTATCTTATATCCTTAATACGCCTATCCCTGCAATGGTTGCATACAATGCCTCTGAGGAAGAGATTGCTACTTTTAGAAAGTGGCAAGATGATGCACAATGCTTGGCTCGATGCATCATGCTCGCATCCACGAGTAACGAGCTTCAGCCACAAGACGACACTATGGATGCTCCTACTATATTCCCCGCACATCAAGTAGTTGATGGTGAGGAAAGTAGGACTGATAGATATTAGATATCTAAGGAGCTCTTCCGATCTAGAATGGTCAATGGCACTATAGTATGTGGATAAAAGTTCTTAACATAATCAATTTGATTGATCAATTAAGATAACAGATTTTGTCATGGATGGAGAGTTGAGCCAAGATTTGATCTTGCACTCACTCCCTAATTCCTTTCATAATTGTTGTGAATTTTCATATGAACAAGCTAGATATCAACCTTTCTTGATTTGCTTAACATATTGAAAAATGTTGAGAGTCACTTTCCAACCAAGAAAGATCAAGTCTTCTTGGTAGGGGCCAAAGGATCTTCTAAAAAGAAGAACGATTCAAAGAAGGTAAATAGAAAGGCGTAAACAAAGGATAATAAGAGCAAAACCGATATGGATAAAGAAAGGAGCTTGCTTCCACCGCAATAAGCTCGGACACCGGAAAGAATCAAGAAGCATCTTACGAGGCTAACCAAAGAAGCTTAGTGAAGTTTCTAATTATAAATACAAATTTGTTCATGATTTAAAATAAATTTTTCTTTAAGTCAAGGTTCTACTTGGGTATTGGATACCAACTTTGGTTATCATAAATATAGATTTATGAAGGACCAAGCGTAAGTAGAAAGTTAAACAAAGATAAGTAATCCTATGTGTGGAAAATGAAGCAAAGGTTCACGCATTAGCTATGGAAACTTATAGTTTAGCAATGCCTACGGCAAATCTATTAAGTCAATAAGTTGTTATTGTATTCCCTGTTTGTTAAAAATATTATTTTCATTTTATTGTTGGACAATGAAATCTTTGGTATTATAATTAAGAACAATTGTTGTTCTATTTATAATAATAATGTTTTGTATAGAATCGAATATTACTTAATGGATTTTGTATACTGACTTCACGTGAAAATAATTTTACAAATTGAACAAATTAGTATAAGAAAAGGAGATGATCATTCAAAGAGTTGAATGTGTGTATTTGTTTGAATACAAGTATGAATTATTTGAAAGGTTCAAAGAATTGATGAGTGAAACAAATTAATGAAGTATTAAGATTCTTTGATTAGATCAAGGAATAAATACTTGTGCAATAAGTTTCTAGATCATCTCATGGTTTTCTCATAATGGACGCCTCCTGATACGCAATAATTGATTGATGTATCTAAAAGGAAAATTCATACCTTGTTGGACATGGTGCAGTCTATAATGATTTTACCGACATTCTAGTATCCTTTTAGGGTCATGTCCTAGAAATGGTCGACATCTCACGAAAAGGTAACCTCAAAATCCAAATTTCAAGACTCCATAAAAGTTATGGACATGGAGGATTCCTAATCTTAAGTATGTTAAGATAAGTGGTTGTCCAACTTATGTGAAAAGGTTTCAAAGGATAAGCTTGGGACAAGATTTGACAAGTGTCGATTTGTGGGACATCCTAAAGTAAGTTTAGGGTATATGTTCTATAATCCGCTTAAAAAAGGTGTTTATTGTGAACACGCCGCCTTCTAAGATAAATGTGTTTATCATTGAAGGGGCTAGTGGGAGGATAATAGATCTTGAAGAGTTCAAGAACCACAAAACACTATAAGTCAAATAAGAGGAACCTATAGATGTACCTATTGTACCTCACAAATCAATCGCAAATCTGAATAAGATCAAGATACCTAGGAGGTATGGATTCATCATAGATGATGATGATGAGGTACACATCATAGAAGATGATGATCCATTACATACGATGAGGTAAGTGTTGTAGACACTCGGAGAAATGGATCAAGCAAGTTTCTCAAATATGGAACATTCGTTTTTGATGAGGCAATCAAAAGAGTTTGATTTTATCAAAAATAAGAATGAACCTAGTGTGTACAAAAGGGTCAGTGGGAGCATCGTGACATTCCTAGTACTATATGTTGATATACTACGGATAAGGAATGACATATTAATGCTACAATCAAGAATGATAAAGTTGTTCAAACATTCATCCATGAATGGTTTGGGAAGAGTATCTTAATTGGGGATATAAATCTATATAGATAGATTTAAGAGGATGCTCGACTTAACCCAATGAACTATATTCATTTGATGCTAAAGTCGCTTAGCATGGCAAACTCCAAGAGATGTCTCATGTTGATGAGCCATGGAGTGTATCTCTTAATAGTCCCCATGCACTCCTAAAAGAGAGGTCGCATGAGTGACAATCATGCATGCAATGAAATGTACGAGACCTAATGTTGATCACCATATTATGGAGAAGTTCACTATGAGTCGTTGAAAACATCTTAAAGTGCTTAACCGGCACTAAGGATGTGATCATATTCATGGTGGGTCTAAATTAAAACTAGAGGGCTTAACAGACTCAAGTTTTTCAAAAAGACCAAGATAACAGAAAAATCCACTTTAAGGTAAAGCGTTATCTTGAATAGTGGTGCAGTGAATTGGAAAAGTTCCAAACAGCAAAGAGTTGCTGGTTTAGTGATAAAAACAAAGTATATAGCTATAAATGAAGCTGCAAGTTGATTGTTTGGATTAAAAGTTCATTACAGAACTAGGAATAGTTCCTAAGTCTCATCTTGGATCTAAACATGTGTTGTGGCACTTTCATTTGATTATTAGAATCATTGAAAGATGGGAAATCACTATAGAGATAGTGGACTCTCATGAACAACATTACATATCCATTAACTAAAGCTTATCCAACAGCAGGATAATCGTCACTTAGAGAAGAAGAGTATGAGTTACCATGACGATTGGCTTTAGTGCAAGTGGGAGATTGAAAGTAGTATGCACACAAGCCAATCATGTTTGATGATAAAGCATATACTTTGTAACAATCTTATTCATTTATTAATAAAAAGTATTAATTTATTAAAGGCTTTTAATTATCTACATGATCTCGCTTTTTTATAATATGTGATAAACCCATAGTTTTAAGCAATGCTTTTAGAATAATGATGATGATCATTCTAATGAGATCTAAATTCTTAGAAAGCTTAAAACTAAAATAGTTCCCAATCATTGGATTACTAAATTGGGGATTAGTGAATCCGGATAGATTGGGTACATACGTCGTTCTTGCTCATTGGATGAGGATGATTGATCTCATCATCATTTGTGTGGAGACACTAAAGCAAGTATGTAGGTGCTTATTAGAGAATAAGTTCACCGAACGTGGCTCGCTAAGGAATACCTAATGGAGTTTTAGTTGCTCATCAATAGGAATTCTCAGAGTGATAGTAGTAAAGACAAGTAATCCTTGGACTTGAGATCATCATAGTATCTTGTGTATGATGAGTTATACTTTGACTTATTCCTTAAGACCCTTAGGGTATATCAAAGGGTATGCTTGGGTATAATAAGTTGTATACGGGAGATAATGTATGATCAATAAAGAATCTACCACTTCTAATAAAAGAAGAGAAATGTCCTATGTGATTCGATAAATGACAACCCAAGAGTCCTTAGTTGAAGCGAATGAAATTAGAAAGGAGTTTCTAATTTGCATTATTTGAGTTGTGCATTTAAGGATCGAAATACATATAATTAAATAAAATAAGACTTGACAATAATTCCATGCCTTATATTTAATTGGGACATCAGTATGGTGGAAGGATTGAATTGATTTGTAACTATTTACTCAAAGGTTCTTTTTATGATTAATGTTGAAATCTATATTATCCGGAAAGTCGTTGATCGCTAGGGAGGCTTATCCCTATCAGAATAAATATTATTTATTTAAATAAATTAATTGTTTAATTTATTTATTTAAATAAGATTAGAATTGTTCTAATTGATTTATTCACAACCGGTTTAATACGGAGAACCTAAAGGGTCACACCATAAAAAGGAAGAATAATTATTTAAGAAGTTAATGGCATAATCGTAATAATATATTATGTATGTTTAATTTAATCTATGGTGATAGAATAAATTAAATAACTTAATATTTATTATTTAATATTTTAGAAATATTAAATATAAATTAATAAGAGGAGTCTTATTAATATTATTACAATTATTATTATTTTAATTTCTAAAAGAGTTTAGGAATTAATTTAATATAAGTACTCTCATTTATTCCTAATTGATTAGGAAGGAAAATTAGTTAAAGGAGTTTAATTAATTATCCCTAATAAGATTAAGGAGCTTAATTAATTAAAAGAATTTAATTAATTAAATAAAACCCAATTCCTTAATTGTTAAGATGGGTTGCCCACATTTATAAATAAGAGGAGTCTTATTATGGGTGGTGGGGTTTGTTGACTTTTTCAACATACGACATAATTCCAATTGTTGGGAGAGTACACCCTTTCTATAGAGATAGAAAAACTAGGGTTTGAGCCAATACCCTTTCTTGAATTCTTATTATTCTTTGGTGGATCACCTCTGAGAGCCAAACATATGGGTGGCTAACGTTGATCAAAGGAAGGAACAAAACCCTGGTGGATTCAAGTTGAACGCGAAAGGATTTGGAGGTGAACTTGTACCTGAGGAAGCTCGATCTTCAAGAGTATGATTTTATTCTTTATCTTTTCGTTTAATTAATAATTGTGCATAAAGGGTGATCCGGGTATATGGTTTGTAAATTTTTTTTAAACTCTGATTTTACACGTTTTCGCACTTTTTATGCAATTTGATTGCGTTCTTGAATATTACAAACCTAACAAGAATGTCACCAAGTATAGGGTAGACCGCGTATATTAATTATTCCAACAGAATAATAAAGATTGGAATAACAGAAGTTCTCTTCATGAATATAAAAGAATAATATCCCTTACCTCAAAAGAAGACTGGATACTGAAATAGTGAGGTAGTAGATTTCTCTTCTTCCTTCTCTCTATAATTTCTCTCTATAATAATGGCTCTAAAGCTTTTGTGAATTGGTGAGAAATGAAGGAAGAATGAGCTTCTATTTATAGGAAAATATAGTTTCGATAATTGCATGTTTTGGGGCTCGAAATATTACAGTACAATACATCCAACTTTTCTTTCATTTTTACTTCAGTCATCCAAGTATTATCAAACTTGCACCACCTCCCCTAATAGTAAATCATGTGAATCAATAGTAAATCATGTGACTCAATAGTTCTAAACATGTGAAAAATTAATTACAAGATAAGTACTCTCCATCTATACCTCTATTTTTAACTTAGTCAAGCAAGTATCATCAATCTTGCACCAACTCCGCTAATAGTAAGTGAATGTGACTCAATAGTAACTCATGAATAGTAACTCGTGAATAGTAACTCGTGAATAGTAACTTGTGAATAGTAACTCGTGAATAGTAATTCGTGAATAGTAACTCGTGAATAGTACTCTGACACGAAAAGTGCCCTGAATACCCAATTGAAAAAAACTGAATGACTTCTCACGTAAGCATCAATAATCAATACCGTATGCTACTATGCAACCACTCGTATTACTGTACTTTTACTACCGAGTAGTTCAACAGTATTAACGGTAAAACTTCCGCCGTTATTTTCATAAAAATATTTTTGTCGCTTTCTCATTCCGATAATAATTCCGTTCATGGGTCCACTTAATGATTGTATCATTCGCATTTAATATTCCCCGACACAAAGAATATTCCCCGACCAATCGAATATAATATGACAACTTGCATACTTTGTAAAATTTATAAATACTAACCACAACTATAATATTATCTCAAATTCACACCATAATATTAAAAATTATTTCGAGAAAATTTAAATCTTTATTGATAAAATCTGGGGTCTCACAATTGATGCTTATGTGAGAAGTCACTCAGTTTGATTCCATTATTGTCGATTAATAATATGAATTATTATAGCGACAATGAAGTTTTGTTTTAATTATTATAGCGATAATGACGTTTTGTTTTATTCAGATTATTAACGTAATAAAATGTAAAAACATCTTTTATATAAAATGTATCACTTTATTAAAGTTATTCTATAAATAGAATATATTATATTTTATTATGCGATAAGTGTTGCATAGTGTTTGCATAGTAAAATGTTTTTATATAAATAGAATATATTATATTTTATTTAAAAGATTTTGCTTTAAATATGGACCATCGATTAAAGTAAATCAATCTGGACCGTTCATGGATTAGTTACTATGCATTCCATTTTCCTATAAATAAAGCTCATTCCTTCATTATTTTCTTACGAATTCACCAAACTCTAGAGAGAGAAATTATAGAGAGAAGCTATAGAGAGAAAATCTATAGAGAGAAAGAAGAAGAGTATTCTCAGTACTTCACTACTTTGATATCCAAAGGTCTTTTACTTGTAAGGGATATTATTCTTTTGTATTCAAGAAGAGAACTTCTATTATTCCATTTCTTTATTGTTCATTGGAATAACTCGTATACGCTTAATACCCTATACTTGGTGACATTCTTCTATTATTCTCATCTTTATTATTCATTGGAACATCCTGTTCATAGCTTTTACGCCGACCCGGTTCCATCTTTATTATTCTGTCTTTTTTATTCATTGGAATATCCTCGCCTGTGTGTTTTACACCTGGACCGGGTTCCATCTTTATTATTATCAGATTTATTATTTTGTTGGAATAACCTTTCTACGCGGCACCGCATGCATGGTGATTTCATTGTTATTCCATTCTTTATTATTCTCGTTGGAACATCCTCAGCGGGCGTGAATTTCACCGACTTCGTTCCGTTATTATTATTCTCGTTGAATAACTCGCCTATGCAAGTACCGCATGCATGGTGATTTCTTTTGTTATTCCATTCGTTATTATACTCAAATTGGTTAAAATTTTAACTTCTATACTCCATGAATTAGTGGAATATCCTCGATATTTAAGCTTCATCCAAAGATTTTCATGGAAATATTTTTCTCGAGCATTCTTGAATTTCACTCTACAAAGCAAAGATCATGTTGTCAATTTGGACATTATTAGTTCATGGATAAATTAATTCTTGAACTTGTTTATTGAATTATTATGTCATCGACATCATCCTCATGTTATATTATGTTGAAAGTCATCTTCGCTTACGTGCGTAGATGGACTTAGTATGATTATGACCGAGGATCATTCGGTATAATCATGACTTGTTATAAATGATGTGATAAAAGTCCTCATTTACGTAATGCATTGATGAATAGTTTTTGGTATTATTATGACCAGGGTTTATTCGGTATAGTCATAACCATTAATGATTTAATGAAAATCCTTGACCGTGGTAGTGCGAGGGATGATTAGATGTGGTGGTTTATTTATTAAGCTGAGTCTCGGCGATAAAAATTAATGAAAACTTTTAAAACCTAAAAGATAGTAGACTTTATTCTCTACTTGACTCTTTTAATGGATTGCAGATATTCACTGCAGCTTAAACCGGTTGTCTATTGTATTTTATCGCTTAACATTGTTGAAGACTATTGATAATTTATTCTGCATTATCTTAGTTATAATATTTCTTCTTCGGGATAGTTGAGCTCACCCTTTCTTTCACCGTTTCTCTTCATGAAATGAGAATATAGTTTGGGACGAGCCTGGGGAAAAGAGTGATGGTCCCGAAGATAGCATTAGTAGTCCTCACTATTCTCATTAAATAGTGTGACAATAAATGTAATGAGGACTCCTTGAGTATGGATATTGTCTAGATGACAATATTCCTATTAGAACTCTCAGTTTATGTATTATCGTATGTTACACAACAGTTGTATAATTAAGTTTGTATTTGTATTTTGTACCATGTATTTGGCGACTCAGAATGGGTGATGAATACCTAATTTTGGGGGCGTCACAGTTGGTATCAAAGCTTAGGGATATGATCCCTGGCTAAGATGTGAGACAAGAACTAGGAGGGGAGAGACGGGGAATTCCTTCGCTAGTATGACCTACCTAAGTTTATGTGGTATTTATTTGGTCGGTCAGAGTATATGGATAATATGTGATATGTGACGCCCCTAAAATAGGTATACATCACCCACTCTGAGTTGTCAATACATGGTACAAAAACAACTACAACTTTATTATTACAACCGTAAAACTGTGAGTTTAAATACAAATATTATCTTCTAGACAATATCTATACCCAAATAAATCCTCATCACAATTATTTATACATTATTTTATAAAAATGGTGAGGACTACTAAACAACTCTCTCTATAACCATCATTCCATACCCCGACTCGTACTCGCTACATTCTCGCCTCCTGAGAAGAAAAATGGAACAAAAAGGAAAAGGGTGAGCTCAACTAGCCCAGTAAAGAACATTATGACTAAGATAATATAGAACAAATTATCATTAGTCTTCAACAGGAAAAAATCTGATAGAATACAATAGACAACAAGTTTCAGATCAATATTCGCAGCGGAAAATAATAATTCATAAAAGAGTTACGTAGAGGATGAAATCTACTAATATCTATGAATTTGACAGTTCATCATCATTATTTTATCCCTGTAACATCAATCAATATTCATCTTGAATCAAATATTCATCTTTGCACTCTACAGCCCAAAGATATTCATCACCGGGTCATGTTCATCTCAACACTGCTCATCTTTGCACTACGCCCAAAGATATTCATTATAAAATCATAAATCTTTTGCACTACAGCCAAAAGATATTCAATAATATCATCATTTAGGACCGAGGATGATGAAAAATATTTCAAAGAAAACGAATCCAGTGAAACAAAAGAATAAATATTAAGGATTAGTTTTTCAGCTATTTCATGTCCAAAAATATCTCATAAATAATCATAGTAGTGTAAAATTCAAGAATGATCAAAACATGGATACAATCAAAGCTAGTATCCACACTAGATATTTTGGACGAAAACAAAAAAAAATTAATTTTTTCTGTGAATAGTGCCGTATTCGTGTGTGACGCCCCCAAAATAGGTATACACAACACCCATTCTGAGTCGCCAAATACATGGTACAAGAAACAAACTACAACTTCAATAATACAAATGTCGTGTGAAATACGACAATATATACTGTGAGTTTAAATATAATATTGTCTTCTAGACAATATCCACACGCAAATAAATCCCCATCATAATTATTGATACATTATTTTACAAAAATGGTGAGGACTACTAAACAACTCTCTAGAACCTTCATTCCATACCCCGACTAGTACTTTCGCTACATTCTCGCCTCCCGAGAAGAAAATGGAACAACAAGGAAAAGGGTGAGCTCAACTAGCCCAAAGAAAAGAATACTATGACTAAGATAATATACAACAAATTATCGTTAGTCTCCAACAGGAAAAAAATCGATAGAATACAATGACAACAAGTTTCGATCAATATTCGCAATGAAATAATAATTCATGTAAGAGTTACGTAGAGAATGAAATCTACTATAATCTATGAATTTAATCCATCATCAATATTTTATCCCCTCAGTAACATCAATCAATATTCATCTCAAATCAAATATTCATCTTTGCACTACAGCCAAAGATATTCATCAATCTGTCATTATGTTCATCTCAACACTGCTCATCTCTTTGCACTAAAGGCCAAAGATATTCATCGATCGGTCATGTTCATTTAAACACTGCTCATCTTTGCACTACAAAAGCCAAAGATATTCTTCAGAATCATTCATCTTTGCACTACAGCCAAAGATATTCAATAATATCATCATTTAAGACCGAGGATGATGAAAATATTTTTAAAGAACGAATCCAAAAAAACAAAATGACAAGGATTAAGGATTAAGGATTCGTACTTTGTTTTATCCATGTCCAACAATACCTCAAAAATAATCATAGTGGTGTAAAATTCAAGAATGATCAAAACATGGATACAATCAAAGCTAGTATCCGTAATAGATATTTTGGATGAAAAGAAGAAATTTTATTTTTCTAATTGAATAGTGTCGATATCGTGAATAGTGTCAGATACGTGAATAAAGGCCGTATACGTGAATAAGAACTCCGACACCAAAAGATAGAAATTCCACAAAAACATCTTCACGCTTCATGAATAGTACTCGTGAATAGTAACTCGTGAATAGTAACTCCCGAATAGTAACTCATGAATAGTAACCCCGACATGAAAAAGTTCCAAATTTGATAAAAGTTCCAACTAATATTTCAAAGATAATGATATCAAAGAAATAATATCATTACGAAAAAAATAATATCCCTTACCTCAAAGAATCAAGATTTCTAAAGAAAGGCTCAAGTAATGTTTGAATGAAACTTGTATCTTGAAAGAACTCTCAAAGTATCTAAATACTCACAAAATACGCTCAATAATATAGAGAGAGAGAGAGAAACTTTGTTTCGGTGTGATTTTCAATTCTAACTTAAGCCTCTATTTATAGGAAAATGTTAAGACGTCAAGCGCACTTAACTCTCAAACCCGATGGCTTTACTCGCTACTATTGCCACCCACCACATTTGAAATAAAATTCAGCACATTTTTTCACCAACCACAAGTGGGGCCCACCAATTCTAGAATTTTCCACCAAAATCATTTATAACCTAATTTCTCTAATCACCACCTCTTAAAATTCATAATAAATTATACGCTCATCTTTAATTGTTCAAAATTTGTAGACATATACTCAACTTATATATGTATAACATATCCAAAAATTACAACGATCCAACTATTTGATTAAATATTATAACTCACACAATGAAGTCGTAATAACACCGATTTGATCTTTTAATACCTCCAATCCGACAAAAATACAAACAAAACATCTCAAAGATTAATTCCTTCATTAGTAACCACATAAATAAATCCATCATTTATATTCATATAAAATAAATATTTCCTTATCATATGAATCAATAATTAATTATTCACAAATAATATTACGAATCACATTTACGACAACCAGTCGCTCCTGTGAAAGAGGGGCTTTCCAATAAGGATCTTTCCTTATCACTACAAGCAATTAGGTGACCAAACCTCTCCTTAGAAAGAACTTTCTAGACATTGCCAATAATGTTATCTAATAATATTATTCAAATAATATGAATTATTGATCCGATAATGGGAAATATCGAAAGCAAAGGACAATTATTGAAACAATAATAATATAAAATATCAACGCAAAGAATTATCAATCAATAAAATAAAATATTGAATAAGAATTCATGTGAAAATTATTGAGTAATGCCTTCTTACGTAAGGATCAATAATTCAACAATCTGCGTAATATCGCAGCAATCGCAACCACGCCAGACATCAGTATTTTAACCACCGGGTATTCCAATGGTCTTAATTGGTAATAACTACGCCAAGTTATTTATAACCACCCAAACTTTGTCGCTTTCCTCATCCAATCGCTTTTTATTATGGGGCCCACACATGGTCACTACTGTCAGTATTTAATATTCCCGACAAGCATTTAATATTCCACGACCAAACGAATATTCCCTTGACAAGCATTTAATATTCCATTCCACCAAACGAATATTCCCCGACAAAAATGAATATTTTATAACCACTTGCTTATTTTGAAATATTTGCGTATTTAACCCTTAACTATCCACATTAATCAAATCAACCCTTATTATTTCAAAATAATAAATAAAGGAAATTCCTTTTATTTAAAAATTTTGGGGTCTTACAACCTCCCTCCTTATGAAATTTCGTCCTCTAAATTGACGTGACGATTCTGGTGTGTTTCAAAAGGTGAGGATACCTCGCTTTCATTTCCGCTTCCAATTCCCGTGTCATTTCCTCTATAAGCATGATTCCTCCACAAAACTTTAACTTGTGGTATGACCTTTCATACGTAGGACATGCTCCTTCCTATCCAAAATCTTGACAGTACCTCCTCTCACACGTTAAGTCTTCTTGGCTATCTCGTCCTGTTTCTAACTCTATAACGTGGTTCGGGTCTTTCACATATTTACTGAAGTATGATATGTGAAACACATTATGAACACGAGACATACTTTCGAGGTAACGCAAGTCTATAAAGGCTACATTTCCTACTTCTCGGTCAAGAATTTGAAATGGACCAATAAATCGTGGATTGAGCTTTCCTCTCTTCCCAAATCTTGTAACTCCCTTCCATGGAGCAACTCACAACAATACATGATCCCCTACACTAAATTCCACGTCCTTTCGATGAAGATCCGCATAACTCTTTTGTCGATCTTGTCTTGGCTTTTATATCGTTGTCGAATCATTTGGATCTTTTCGGTAGCTATATACGTACTAACTTGGGTCCCAACAATGTTGCTTCACCCACCTCATCCCAACATATTGGAGAACGACATTTTCTTCCATATAATGCTTCGAATGGAGCCACACCTATACTTGCCTGATAACTGTTGTTGTAGGAGAATTCCACCAATGGTAAATACTTATCCCAACCGCCTTTGAAGTCTAGGACACGAGTCTTAATATATCTTCAAGAGTTTGAATAGTCCTCTCGATTGTCCGTCCGCTTGGGGATGGTATGCGTCAACTAAATCGCAAATCTGCGCTCATAGCTTTTTGCAAGCTAACCCAAAATCTTGAAGTGAATCTTGGGTCACGATCCAAAACTATGGATACCGGCATGCCATGCAACCTCACAATCTCATTTACGTACATACTAGCAAAGACGCTTCAAGGATTAAGTCTCCGTGTCGGCAAGAAATGAGTAGACTTGGATAATCTATCAACAATAACCCAAATAGCATTGATGCCTTGAGAAACCGTAGGAAGACCCGTGAACGAAATCCATGGTAATGTGTTCCCACTTCCATTTCGAATCTCAAGTGGTTATAACGGACCCTTAGGTACTAGATGCTCGCCTTTACACGTTGGCAAGTTAAACACATTGAGATAAACTTTGCAATCTCTCTCTTCATATTGTTCCACCAAAATGTATGTCAAGATCACGATACATTTTAGTACTTCCGTGATGGATTGCAAATGGTGTATTGTGTGCCTACATCATAATCTTGTACTTCAATTGAGTCGTTAGGAACACAAAGTCTAGAGTGGACTCAAGTATTCCTTCTTCATCAATTCTCGCTTAAAATAGCTCCTTCTTGTACTTTCTTCTTCATACGCATCATTTCCGGCCTGGGGTGGCTTGAAAGCGACTTTAACTTTATTGATTAAAGTCGATTATACTCGATATCATCACGTGGGTACCTAGAGTTTTCATCTCCATCTCTATTATTTGTAAATTATACTGAAATTAGTCTTTGACAATATCATACTTTTATTGCTTGTATACGATCTTCTACTTAACACGTCGGCTACCACGTTCGCTTTTCCGAGATGGCATGGTGTCGAATATGTCTTTAAATGAGTCTCCTCTTGAGTTCTTCAAGCTCTTCCCACATTCCTTGCTCCATTCGAATTTTGTATCTCTACGAGTTAGCTACGTTAATGGAATAGCGATTCGAGAATATCCTTCAACGAATCTCCGATAATAACCAACTAAGCCTGAAAAAACTACGATTTCGATTCTGACTTAGGTTGTTCTCAATCGTGACTCATATCCCAACCTTGGATAAGACGTCACAATGACACCTATCGCTTTACTATCGCATCGAATATGACGTCCCCTTACAGAGAGTCTGCTTTGCATTCCACAAAGGAAGTCACAAGATAAAGGCTCGGTACCAAATTCTATAGTTGAATTTTTAACTCTCGAAGTTCAATAGAGCCATTCGATATGAGATTTTAGAAATGAATTTTGTACCGGGTTCAAATTCGATACAAAATTTAATATCAGGCTTTGGGAGTAAGCCAAGAAATTCTTCGAAAAATACGTCGGAAAAATCAATAACAACAAGAATATTATTCAAATCGACGTGTCTTTATTCAAATCCATAACATGGACTAAGAAAACTTGACATCCGTAATAAACGAATGACTTCATGGCTTGATATGAAAATGTTTGACTACAATGGTTTGATCGCTTGAGTTCGAATAACGGTTGCTTAGAATATGAAAACTAACAACCTTACAAAAGCAATCAATTTGGCATGATGAGTAGTTAACCAATCAATCCCTAATATCACATCAAAAGCAAATATCTCAATAGAAATAAGGTTAACGGTGTAATGTGATAGTGCCAACTGAATCAAGCAAGATTTTTAAACAACGGATGTAATGAAAGTTTCTCCTAACGGAGTCTCCATAAATAAGTCAAAGTCTAATTTCTCCGTAGTCAAGTTCAAACGTTGAGCGCAAAGCAAGAGATAAAAAGAATGGGTAGAACCCCAGATCTAGTAAGGTATAAACTTCGCAAAGAATTTATAATTAACTAACCTGCTAACTTCGTTCGGGTTCCTCGTATTTTATTTGGTCACGACAAACGCTCTTCCAAGAACCGCTGACTTTGACTTTTCCGGGACATCTTTTTGAGTCACCATTCTCGCCGGATCGGTTTCGATATCGTCTAATCTCGAGCGATATGTCCTTCTTTTCCACAATTATAGCATACCTTAAACTGTTGTGGGCAGTTTGACCGATATGTCCCTCTTTCCGCATTTATAGCATATGACCGGGTGGTCGTTTCTCCTCCCTTAGAACCGATTCTTTACGCCGTGACCGCTATCTTCATACATGGTCATTGTTAAATCTCCTCTTTTAAAATCTCCTCCCAGACTAAGCTTCTTCTATTTTCATGGCCACGATTACCACCGTGAGTGGTTACCGCTTTTGTCCGTATTCTTCTTTCTCCGTTTGGTTATCGTTATTACGATGACTCGCTATCTTGATATGATCTCGGTTATGGTCCCTCGATTGAACGTATCGTTATCTCGCTTCTAACAATGAGCCTGCTGACAACATCTGAATAGAGAGAAAATTTATGAGAAATGAGATCTTGACGTATCTGGGGTTCAAACCTCTAAGAAACATCCGCGTCATACGTTCCTCATTCTCCACCAAATGAGGTGCAAACACTGGATAACTCCGTGAACTTCACCTCGTCTTTGGGACACCGCCATGTTATTCTCGCTTCTAGTCTAATAAACTCCACTTCCTTCATACGATTTAATACTTTCGAAAGTACTTGTCATTGAACTGCTTTCTGAAATGTCTCCCATGACATGCTTTGAGTGCGGCCGGATGGATGTACGCTTCACGAGACTCCCACCGAAGAGTCCGCCTCGCCACTTAACATAAAAGTAGCGAATGGAACCTTCGTTTCCTCCGCATCCCAAGACATCGAATATCTTGGTAATTTGCTTGACCCGTGTTTCCGCCATGATCGGATCGGCTTTCCTTTAAATTCGTGTGGTCCCAACTCTTTGAATCGCTTGTTTGTGACAACCCGTGAATTGCTATCATTTCCTCCTGTATTTTGAACACGAGTCTCCTCGTCTGCGATTTTGCATGAACTGCAAAAAGCTTCTAAACATCCCCTCATTCATCATCATTCGGTGGTGTTGTTCACAGGAGGTACATTGTCACCATTGTTACGCTTCTCCTCGTTGGTGAAAGTCTGAGGCTCTCCACGGTCTCATTTACTCCACTATTAATATTC
The DNA here is from genome assembly GCA_020205615.1 of Panax quinquefolius. Taxonomy (NCBI): domain Eukaryota; kingdom Viridiplantae; phylum Streptophyta; class Magnoliopsida; order Apiales; family Araliaceae; genus Panax; species Panax quinquefolius. The sequence continues at coordinate 1,081,015 of CM035174.1, read as the reverse complement.
TCATTCGACATTCTCAAATCTTCATAAAACAAGGGGTTAATTAAGAAATCAATATATCACATAATATCCCTATATACTTGACCAACTAACAAATAAGCTTAGGTAGGACACACTAGCGAAGGATTTACTCGCCTCTCCCTCCTAGTTCTATTCCCCGATCTCCGCCAGAGATCATATCCCTAAGCTCGATACCAACCGTGGCGCCCCAAAATAGGTATACACGACACCCATTCCGAGTCGCCAAATACATGGTACAAGAAACAAACTACAACTTCATAATACAAATGTCGTGTGAAATACGACAATATATCTTAATGAGTTTAAATATAATATTGTCTTCTGACAATATCCACACGCAAATAAATCCCCATCATAATTATTGATACATTATTTTACAAAATGGTGAGGACTACTAAACAACTCTCTCTAGAACCTTCATTCCATACCCCCGACTAAGTACTCGCTACATTCTCGCCTCCCGAGAAGAAAATGGAACAACAAGGAAAAGGGTGAGCTCAACTAGCCCAAAGAAAGAATACTATGACTAAGATAATATACAACAAATTATCGTTAGTCTCCAACGAGAAAAATCGATAGAATCACACGAACAACAAGTTTCGGATCAATATTCAGAATGGCGAAATAATAATTCATAGAAAGAGTTACGTGAGAATGAAATCTACTATAATCTATGAATTTAACGATCCATCATCAATATTTTATCCTCAGAACATCAATCAATATTCATCTCAAATCAAATATTCATCTTTGCACTACAGCCCAAAGATATTCATCAATCGGTCGTATTTCATCTCTCACACTGCTCATCTTTGCACTAAAGGCCAAAGATATTCATCGATCGGTCATGTTCATTTAAACACTGCTCATCTTTGCACTCACAGCCAAAGATATTCTTCGAAATCATTCATCTTTGCACTACAAAGCCAAAGATATTCAATAATATCATCATTTAAGACCGAGGATGATGAAAATATTTTTAAAGAACGAATCCAAAGTGAAACAAAATGACAAGGATTAAGGATTAAGGATTAGTACTTTGTTTTATCCATGTCCAACAATACCTCAAAAATAATCATAGTGGTGTAAAATTCAAGAATGATCAAAACATGGATACAATCAAAGCTAGTATCCGAATAGATATTTTGGATGAAAAGAAGAAATTTTATTTTTCTATGAATAGTCCAGATATCGTGAATAGTCAGATATCGTGAATAGTCTTATATCGTGAATAGTAACTCAGACACCAAAAGATAGAAATTCCACAAAAAACATCTTCACGCTTCATGAATAGTACTTTCGTGAATAGTAACTCGTGAATAGTAACTCATGAATAGTAACTCGTGAATAGTAACTCATGAATAGTAACCCCAGGCATGAAAAAGTTCCAAATTTGATAAAAAGTTCCAACCAATATTTCAAAGATAATGATATTGAAGAAATAATATCATTACTGAAAAAATAATATCCCTTACCTCGAAGAATCAAGATTTCTTGGAAGGAAGGGTCGGAACTAATCTTTGAATGAAACTTGTACTTTGAACAAAGAACTCTCAAAGTATCTAAATACTCACAAAATACGCTCAATAATATAGAGAGAAAGAGAGAAAACTTTATTTACGGTGTGATTTTCAATTCTAACTTAGCCTCTATTTATAGGAAAATGTTAAGCACGTCAAAGCGGACTTAACTCTGCAACCTAATGGCTTTACTCGCTACTATTGCCACCCACCACATTTGAAATAAAATTCAGCACATTTTTTTCACCAACCACAAGTGGGGCCCACCAATTCTAGAATTTACCACCAAAATCATTTATAACCTAATTTACGAATCACCACCTCTTAAAATTCATAATAAATTATACGCTCTATCTTTAACGGTTCAAAATTTGTAGACATATACTCAACTTATATATGTATAACATATCCAAAAATTACAACGATCCAACGGTTTGGATTAAATATTATAACTCACACAATGAAGTCGTAATAACACCGATTTGATCTTTTAATACCTCCAATCCGACAAAATACAAACAAAACATCTCAAAGATTAATTCCTTCATTAATAACCACATAAATAAATCCATCATTTATATTCATATAAAATAAATATTTCCTTATCATATGAATCAATAATTAATTATTCACAAATAATATTACGTAATCACATTTATACAACCAAACATTTCCCGGTGAAAGAGGGGCTTTCCAATAAGGATCTCTCCTTCTTGGCGCAATTAGGTGACCAAACCTCTCCTTAGAAAGAACTTTCTAGACATTGCCAATAATGTTATCTAATAATATTATTCAAATAATATGAATTATTGATCCGATAATGGGAAATCTTGCGTTGACAATTATTGAAACAATAATAATATAAAATATCAACGCAACAATTATTGAATCAATAAAATAAAATATTGAACAGTAACTACTGTGAAAATTATTGAGTAATGCCTTCTTACGTAAGGATCAATAATTCAACAATACTGCGTAATCATGTAAGTGCATCTGCGTGCAACCACGCCAGATTCATCGTATTTTAACCACCGGGTATTCCAACGATCTTAATTGATAATAACTACGCCGTTATTTATAACCACCCAAACTTTGTCGTTTTCCTCATCCAATCGCTTTTTCGTTATGGGGCCCACATATGGCTCTTGCTAGCGTCGTCATTTAATATTCCCCAACAAAGATTTAATATTCCACGACCAAACGAATATTCCCAAACAGATTTAATATTCCACGACCAAACGAATATTCCCGACAAAAATGAATATTTTATAACCACTTGCTTATTTTGAAATATTTATGTATTTAACCCTTAACTATCCACATTAATCAAATCAACCCTTACTATTTCAAAATAATAAATAAAGGAAATTCCTTTTTATTTAAAAAATTTCGGGTCTTACATCGTGAATAATTATCGATACGTGAATAGTCTTAGTATCGTGAATAAGAACTCAAACACAAAAAGTCCCAAATTTGATTAAAAGTTTTGATCAATACTTGACATAATGATATTGGAAGAATTAATATCATTTTTTAAAAAATAATATCCACTTACCTCACAAAAAGACAAGATTTACAGTTGAAACACCTGATATAGGCTATGACTTGAACTTGCACAGATAGCAACACTCAAAGTATTAAAATACTCACAAGAATACGCCAATATATAGAGAGAGAAAGAGAGAAAACTTGGGTTTACGGTGTAATTTTCAATTCTAACCTAAGCACCTATTTATAGGAAAATGCTTAGAACACCAAAAGCGAAAAATTTAATATAATATTAATATATATAAAAATTTTCCTCGCCCACTTAGACTTCTGATTTCAAAGAACTCAACATGTGATTAATGAGGCTCACAAATGTAAAAAACGTTTTTGTTAATATAAATATTTAAAACTTCGAAAAATTAATTATTTCGGAGCTTCAGAACTTCAATAATTCATAATAAATAGCTCTTTTGTCAGAAAAATTCAAAACTCGCGATTTTCTATAGGAAATTTCATTCTCTAAAACTTTGCAGAAGAAAGTTTTTCCAAATTTCAAACAGAAATTGACCGAAATTCACAAACGGACGATTTTACAGGCTATAATCAATTTTCTGTCAAGAATTGTGTCCACCAACACACAATACATGTGTTAAACATTTAATCCAACAAAAATACTCTTCCTCCTCATTTATTCATATATCCCACATTCATTGTAAAAATATCACCATTAATATATTATTAAAATAATATATTTAAATGAATTATTTTATCAGAAAAAGATAAAATATTAATTTTCAACAATTGTCACATTAAAAATTTTCTCCATTTATATCTACATAAAATCAATATTTTCCTCATCATATAAATCAATAATTAATTATTCACAAATAATATTACGAGAATCACAATCACGACAACCGGCGGCTTCCCGAAAGAGGGGCTTTCAATAAGGATTTCTCCTTCTTGGCGCCGCAATTAGGTGACCAAACCTCTCCTTAGACAGAACTTTTTAGACATTGCCAATAATGTTATCTAATAATATTATTCAAATAATATGAATTATTGATCTGATAATGAAAATACTGTGTGGTGACAATTATTGAAACAACAATAATATAAAATATCAACGTAGCAATTATTGAATCAATAAAATATAATATTGAACGATAATTCTTTGTAACAATTATTGAGTAGTGCCTTCTTACGTAAGAATCAATAATTGGTGCAATACCGGTAAAGGTATTTCGTATTTTTAACCAACGGGTATTCTAACAAAGATAATCTGTGAATAACTACTGTTGTTATTTTTATAACCAACTTATATTTGTCGTTTTCCTTCATCCAATCGCTTTTTAGTTATGGGGCCCACATTAAATATCGCTACTGGTCGCATACGAATATTCCCGAAGCAAAGAAGAATATTCCACGACCAAACGAATATTTTATAACCACTTGCTTATTTGAAATATTTGCGTATTTTACCTATAACTATCCACATTAATCAAATCAACCCTTACTATTTCAAAATAATAAATAGAGAAAATTTAATTTCATTAATAATAAGTTGGGGTCTTACATGATATGTTATTTAACCCTTGTTTTGTGGCAGTATTTGAAAATGACATCTGAAAATATTGAGATAAGTAATGAAGCACATGAGACCGTTGAGTCAGCTCAACCAAAAGGTAATGAGCAACAACACGATAATAATCATACCGGTGGCAACGGTCATCGGAACAATGATAACCATCGTGGGGGAAATTATCATGCCAAGAATGGTAACCATTTCGGTGGTAATCATGGCCAAGATAATAAGAATTGACATTTCAATAAGAGAGGGTTCAACAATGACGTGAAGACGTCAGCACCAGCACCCGTTTTAAAGGAAGAAGAACGACCACCGGTCGTATGTTTCAAATGCGGACAGGAGGGACACATCCGTCCAAACTGTACTCAGCAATCCAAAGCGTGTTTTAATTGTGGAAGAGAAGGTCACTTAGCTCGATTTTATCGTATGGTGAAGTCAAGTCTAGTTGGGATAGTGATGCCAAAGGATGTCCCAGACAAGCCAAAGCCGGTAGTTTAAGAGAGAGCGTTTTTTTTATCGTGACGAGGAACCTGAATAAAATTATCATGGGTAAGTTAATCATAAGCTTTTGCGAAGTCTATATCTTATTCGATACCGGTTCTACCTATTCTTTTATCTCTTTTGCTTGCGTTAAACGTTTAAATTTGACTCCAGAGAAATTAGACTTTGCTTTATCTGTTTAAACTCAGTTGGGAGAAACCTTCGTTACCTCCACTGTTTATAAATCTTGTTGATTCAAATCGACACTTTCACGTTACCTGTCGATCTTATCTCTTTGAAAATACTTGCCTTTGATTTTAGGAATTAATTGGTTAACTACTCATCATGCTTTTCGTAAGGCTGTTAGCTTTTATATTCATAACAACCCTATTATACGAATTCAAAGTAACCAAACCCTAAAGTTAAATCACTGTTATATCAAGCCATAAGTAAAGAGCCCCGATCCTTTCGTTGTTGACTTCCTTGTGTGGAATGCACCGAAGCGAGACTTTCTGTAGACGACATCGTGAATAACGATGACAAGTTGATAGGTATCATTGTGAGGTGCTATCTAGGTTAAGGGATAGAAGTCATAGTTGGTATCAATGTGACGTACTATCCAAGTCTTGGATGAGAGTAACAGTTTTGAATGATATTTTTATCGTTAATAAATTTCTTGACGTATTCTTGAAGACCTTCTAGCCTACCCTAGAGCGTGAAAACGAATTTTGTATTGACCCCAGTACAAAAACCCATTTCTTAAACCATCAAATATTTCTTCAACAAAAAGGATCTGTTTACGTGGATTATGATGAAAGTCATAATAAAAGCATTGGACTAATGAAAATCATGGGTATACGTGGTATTAGTAAGTGTTATGATGATTTATGTTGGTTATTATGAGAAAATATGAAAGTTTCTTAGAAATCACAAAGGGTTGAAAAATCAGATTTTGGTAAAAACGTAACATGAAATTTAATTGACCATATCTCCTATTATATTTCGAATTTTTGAGTGTGGTTAAGTCCTAGAGTTGGATCTATGAGTCTTATAACTTATCCAAGTGAAATCACTGGAAAAAGTGTTGTAGATTTTCGTGTGGACTGATTTTAGCAAAGGAGGCAAAAGTTGTAAAAACCGAAAAAGCTACTGTCCAGATTTTTAAAAGGGCATTTTTGTCCATTTAATTTGTGAGAAAAATTCTAGACTTTTAGGACATGAAAGTATATGGTATAAAGAACATCCTGTCCAAAAATGAGCTCATTCCGACTTAAAATGAGCAAGTATGACCATTTCAATATTTAGATTTTTCCGACGAAAAATGCTATAACCGGAGTTCTATAACTCCGATGACCATGAAATTTAAACTGGAGGCTCACATTAACATGTGTAAGATCTTGCTAAGATTTGGAAATTTTTGGAGTTAACCTTGAGGTAGCTAATTTCTTAAAGAATTAATTAGAAATTGTTTTTTGAAAAATAGTAAATGAATTTTAAAAATTCCGAGAAAAATATATTTTCATTATGGGACTATATTATGCAAAATCTCAGAAAAGAAATATCTTTGGGTCTGATTTGGTATTTTTCATGAAAATAGTTTAGTTACGAACATATGAGTTAAATATGTTATATGAAGTAACAAAGTTGAAAATAGGATTTTATGGCTAGAGAATCCTATATAGAGTATATGCATATTTTTTTGATGAGGGATTTGATCATTGGTGATGATATCCTATGAATATGGCATTTTTGAATGATTAAATGCATTATATGGTAAAGCGTAAACAATTGAAATAAATTGTTTATAAATTTAAGAAGTGATTAAAATATTGTTATAATATTAATGATATTAGATTATGAGATTATTAAGTGATTGATAACATGGGGATATTCTTGAATCCTAGATAAATTATATTATAAATGTTTAATATTTATCCTTTATCTCATTTGATTGATTCTTTATATCATTATCCTCACGCTTATATTGTGTTGAAAGTCATCTCATGGCTTTACGTGCATAGATAGACGGACTTGTTATGATTATGACCGAGGATTGTTTGGTATAATCATAACCGTAATTGAAAACACGATTATCTTTGGCACGTAGTGCATGGATAATTAGTGGTCGTGATACTAATGAATACACGATTATCTTTGGTAGTAGTGCATGGATAATTTGTGGTCGTGATACTTAATGAATACACGATTTATCTTTGGTAGTAGTGCATGGATAATTTGTGGTCGTGATACTAATGAATACACGATTATCTTTGGTAGTAGTGCATGGATAATTTGTGGTCGTGATACTTAAAGAATATCCTTGATGCAGTAGTGCGAGGATGATTCGATGATGTGGATTAATTATTGAAATGAGTCTCAAAGAATGAAATATTAATTCATGGATGTGGTAAAAGTCATCTTTGGTAGTAGTGCATTGATGGACTTGGTATGATTATGACCGAGGATTATTCAAGATATAATCATGGCCAGTAATTGAAGACACGAATATCTTTGGCGATGAGCGCATGGATAATTCGTGGTCGTGATACTATTAAGTCGAGTCTCGGCATTATTGGTTTTATAAATGAGTTGTATATCTTTGGCTGTAGTGCAAAGATGAATTGTTAATGAATATCTTTGGTAGGATTGCAAAGATGAATTTAATATTTTCAACGATAAAGGTATTCAAGGTATCCTCACCTCTTTATCATACTGTCGTACCCTAATTTCGAGGGCTAAATTCCATAAGGAGGGAGATTGTGAGACCCTGATTTTATCAATAAAGATTTAATTTTTTTAAAATAATTTTTTTAATATTATGGTGTGAATTTGAGATAATATTATAGTTGTGGGTAGTATTTATAAATTTTGCAAAGTATGTAAGTTGTTATATTATATTCGATTGGTCAGGGAATATTTTTTTTGTGTCGGAAAATATTGGTACGACGGTACAATTATTGGTGGACCCCACAACAGAATTATTGTCGGATTGAGAAAACGATAAATTTTTTTTTTTGAAATAACTATGGAAGTTTTACTGGTTGATCTTTGTTGAACTACTCTCGGTAGTAAAAGTACGATGTCGTGTGGTTGCGTAGTAGCACACCAGATTTATTTATTGATGCTTATGTGAAAGTCACTCGGTTTGATTCCATTATTGTCGATTAATAATATGAATTATTATAATGATAATGACGCTTTTATTTTAATTATTATAGCGATAATGTCGTTTTTGTTTTATTCGTATTATTAACGTAATAAAATGCGAAACATCTTTTATATAAAATGAATACTTTATTAAAGTTATTTTATAAATAGAATATATTATATTTTATTATGCATAGTGTTGCATAGTGTTTTGCATAGTGTTGCATAATATTTGCATAGTAAAATGTTTTTATATAAATAGAATATATTATATTTTATTTAAAAGATTTTGCTTTAAATATGGACCGTCGAGATTAAAGTAAATCAATCTGGACCGTTCATGGATTAGTTACTTATGCATTCCATTTTCCTATAAATAGAAGCTCATTCCTTCATTATTTTCTTACTTAATTCACCGAAACTCTAGAGAGAAAAATTAGAGAGAAGCTATAGAGAGAAAATCTATAGAGAGAAAGAAGAAGAGTATTACGGTACTTCACTACTTTAATATCCAAAGTGTCTTTTACTAGTAAGGGATATTATTCTTTTGTATTCAAGAAGAGAACTTACATTATTCCATTTCTTTATTGTTACATTGGAATAACTTTTTATACGCAGAGAATACCCTATACTTGGTGACATTCTTCTATTATTCTGTCTCTTTATTATTCCGTTGGAACATCACATGCATGCTTTCTGGCTGGACACGGTTCTGCTCTTTATTATTACGTCTTTATTATTCTATTGGAATATCACATGCATGTGTTTTATACCGGACTGGTTCCATCTTTATTATTCTCGTATTTATTATTTTGTTGGAATAACTTTACCTACATCTGGGCATCTGCATGCATGGTGATTTCTGTTGTTATTCCATTCTTTATTATTACATTGGAACATCCCGCTTGGGTGTGAATTTCACCGACCGGTTCCGTTATTATTATTCTGTTGGAATAACTTACATCTAAGCAATCCGCATGCATGGTGATTTCTTTTGTTATTCCATTCGTTATTATACTCAGTTGGTTAAAATTTTAACTTCTATACTCCATGAAATTAGTGGAATATCCTTGATATTTGCGCTTCATCCAGTATTTTTCATGAAAATATTTTTCTGAGCATTCTTGAATTTCACTCTACAAAGCAGTATCATGTTGTCAATTTGGACATTATTAGTTCTTGGATAAATTAATTCTTGAACTTGTTTATTGAATTATTATGTCATTGATGTGACGCCCCCAAAATCGGTCCATTCCATCCAACCCATTCTGAGTCGCCAAATACATGGTATGCGAAATAACTACAACTTTATTATTACAACATATAAAGCGTGAGTTTAAATACGAGATATTGCCATCTAGACAATATCCACACGCAAATAAATCCCCATCATAATTATTGATACATTATTTTACAAAATGGTGAGGACTACTAAACAACTCTCTCTACAGAACCTTCATTCCATACCCACTAGTACTCGCTACATTCTCGCCTCCTTAGAAGAAAAATGGAACAACAAGGAAAAGGGTGAGCTCAACTAGCCCAATAAAGAATATTATGACTAAGATAATATACAACAAATTATCGTTAGTCTTCATATAGGAAAAAATCTAATAGAATACAATAGACAACAAATTTTAAATCAATATTCGCAATGAAATAATAATTCATTAGAATAGTTAAGTAGAAAATGCAAACTACTATCTTACTATATATGAATTTAAAAGTTCATCGTCGATATTTTATCCTGTAACATCAATCAATATATATCCGAATCAAATATTCATCTTTGCACTACTGGGCCAAAGATATTCATCAGTTAATCATGTTCATCTAAACACTGCTTCATCTTTGCACTACGGGCCAAAGATATTAATCGATCGGTCGTGTTCATCTCAACACTGCTCATCTTTTGACTACGCTACGCCAAAGATATTCATCAAAAATCATTCATCTTTTGCACTACTGGGCCAAAGATATTCCATAATATCATCATTTAAGACTCAAGATGATGAAAAATATTTTTAAAGAAACGAATCCAAAGGAAAACAAAATGTGAAGGATTAAGGATTAAAGATTCGTACTTTGTTTTATCCACGTCCAAAAATACCTCAAAAATAATCATAGGGGTGTAAAATTCAAGAATGATCAAAACATGGATACAATCAAAGCTAGTATCCGAATAGATATTTTAGACGAAAAGAAAATTTTTATTTTTCTATGAATAATCTTGATGATTCGTGGATAGTCTTGTATATCGTGAATAGTCTTGATATCGTGAATAGTAACTCCAGACACCAAAAGATAGAAATTCCACAAAAACATCTTCACGCTTCATGAATAGTACTAAGTGAATAGTAACTCGTGAATAGTAACTCATGAATAGTAACTCGTGAATAGTAACTCATGAATAAGTAACCCAGACATGAAAAAGTTCCAAATTTGATAAAAATTTCCAACCAATATTTCAAAGATAATGATATTGAAGAAATAATATCATTTGAGAAGAAAATAACATCCCTTACCTCGAAAAGACGAGACTTAGTTGAAACACCGGATATAAAGCTATGACTTGAACTTGCACCAGTATAGCAATACTCAAAGTATACTCAAAATACTCACAAGAATACGCTCGATAATATAGAGAGAAAACTTGGCATTTACGGTGTAATTTTCAATTCTAACCTAAGCACCCTATTTATAGGAAATTGCTTAGAACACCAAAGCGAAAATTGAATATAATAATATTATTTATAAACAAAATTCCTTAGCCCACCTTTGAAATCTGATTTCAGCCATAGCACATGTTAAATGAGGTTCACAAACTCACCAAAAACGTTTTTCTCAAAATAATTAATTAAAACTCCCAAAATCAATTATTTGAACTCCAAAACTTCAATAATTCATAATAAATAGCCCTTTTATCGTAAAATTTGAATCTCGCGTGTTTTATAGGAAATTCAATTCTCTACAACTTTACGAAGAAAGTTTTCCCAAATTCCAAATGAAATTGACCAAAATCCACAAGCGGAGACGATTTTACAGCTATAATCAAATTTCACCAAGAAATGGGGTCCACCGACACACAAAAATATGTGTTAATTATTTAATGCCACAAAATACTCTTCCTCCTCATATACTCATATATCCCATATTCATTATAATAATATCACTGCTTAATATATTATTAAAATAATATATTTAAATAAATTATTTTATCGAAAAATGATAAAATATTAATTTTCAACAATTGTCATTTTAAAAATTTTCTCCATCTATATCCACATAAAATCAATATTTTTCTCATCATATAAATCAATAATTAATTATTCACAAATAATATTACGAGAATCAAAGATCGGCAACCAGTAGTTCCTGTGAAAGAGGGTTTTTCGAATAAGGATCTCTCCTTCTTGGCCGCGATTAGGTGACCAAACCTCTCCTTAGACGAACTTTCTAGACATTGCCAATAATATTTTCAAATAATATTATTCAGATAATATGAATTATTGCTCAGATAATGGAAAATCTTGTGTAATGACAATTTATTGAAACAACAATAATATAAAATATTAATGCAATAATTATTGAATCAATAAAATAAAATCTTGAATAAGAATTACATCGTAATAATTATTGAGTAGTGCCTTTTACGTAAGAATCAATAATTGGTGCAATCTTGTATCTTCTTGTTCAACAACGCGTATTAGTGTGTTTTAACCACCGGGTATTCCAACAAACAGATAATCTTGAATAACTACGCCGTTATTTATAAACAACTTATATTTGTCGTTTTCTTCATCCAATCGCTTTTCCGTTATGGGGCTCACAAAAGATGCGCGGCTCGTATTTAATATTCCCGACAAGCATTTAATATTCCACGACCAAACGAATATTCCCTAACAATAATGAATATTTTATCACCACTTGCTTATTCGAAATATTTGCGCATTTTACCCATAACTAACCACATTAATCAAATCCACCCTTACTATTTCAAAATAATAAATAAAGGAAATTCTTTTTTATTTAAAAAATTTCGGGGTCTTACAATTGACATCATCCTCATGTTATATTATGTTGAAAGTCATCTTTGGCTTACGTGCATAGATGGACTTAGTATGATTATGACCAGGGATCATTCGGTATAATCATGACTTGTTATAAATGATGTGATAAAAGTCCTCAGTGGCCTGTAATGCATTGATGAATAGTTTTTGGTATGATTATGACCGGGGTTTATTCGGTATAGTCGCTGACCATTGATGATTTAATGAAAATCCTTGATCGTGGTAATGCGAGGGATGATTAGATGTGGTGGTTTATTTATTAAAATTTGAGTCTCGGCGATAAAATTGATTTAAAACTTTTAAAACCTAAAAGATAGTAGACTTTATTCTCTACTTGACTCTTTTAATGGATTGTATATTCATTGTAGATTAAACCGGTTGTCTATTGTATTTTATCGGTTTAACATTGTTGAAGACTATTGATAATTTATTCTCGCATTATCTTAGTTATAATATTTCTTCTTTGGGCTAGTTGAGCTCACCCTTTCTTTCACCGCTCTCTTCGTGAAATGAGAATATAATTGGGACGAGTCGGGGAAAAAGAGTGATGGTCCTGAAGATAGCATTAGTAGTCCTCACTATTACATTAAATAATGGTGACAATAAATGTAATGAGGACTCCTTGAGTATGGATATTGTCTAGATGACAATATTCTATTAGAACTCTCGGTTTATGTATTGTCGTATTATTACACCTGACGGTTGTATAATTAAGTTTGTATTTGTATTTTGTACCATGTATTTGGCGACTCAGAATGGGTGATGAATACCTAATTTTGGGGGCGTCACAATGACCATTGATGAATACACAAATATCCTTGGCCAGTAGTGCATGGAATTTGTGGTTGTGACCCTAATGAATATCATTGACCGTAGTGCTGGGATGATGTGAATTATTTATTAAGTTGAGTCTCAGCGATAAAAGTGATGAAAAACCTTTTAAATCATAAAAGATAGTATATTTTATTCTCTACTTGACTCTTTTAATGGATTGCTTATTCCGCTGCAGTTAAACTTGATGTCTATTGTATTTTATCAGTTTAACATTGTTAAAGGCTAATGCTAATTTATTCTGCATTATCTTAGTCATAATATTTCTTACTGAGCTAGTTGAGCTCACCCTTTCTTTCACTGTTCTCTTCAGGAAATGAGAACGTAGCTGGGACGAGTCGGGGAACGGAGTGATGGTCCTGATGATAGTATTAGCTAGTAGTCCTCACTATTTTGTTAAATAGTGTGACAATAAATGTAATGAGGACTTATTCTGAGAGTGGATATTGTCTAAATGACAATATTTGTATTACTCACAGCTATGTTTTGTCGTATTTTACACGACTGTTGTATAATTAAGTTGTATTTGAATTTATGTACTATGTATTTTGATGACTCAAGATGGATGATGTATACCTATTTTGGGAGCGTCACATAGAAGGTTGAAGAAGAAAAAAAAAATTTTTTTTTAATAGAAATGACATAATTGTCTTTATATACTAAGGTTAATGATATTAGGTGAGGTGGTGAAGTGAAATTTATCATAAAATTTGAAGTCATTTTAAATGGTGACTTGGAAATAAAAGTCTGTGACACTATTTTGACTTATAAATAATAAATTAAGTGATAATAGTTGTGAAGATGTGTTGGCTGACATAATTTATAAGTTAAAATAAAATAAAATATTACTAAAATAAAAATAAATATTTTTTTTTACATTTGATCAGAACTTATTTTAAAATGACTTATAAATCATGTTTTAAAAAGTAAAAAAATTAAATTACTTATAAGTTACTTTATAAATTTAAAATAAATCACAATATGAACATTCAAATAATAATAAAATATTTCAAAATTTGTTTGACGAACCAGGACATGGCCCTAAAGTTTCGAGCATAAGCCCCACTCCTAACCGAATAAAGAAAAAGAGAAGAAAAGAAGGCAAAAAAGTCATTTTGGCGCGTTATATCCAAAATGTTAAGAGCAGAAGAAGAAGAAGAAGATGAGAAAAGTGAATGTGAAGGAAGGAAGGAGGTGGTGGTGGATTTAGGAGATGAAAGCCAAGTATTATACATACCCAAATTCCTATCTTTCCAGGTTTCATGGAATTACTTCGATTTTCTCAACAAGGAAATCCCCTGGACCCGACCCACCATTCGCGTCTTCGGCCGATCCGTGCTCCAGGTTCCCCCCTCTCACATGAGCTTTTTTTTTTCAGTTCAATTAATAAGTCTGTCTTTTTTGTTATTTTGGTTCAATTAACTATGACCAAATTGCATTCTGCATAAGCTAGATTATTGAAAAAGGAGACATTTTGAAAATGGATTATTAGGGTTTTACGAATTTTGGAGTTTTTATCTAACTGATTGCGTGAGACACGTTTTTGTATCAAGAAATAAGAAGATAGAAAGAACCCACAGAATTTTGGGTTTAAATATTTCTTTGCACTTACTAATTTTCTCATGTCAATGTAAATTGATCTTAAGTACATCTGGAAACTTTTACACTTGCAAAATATCACCAAATAATTACTGTCATGTGATGTGGGTGCTTGTTGCAACTCTGGGTGGGTTGTGATCAGGTGTGCCTGTAATGATGCCGCCTGCTTGCGAGAGTTTCTTAAGTACCTCCTTCCGTAGTTTAGCCCTCTCATTGGAAAAAAACTTGACATTGCCAGTGCCAGTTGATCTTACTTATTGAGAATTTAAGTACTAGAGCTGGTTCTGGTAAAGGGTTAGATTTATTAGTAGATTTAGGTAAGGGATACACATGAGTATCGTGGGGATTTGGGAAGTATTTCAAGACAGAAATGTGAAACGACAGATGAATTTTTGCTGTAAGGGGAAGATCCAGTTCACGACGCGTTCCAGATATTGGAAAGGGCTATGATATATCGTTTTTAGGAGAAGAATGATTACTGACAGAAAATTGTCAGTAGGGCAGAAGTTTCACGTGCAAATTCCTTGTCGACCATGTGTTTGTCAGATTTTTTCAGCCCGCTGTAGTCTTTATTTAACTGGTCTGAGAATCTGATCATACTTGAGCAAAAATGCCTCGAGAGAAGCAATATTAATTGAGCAAGAGATATATGTGACAATAGATGAATGGGTCCTTCCATAGAGACTTGAAAGATAGGCATGCCTATTTGCAGAGTGATGATAGATATTGTACCATACTTAAAGGAAGATAGTGAATCACTATTTTGGGTTCTCACTGGTAAAGCACCTACAATAAGTTTCAAGTAAACAAGAAGAGCTTCGGACTGTCCATTAGTTTGAGAATGGTACGTATTTCTCATTATAAGTGGTTCCTTGTCACTTGATAAGCTCATGCCAAAATGCAAATGGTAACAACAATGTTATTCACTTCATGGTAAATTGACAACTTTACGACAATGTTAGTGTGATGAAATTGGTAACAACTTTGTTACATTGCTAAATAAGTTATGCTCTATTATTCACAGCATAATATTTGTTCATTACGATTTACGAATATGATTTTCAAGAAGTTTCTTATGTCTTATTTTCCTTTACAGCCTCGAGACACATGTTATGTTGCGAGTGCAAGAGTTACAGAACTGGTATACAGTGGTTATAAACCGCATGCATATTCTTGGGATAGTTTCCCTCCACTCAAGGACATATTGGAAGCAGTAAGAATACTTACATTCAACATATCAAAAAAAAAAGAAAAAAACAAAGAAAAAGAACAATTCTATTAGTTTGTTATTGTTGTTACTATTTCACAATATATTCATTTGTGACCTTCACTCTTACACTTGTAGGTCCATAAAGCTATTCCGGGGAGTTGTTTTAACAGCTTGCTCTTAAATAGGTATAAGGGTGGTGATGACTATGTTGGTTGGCATGCTGATGATGAGAAGCTCTATGGACCCACTCCTGAAATTGCCTCTGTTTCTTTTGGTTGTGAACGTGATTTCTTGTTGAAGAAGAGACCTATGAAGAAGTCCAAAGGTACAGTCGAGTATCTTACCACTCCTTGTTATGTCTTAATAGGTTTAGGTATGTTTGAGTTGCTCTACTGTGTTTTATACTAGGTACAATTTTATTATTTTCGTGTGCAATGTTCTAAAAGGCGGGAGGCGGGCGACCAGGGGGGCCTAGCACCTAGGGGACTTAGGCGGGATTTTTTATTTTAAGCCAATTTTAATATTTTATCTTACATTTATCCAAACAAAATAATAATATAAAGCAAAACAATTTATAATAAAGATAATAAAGGCTGTTGCTTAAAGTTCAAACACATTCATATTGCTAATGTCAAAATTCAAAAACAAACATGCAATTGTTCAAAGTTCAAACATATTTTTAACGTATTAATTTTATTCATAAACAAAATTATTATTAAATAATAAAATTTAAAATTTCAAGAATTTAATTCAATATTAAACTTAAGAAACTAAACATAAATTTAAAAATTATATTGAATTAAATTAAATATTTCAAATGTATCATCATTTATATAATTTGAAGTTGGTACAAGTTCAAAAAATTACAATTATAATAAAATTATCCATTTTGACTTGATATTGTTCACTTCATGTTGTGATTTGATATGCTACAACCTGTATTATGAATATGGTAAATCATTAGAAAAATAAATCAAGATCTGGTTTGGGTAGTTATTAAAATAAAAAAAAACCTCTCCGCTTAGACCCCGCCTAATTTCCTGGAAGGATTTTTTTGCCGCTTAGGTGAGGCAGCAAGGGGGGCCTAGCGCCTAGGCGGGGCGCCAAGGGGGGCCTAGCACCTAGGCGGGAATTTTTAAAACACTGTTCGTGTGTTTCTCTGTAAGATTCCTCATTACATTCATTTCTGACATAATAGTCCCTGCAAACGTCCTGTCCACTGAATCACATTACAATGACGCAGATCCTGTAGAGTTACTCTTGATAGCTTCTATGATAATTTCATGTTTCTGATTGTAATTTGTTTGTCTTGTCTCTGTTCCAGCAAAAAGAACCGAGGATGAGCCTCTTTCCAAGCGACCGAAGAACAATGTATATCCCGATCAGCATTCATTTGTGTTGAAGCACGGCTCACTACTGCTGATGAGAGGATATACACAACGAGACTGGCTTCACTCTGTACCTAAATGTGCAAAGGCTGAGTCTGTGCGGATTAATCTTACCTTCAGACATGTTTTCTAGCCGATCAGTTGGCAAAGAAAGTAACCATATTTTGCCAAAAAGGTTCCTGAGATGCAGGTTCTGCTATGTAAAGAAGTACTTGTTTTTTTGTCAAGTGTATGAAATGTATTGCAGCACCAATTTTTTGGTTTATACAATATGTTGGTTTATAATGTAGGAGCCTGGTAGTAAATTTTGAGAGCCTGGTAAATTTTGATGGAAGCTTTGGCTGAAAAGGAATGGAGTTGAGCAAGTAACTTATCACATGGAAGACTAGTGTTTCATGCCTGAAAATCCCCCAAACTCAGCGTTTTTGTTCAAAAAATATCATTTTTCTTAGTTTATTCGGGTTGTTTATTTGTTGGAACTCAACTTGTTTAATTAATTAAGTCAAAATTATCAAATTATTAGAGATTGTGTTGAGAAATCAGGTTCATGCAAATACATTAAGATAAATACAAGTATACTAATGTATGAGATATAAAATAATGACACAAGAATTTTACGTAAAAAATCCAATTGAGAAAAATTATGGGGAGATATCTCAGAAATCTACCATGAAAATAATATGGAGAGTACAAACTATCAATTAAGAAATAAACTAATTGTTTATTTTCTCTCTACCTATCTATCTTACTAATGCTCAAACTAGAGCTTTCTTTCTCCACCTCTTTATTCTCTAATGTGGGTGTGTTTAAAATGAGGAGCCAAAACTCCCTTTTATAGGAGAAATATGGTTTTGAATGTCATCCCCCAACGACTAACAACCAATGATCATTTATGAATGTCATCCACCCAACTAATACCAACCAAAGACAATTAAATATATACAAGGCAATACTTTCAACAATCTCCACCTTGACTTGTATTATCCAAATATTGTGAACTCCGTCGTGACTGTGAATGTATCCCTCTCCCTGGATACTCCACCACGAACTCAACATTCGACGAAATGAATTAAATCCAAGCAATGCTTGAACTTTTATGCTGAAACTGACTATGTGAACATATATGCGACATTCTCCTTTATGTGAACTTTGCGAACTGCAATATCACCACTGTTCAACCACTCACGAATATTGTGATACCGAACATCTATATGTTTGGTCCTGGCATGGAACACCTGGTTCTTCGCTAAATATTCATTTTGACTATCACACTGTATCTGGATACTGTTCTGCTTGAAACCTAGTTCTTCAACTAGTCCCTTTAGCCACAAAGTCTCCTTGCATGCTTCTGTCAACGCCATATACTTAGCCTCTGTTTTTGATAATGCTACCGTAGACTGCAACACTGACCTCCAACATATACATCCTGCACAAAAGGTGTATATCTGAATCAACAAACCCTGTAACCTCACTTCTTGCAGTATCACGATCAAACATAAGACTGTAATTGGTTGTAACTGCTAGATAATGAAAAATCCATTTGACAACATTTCAATGCTTTTTCCCTAGATTTGCCATGTACCTGCTAACCAAACTAAATGCATGTGAGATATCTAGCCTTGTACATACCATGGCATACATGAGACAACCCATAGCATTTGCATACGGTACTTTGGACATATACTCCACCTCATCCTCTGTTTGTGGGCTCAACTGTGAAGACAACCTGAAATGTGTTGCCAAAGGAGTGCTAATTGGTTTAGCATTATGCATGTTAAACCTCGCTAAGACTTTCTGCACATATCCTGAGTTAGCCACAGTTTTTCTGCCTGACGATCCCTGTGAATTTCCAGACCTATGATCTTCTTGGCTGACCCAAGATCCTTTATGTCAAATTCACTACTCAACAAATTCTTCAACTGAAGAATATTTGACTTCGTCTTTGCTGCTAACATATCATCGACATATAACGTCAACAATACTAGAGAACCATCATCAAGGGATTTAAAATACACACATGGATCATACTTCGAACGAGAGTAACCATGAGCCACCATGAAGTTGTCAAACTTCATGTAACACTGTCTCAGGGAATGCTTCAAATCATAGAGAGACTTCTTCAAACTGCAAACTAAGCCCTCTTTCCCTAGTTCAATAAACTCCTCAGGCTACTTTATGTAGATCTTTTCTTTTAAATCATCACGGAGAAAAGCTATTTTACACATCAAGCTGCTCTAACTCCATATCATGTGATGTTATAATAGAAAAGATCAGCCGAATCGATGTGTGTTTCATAACTGGCGAGAAGATCTCATTGTAGTCGATTCCCTCTCTCTGAGAGAATCCCTTTGCCATTAACTTGGCCTTAAATCTTTCACCTTATTTATCAGATTGAGCTTCTATTATCCTAAACACCCACTTGCATCCTATAGCCTTCGATACATTTGGAAGTTGAACTAACTCCGAAGTCTGTCTCTTCTGTAAAGACTCCATCTCTTCTACCATCGTTATCGCCCATTTTTCATTATCCTAAGACTGAATAACATCCTGATAGCTAGTTGGATCTCCACTGCCAGCAATCAAGGCAAAGAAAACCATGTCATTAAACCCATATCTCTTCACTAGTTTTCTAAATTGCCTTTTTCGATCTCAAAGAAGATTATATGACTTCTCTTGGGATCTGAAGGATGATCATCATCAATCTCTTTAGATTCTTTTGTCTCTTCAAGAAACTCTACCTCAACTGGGTGTTTCTTCAACTCACTTGCTGCAGATTCTTTATTCTTAAATTTGTTCAGCATGTGTTTCTCATTGAACACCACATCTTTGCTGACAAACTTCTTTTTAGATACTGGTTCCCATAACCTGTATCCCTTGACTCCATCTTCATATCCAAGGAAAATACAATCTTTTGACATTGGATCAAGTTTGGACTACCGCTCCTTGACTGACAGATAAACATAAGTTGGACAACCAAAGATTTTCATCACAGAAAAATCAACTGGTTTCCCACTTCATACCTCTACAGGATTTTGTAATCAATTCCAGCTGAAGGAGATCAATTTATCAGATAACACGTTGTGTTGAGTGCCTCAGCCCAAAAACTCTTGGGCAATCCTGTATTCAATCTCATACATCTGGCACGTTTTAATAGAGTTTTGTTCATCCTCTTGGGAACCCCATTTTGCTCTGGAGTTCTTTTAACTAAGAAGTACCTGATGATACCTTCATCCTGGTAGAACAGTAGGAATTAATGATTTGTCCTTGTATTTTGTGTCATTATCTGATCTGAATTATTTCAGCTTCTTTTTGGTCTGGTTTTCTACTTTAGCTTTCCACTGACTTGAAGATTCTGAAAACCTTGGATTTCTGCTTCATAAGATACACATATATCTTTCTGGAGTAGTCATTTATGAAGCTAACAAAATAATGGGCTCCACCCATTGACGTATGCTTGATTGGGCCCCATACATCTGAATGTACATAATCAAGTACATTCTTACTGGTGTGTGCTCCTACCTTGAAGTTGACCCTTCGTTGTTTGTCGTACACACAGAACTTGCAAAATTTCAAAATGGACGTTTTGACACCTTTCAACAACTGCCTTTTATGAAGTTATTTCATTCCACCTTCACTCAAATGACCAAGTCGCATGTGCCATAATTCTGTGTTATCACTGTTGGAATTATCTAAAAGTAGTATGCATACAAGCCAATTATGTATGATGATAAAGCATATACTTTGTAAACAATCTTATTCATTTATTAATAAAAGTATTACTAAAGGCATTTAATTATCTACATGGTGTTGTTTTAATAATATGTGATAAACCCATAGTTTTAAGCAATTCTTTTATAATTATGATGAGATTATGCTAATGAGATCTAAATTCTTAGATAGCTTAAAAACTAAAATATTTTCAATCGATGGATTACTAAAAATGGGGATTAGTGAATCCGGATAGATCGGCACATACTTTGTTTGCTAATTGGATGATGATGATTGATCTCATGATCTTTTGTGTGGAGACACTAAAGTAAGTATTAGGTGCTTATTAGAGAATAAGTTCACTGAACTTGACTCGCTAAGGAATACCTAATGGAGTTTTACTTGTCTGTCAATAGGAATTCCTAAAGTGATAGTAGTACAAGTGATCCTTAGACATGAGAACCTCATAGTATCTTGTGTATGATAAGTTATACTTTGACATGTCCCTTAAGACCCTAGAGTATATCAAAAGGCAGAGCCGATCCTGGGTTTTCTAAGGCCCATGGCAAATTTTCCCAAGTGTGCCCCTTTATACAAATTAAACAAAAAAAATAATAAATTATCAACTAATTAATTTTATTAAAATTATAAGAATTTAGAAAAGATAAGGAAGAACACATTGAGGCCTCATTAAAACCTTGTTTTGGAAAAACCCAATGGGATAAAACCCCAAACGAAGGAAAAAGAGTACCCCGGATTGTAAACATTGCATTAAAAAATGAAAACTACATATTTGAGTCTACATGCTTCCTCCCGAATCTCCATAACCATTTCTTGATTTGATCAATCTTCTTTTCATCCTCCACAATTAATCGAAGCAAAGAATCACCTACAAAAAAATAGCAATGAATTTTGAACCACAAAACATCATTTAAAATGTCTTTTTATTGCACTTTTAGATGTAAAATCATCAATTATACTATCATATTTAATGTTTTCTAACATATCCTTTTCAATGCATAATATCGCTAATCCATTTAGCCTATATTGAGTTATGGTGGTCTGCAAGTAAGATTTCAATAATTTTAATTTAGAAAAACTTCTTTCAGCAGATGCCACAGTCACAGGTATAGTCAATAAGACCCTATTATTGAAAGTAATATGCACACAAGCCAATCATGTTTGATGATAAAGCATATACTTTGTAACAATCTTATTCATTTATTAATTAAAAGTATTAATTTATTAAAGGCTTTTAATTATCTACTGATGTTGTTTTATAATATGTGATAAACCCATAGTTTTAAGCAATGCTTTTAGAATAATGATGATGATCATTCTAATGAGATCTAAATTCTTAGAAAGCTTAAAACTAAAATAGTTCCCAATCATTGGATTACTAAATTGGGGATTAGTGAATCCGGATAGATTGGTACATACGTTGCTTGCTCATTGGATGAGGATGATTGATCTCATGATCATTTGTGTGGAGACACTAAAGCAAGTATGTAGGTGCTTATTAGAGAATAAGTTCATTTGACGCGGGCTCGCTAAGGAATACCTAATGGAGTTTTACTTGCTCGTCAATAGGAATTCTGTAGTGATAGTAGTCAAGTGATCCTTGGACTTGAGATCATCATAGTATCTTGTGTATGATGAGTTATACTTTGACTTATTCCTTAAGACCCTTAGGGTATATCAAAGGGTATGCTTGGGTATAATAAGTTGTACATGGAGATAATGTATGATCAATAAAGAATCTACCACTTCAATAAAAGAAGAGAATGTCCTATGTGATTCGATAAATGACAACCCAAAGAGTCCTTGGCCAAATGAATGAAATTAGAAAGGAGTTTCTAATTTGCATTATTTGAGTTGTGCATTTAAGAATCGAAATACATATAATTAAATAAAATAAGAATTGACGATAATTCCATGTCTTATATTTAATTGGGACATTGTATGGTGGAAGGATTGAATTGTACGGTAACTATTTACTCAAAGGTTCTTTTATGATTAATGTTGAAATCTATATTATCTGGAAAGTCGTTGATCGCTAGGGAGGCTTATCCCTATTGTAGAATAAATATTATTTATTTAAATAAATTAATTATTTAATTTATTTATTTAAATAAGATTAGAATTGTTCTAATTGATTTATTCACAACCTGGGTTTAATATGGAGAACCTAAAGGGTCACACCATAAAAGGAATGATAATTATTTAAGAAGTTAATGACATAATCGTAATAATATGTTAAGTATATTTAATTTAATCTATGGTGATAAAATAAATTAAATAGCTTAATATTTATTATTTAATATTTTAGAAATATTAAATATAAATTAATAAGAGGAGTCTTATTAATATTATTACAATTATTATTATTTTAATTTCTAAAAGAGTTTAGGAATTAATTTAATATAAGTACTCTCATTTATTCCTAATAGGATTAGGAGGGAAAATTAATTAAAG
This sequence comes from Panax quinquefolius, assembly GCA_020205615.1. Lineage (NCBI taxonomy): Eukaryota > Viridiplantae > Streptophyta > Magnoliopsida > Apiales > Araliaceae > Panax > Panax quinquefolius. The sequence continues at coordinate 1,057,490 of CM035174.1, read as the reverse complement.
GAGTTTAATTAATTATCCCTAATAAGATTAGGGAGCCCATTTAATTAAAAGAGTTTAATTAAATAATACCTTATTTTAATAGGGTTACTTGATATCTTTATAAGAGGAGTCTTATATCAGATATCAAATATACGTAATTCCAATGGTTGGAGAGTACGCCCCCCTTTTTTCTATAGAGATAGAAAAACTAGGGTTTAGCCAACCACCCATCTTCTTGAATCCTTCTTCTTCCTTGGTGGATCACCTCTAGAGGCCAAACACTTGGGTGGCTAACGTTGATCAAAGGAAGGAACCAAACCCGGTGGATTCAAGTTGAACGAAAAAAGGATTGGAGGTGAACTTGTACACGAGGAAGCTTCGGATCTTCAAGGGTATGTTTCTTATTCATCTTTTTCGTTTAATTAATAATTGTGCATAAAGGGTGATCCGGGTATATGGTTTGTAAAATTTTTAAATTCTGATTTTTCCACGTTTCCGCTTATTTATGAAATTTGATTGCGTTCATGAATATTACAAACCTAACAGTGGCATCAGAGCCAAACCTTTATGCAAATTATTAATTGTTCAAAATTTGATATGTATATTGATATGTCTTTAGAACAATTTAATTGGGCATAATTTTATTGTATAAAATTTATTTAAAAAAAAAAAAATTCGCGAAACTAATTTTTTTACCGTGATTCGCATGGCTGATAATGTTGGCGTGAATCAATTTTTGTTTTGCGAATTTTTTTTTATACCGGATTGCGTGGTTGACTTCGGAATTCGCGAACTGGATTTTTTTTGCTGCATCTAAAAATTCGTGTGGTGGCTGCTGATTTGTTTATATATATATATATATATATATATATATATATATATATATACTAAGGGATTGGTATAATGAATAACCGAAATCCACGAATCCTGTTGCTTTCTTCAGGATATCACTATTAACATGGGAAGCATGTCACGTGTCATACCAAAAAAAAAAGAGAGGATAATATTAGTATTATATATTAACATGGGAAGCATGTCCTTAATATTAATATTAGTATATATATATATATATATATATATATATATATATATATATATTATATTGTATATATGATATATGATATATTATATATATTAGTTACAAATCCTGACATGATGGACAACAATGTGAATAATGCACGGAAATTAAGTATAAGGATATCAATAATTATATATATATATATTAACTTAGTTAATATATATGTATTATATATATATGTTATTTTTAATTATTTTATAATTAAAATAAAATATTTATTTTAATTTTAAAATTAAATTTCATGCTAACTAATTAGAGTTGGAATTGGATTTTAAGATAACTAATTAGAGTTGAAATTGAATTCTATTTTTCTTAAATAAAGGAGTTTATTTTGATATGAAATTAGATTTCATATTATTCAAAAATAAAAAGGTTTATTTGTGAATAGGAAAAAGAATCGATATTTCCTTAAATAAAGGAGTTTATTTAGATATGAAATAAGATTTCATATTATTCAAAAATAAAGGAGGTTATTTGTGAATAGGAAAGATAATCCGTGTTTCCTTTAATAAATTTTTTTCTATTACATGGAATTGGATTCCATAATTAATTAAAATAAAGGAGTTTATTTTGATTAAAGATTTTGATTAAAATAAAATAGTTTATTTTATTCAAAATTGGATAAATTAAAATAAAATAGTTTTATTTTGATTTAAATTTGGATTGAAATAAAGGAGTTTATTTTAATTCAAAATTAGATTTTATACTAACTAATTTTGTCCATTAAATGATATCAATATATATATATTGAATGTTTATTATTCATAAGATGAATGTTATTTATTGATGCATATGGTGATGTGTATGATAATAAATGAGATTGATTATGGATTATCGACCAATGTGATTGGATTTTATTTTAGTTGGATGCATGAATGTATGGGTTTTATTAAATGGGAATTCTGCGTGACTCGCCTTCTCTAATTTTTCTTAATGTAAATTCTATCTCCTCCTATGTACTTCCCTCGATCACGATCAAGGTTTCTATTTATTTTAAATAGTTTTGTAATAGGAATAGTTAGAATTAATTTTGAAAAATTAGAGATCAAGAAGAAAGGAGGCGTGAAGACCCGGTTTGTAATGGAGCAGGGTTTAAATGTAATAGTTATATTTAAATATTATTTCTTGCACCCCTGTGGTTTGACCTTTTGGTTCAATTGGTGGCTCTAGTGAACCAAACTAGAATAAAAGTCCATAATCAATCCGGTAGAATATAGTATTCTATATGTGCATGCTTATATTATATATATTATATATTATGCAAACATGCTTGTATGTTTATTAATATATTACGCGATTTTATATATATATATATATATGTGCAATGCCATTAAAACAAGATGAGACCATTAATAACAAACCCCTCAATTTTTATATTAAGTCCTAAGCGTTCAAAGATATTTGGAATATCGAACGTCGCCTTTCTAGCATGATAAAATTAATAGAGTATTAAATATTTAATATGAGTTTGTTGTGTCACCACAAGGCAAGTATTAAGTATTTAAGATGTTAATTTATCACATTTGATGCTTATAAAGAAAATTGAACAATATTGTTTTGTTGTGTCACCACAAGGATGATATTTTTTTTTTTGAATATATGGAGTGCTAGGTCGGACTTAACTTGGATAATTTTGATTCGGATGTGCCACCACTTGATCAAAATAATCTAAGAGGCAAAAGAAAAAGAGTTGCATAGTTGATGTAATTGACAAAAATTGTCTACCTATTTATTTATATATAGTTTGTTGTGTCACCACAAGGCTATATACATTTGAAATGGGATCCTTATTCTCACTAGCAAATCTTTAATTAGATTTTGCCGAACTATATAAGTGAGGCTAATATAGTTTAAAGAAAATAGTGGGAGATTCCAATTTAAAACAAGACCTAAATTATTTTGGTAATTAATAAAAGAATGTATGTTAAAATGTTGTTAATTACAAATTCATTTACAGAATTTTAAAATGTCTAAAATTTCTATCACTGCTAAACATATTAGATGTTATTTAATCGGACCGAATTAAACGGATTGGTTAAGGAATTTGAGAATAGTTCTCATAGCTAAAAAGCTATCTTATGTCCTTAATACGCCTATTCCTGCAATGGTTGCAGACAATGCCTCTGAGGAAGAGATTGCTACTTTTAGAAAGTGGCAAGATGATGCACAGTTGGCTCAATGCATCATGCTCGCATCCATAAGTAACGATCTTCAACGTCAGCATGAAACTATGGATGCTCCTACTATATTCCTGCACATCAAGTAGTTGATGGTGAGGAAAGTAGGACTGATAGATATCAGATATCTAAGGAGCTCTTCCGATCTAGAATGACCAATGGCACTATAGTACAGACAAAAAGTTCTTAAAATAATCAATTTGATTGATCAATTAGACAACCGGTTTTGTCATGGATGGAGAGTTGAGCCAAGATTTGATCTTGCACTCACTCCTGACTCCTTTCACAATTGTTGTAAATTTTCATATGAACAAGCTAGATACCAAATTTCATTGATTTGCTTATCATGTTGAAAAATGTTGAGAGTCACTTTTAAACCAAGAAAGACCGAGTCTTACTGGTAGGGGCCAAAGGATCTTCTGAAAAGAAGAACGATTCGAAGAAGGTATAAATAGAAAGGGCAAAAACAAAGGATAATAAGAACAAAATCGATCACGGATCGCAAAAGAGTTTGCTTCCACCGCTATAAGCTCGGACATCTTTGGAAAGAAACTCTGCAAGAAGCATCTTGCAGAGGGCTAACCAAAAAGCTTAGTGAAGTTTTGGTTACAAATACAAATTTGTTCATGATTTAAAATAATTTTTTCTTTAAGTCAAGGTTCTACTTGGGTATTGGATACCGACTTTGGTTATCATAAATATAGATTTATGAAGGGACCAAGCAGAAGTAGAAAGTTAAACAAAGATAAGTAATCCTATGTGTGGAAAATGAAGCAAAGGTTCTTTGCATTAGCTATAGAAACTTATAGTTTAAGACGCCTACGGGCAAATCTATTAAGTCAATAAGTTGTTATTGTATTCCAATTCTTGTTAGAAACATTATTTCCATTTTATTGTTGGACAATAAAATTTTTGGTATTATAATTAAGAACAATTGTTGTTCTATTTATAATAATAATGTTTCGTATAGAACTGAAAGATTACTTAATGGATTTTGTATACTTGACTTACGTGAAAAATTATTTTGTAAATTGAACAAACTAGTATAAGAAAAGGAGATGATCATTCAAAGAGTTGAATGTATGTATTTGTTGAAATACAAGTGTGAATTATTTGAAAGGTTCAAAGAATTCAGAAGTGAAACAAATTAGCAAAAGTATTAAGATTCTTTGATTAGATCAAGGAATAAATACTTGTGCAATAAGTTTCTAGATCATCTCAAATGGTTTTTCTCATAATGGACACCTCATGATACGTAATAATTGATTGATGTATCTGAAAGGAAAAATCATACCTTATTGAACATGGTACGGTCCAAAATGATTTTACTGACATTCCAGTATCCCTCTAGGATCATGTCCTAGAAATGGTACGCATATCTACAAAAAAGGTAACCTCAAAATCCATTGAAGACTCCATAAAAGTTATGGACATGGAGGATTCCTAATCTTAAGTATGTTAAGATAAGTGGTTGTCCAACTTATGTGAAAAGGTTTCAAAGGATAAGCTTGGGACAAGATTTGACAAGTGTCGATTTGTGGGACATCCTAAAGTAAGTTTAGGGTATATGTTCTATAATCCTGCTTAGCAAAAGGTGTTTATTGCGAAACACGCTGCCTTCTAAGATAAATGTGTTTATCATTGAAGGGGCTAGTGGGAGGATAATAGATCTTGAAGAGTTCAAGAACCACAAAATACTATAAGTCAAATAAGAGGAACCTATAGATAGATCTATTTTACCACAACCGAATCAGAATCTAGAATAGTCACCAAGATACCTAGGAGGTATGGATTCATCATGGATGATGATGATGAGGTACGCATCATAGAAGATGATGATCTAGAGTTACATATGATGAGGTAAGAGTTCTAGTGTGTACAAAAGGGTCAGTGGGAGAATCGTGACATTCCTAGTACTATATGTTGATATACTACGGATAAGGAATGACATACCAATGCTACAATCAGTAAAGATAAAGTTGTCTAAACATTCCTCCATGAATGATTTGGAAGAGTATCTTAATTGGGGATATAAATCTATATAGATAGATTTAAGAGGATGCTCGACTTAACCCAAGGCGTATATTCATTTGATGCTAAAGTCGTTTAGCATGGCAAACTCCAAGAGATGTCTCATGTCGATGAGCTATGGAGTGTATCTCTCTTAATAGTCCCCACAGACTCCTGAAAAGAGAGGTCGCATGAGTGACAATTATGTATGCAATGAAATGTACGAGACCTGATGTTGATCACCATATTATGGAGAAGTTCACTATGAGTCGGTGAAAACATCTTAAAGTGCTTAACCCAAGCACTAAGGATGTGATCATATTCATGGTGGGTCTAAATTAAAACTAGAGGGCTTAACAGACTCAAGTTTTTCGAGACGCACTAAGATGACGTAAAATCCACTTTAAGGTAAAGCGTTATCTTGAGCAGTGGTGCGATGGAATTGGAAAGGTTCCAAACAAAGAAAGAGTTCTTTGGTTTAGTAATAAAGACAAAATATATAGCTATAAATGAAGCTGCAAGTTGATTGTTTGGATTAAAAGTTCATTACAGAACTAGGAATAGTTCCTAAGTCTCATCTTGGTGTTAGGTTTGTAATATTCAAGAACACAATCAAATTGCATAAAAAGTGCGGAAACATGTAAAATCAGAGTTTAAAAAAATTTATAAACCATATACCCGGATCACCCTTTATGCACAATTATTAATTAAACGAAAAGATATGAAGAACAAGAATCATACCCTTGAAGATTCGAGCTTCCTCAGTCTGAAGTTCACCTCCAATCCTTTTAAGTGTTCAACTTGAATCCACCGGGTTTGGTTCCTTCCTTTGATCAACGTTAGCCACCCAAATGTTTGGCCTCTAGAGGTGATCCACCAAGGAATAATAAGAATTCAAGAAGATGGGTATTTGGCTCAAACCCTAGTTTTCTATCTCTATAGAAAAGAACGTACTCTCCAACCATTGGAATTATTACGTATATCCCTGATATCTGATATAAGACTCCTCTTATTTATAGATGTGGGCAACCCACCTTAACAATTAAGGAATTGGGATTTATTTAATTAATTAAATTCTTTTAATTAATTAAGCTCCCTAATCTTATTAGGGATAATTAATTAAACTCCTTTAACTAATTTTCCTTCCTAATCCAATTAGGAATAAATGAGAGTACTTATATTAAATTAATTCCTAAACTCTTTTAGAAATCAAAATAATAATAATTGTAATAATATTAATAAGACTCCTCTTATTAATTTATATTTAATATTTCTAAAATATTAAATAATAAATATTAAGCTATTTAATTTATTCTATCACCATAGATTAAATTAAATATACTTAATATATTATTACGATTATGCCATTAACTTCTTAAATAATTATTCTTCCTTTTATGGTGTGACCCTTTAGGTTCTCCATATTAAGCCCAGGTTGTGAATAAATCAATTAGAATAATTCTAATCTTATTTAAATAAATAAATTAAACAATTAATTTATTTAAATAAATAATATTTATTCTACAATAGGGATAAGCCTCCCTAGCGATCATCAACTTTCCGGATAATATAGATTTCAACATTAATCATAAAAGAACCTTTGAGTAAATAGTTACCGCATAATTCAATCCTTCCACCATACAATGTCCCAATTAAATATAAGACATGGAATTATCACAAGTCTTATTTTATTTAATTATATGTATTTCGATTCTTAAATGCACAACTCCAAATAATGCAAATTAGAAACTCCTTTCTAATTTCATTCTGCCTTGGCCAAGGACTACTGGGTTGTCATTTATCGAATCACATAGGACATATCTCTTCTTTTAATAGAAGTGGTAGATTCTTTATTGATCATACATTATCTCCATGTTCAACTTATTATACCCAAGCATACCCTTTGATATACCCTAAGGGTCTTAAGGAATAAGTCAAAGTATAACTCATCATACACAAGATACTATGATGATCTCAAGTCCAAGGATCACTTGTACTACTATCACTACAGGAATTCCTATTGACAGGCAAGTAAAACTCCATTAGGTATTCCTTAATGAGCCAATGCTCAATTGAACTTATTCTCTAATAAGCACCTACATACTTGCTTTAGTGTCTCCACACAAATGATCATGAGATCAATCATCCTCATCCAATGAGCAAGTTAACGTGTATGTACCAATCTATCCTGGATTCACTAATACCCATTTAGTAATCCAACGATTGGAAACTATTTTAGTTTTAAGCTTTCTAAGAATTTAGATCTCATTAGAATGATCATCATCATTATTCTAAAAGCATTGCTTAAAACTATGGGTTTATCACATATTATAAAACAGCATCATGCAGATAATTAAAAGCCTTTAATAAATTAATACTTTTTATTAATAAATGAATAAGATTGTTACAAAGTATATGCTTTATCATCAAACATGATTGGCTTGTGTGCATACTACTTTCACTTGGATCTATATTCTTTATCATCAAACATGATTGTCAAACATGATTGACAGTAATTCCATGTCTTATATTTAATTGTACGGTAACTATTTACTCAATGGTTCTTTTATGATTAATGTTGAAATCTATATTATCTGGAAAGTCGTTGATCGCTAGGGAGGCTTATCCCTATTGTAGAATAAATATTATTTATTTAAATAAATTAATTGTTTAATTTATTTATTTTAATAAGATTAGAATTGTTCTAATTGATTTATTCACAACCGGTTTAATATGGAGAACCTAAAGGGTCACACCATAAAAGGAAGGATAATTATTTAAGAAGTTAATGACATAATCATAATAATATGTTAAGTATATTTAATTTAATCTATGGTGATAGAATAAATTAAATAGCTTAATATTATTATTTAATATTTTAGAAATATTAAATATAAATTAATAAGAGGAGTCTTATTAATATTATTACAATTATTATTATTTTAATTTCTAAAAGAGTTTAGGAATTAATTTAATATAAGTACTCTCATTTATTCCTAATAGGATTAGGAGGGAAAATTAATTAAAGGAGTTTAATTAATTATCCCTAATAAGATTAGGGAGCCCATTTAATTAAAAGAGTTTAATTAAATAATACCTTATTTTAATAGGGTTACTTGATATCTTTATAAGAGGAGTCTTATATCAGATATCAAATATACGTAATTCCAATGGTTGGAGAGTACGCCCCCCTTTTTTCTATAGAGATAGAAAAACTAGGGTTTAGCCAACCACCCATCTTCTTCCTTGGTGGATCACCTCTAGAGGCCAAACACTTGGGTGGCTAACGTTGATCAAAGGAAGGAACCAAACCCGTGGGATTTAAGTTGAACGCGAAAAGGATTGGAGGTGAACTTGTACGAGAAGCTTCGGATCTTCAAGGGTATGTTTCTTATTCATCTTTTTCGTTTAATTAATAATTGTGCATAAAGGGTGATCTGGGTATATGGTTTGTAAAATTTTTAAACTCTGATTTTTCCACGTTTCCGCTTATTTATGCAATTTGATTGCGTTCATGAATATTACAAACCTAACAATTATAAGCAACCATTACATTAGTAAACATATCCACACTCTTTACAAACTCAAGAATTTTAATGGATGTCCATGGTTTATCTGTTTCATATGCTTCTTTTGGTAACATCACTTGCAACACCTGTAATTCTGAAAATAAGTCTCTTGCATCAACATCAGAAACATCACTATGTTTTAAAGCATTTTCAAGATTTACACAAGAACTTTTCAATTCATTATCATCAAACGAAGTCAACTTTGCAACATCAAATAAGAACCCAAAAATTGATTCAAAATAATGCAATTGTTCAAACATAATCTTCAATTCACCAAGAGTAATATCCACTATAACAAGAAAATAATCAATCCTAAATGATTCTTCAGCTGATTGTTGTTCCCTATCATTATTGGAAACCTCATCAAAATGCCTTTTTTTACAAATTTGACGCTTTTTGGAAATACAGGCTCAATTCCATATCAAGGGAAATTTCTTTAGCATCAATCATGGCAGAAACGAACCCATTTATTCTATAGTTTTCAAAAAATAAAACAAGTCCTTCTAATTGTCGTACAACAGCATCAAGACGCATGTCTTCAGATTGTAACTTTTTACTAACTAAGTTAATCTTATGCAAAATTTCATGCCAAATAACCAAACTTAATATAAATTCAAAACTTGAAAGATCTCATAATGCTAAACTTTGAGCATCCCTACTCAATTTGGCATCTTCACTAATTTCTGTTAATTTAAATAAAGCTTCTCTGATTTGGGAAGCTTGAGATTTTATTACTTTGACACTTTTAATGTGACTTTCCCAACGTGTATTTGACAATGATTTCAAAGTCAAACTATCTATGTAATCAAGTAACACATTCCATCGCTTTGTTGAATTAGAAAATACCGTATATATGCATTGACATGCTCCAAAAAAAGATTTTGCTTTAACACATGACTTAGCCATATTACAAACTATTAAGTTGAGACAATGAGAACCACATGACATGTAAAATGCTCTAGGATTTATATCAAGTAATCTTTTTTGTACACCTAGATTTTTCCGTTTCATATTAGAGCCATTATCATAACCTTTTCTCCTCACGTCATCAATATTAAGTGTAAGGGACTCCATTACATTTTTTAATTCATTAAAAATTCCTAATCCAGATGTATCTTTCACATTCAGAAACTCTAAAAAGTACTCTTCTATATTTATTGGAGTACTTGAAACATCTACACACCTCAATATTAAAGTCATTTGTTCTTTGTGACTTGCATCAGGAGTACAATCAAGAATTATTGGAAAATATTTAGCTATTTTTATTTTTTCAATGATTGGATGTTTAACATTTGATGCTAAAATAGCTATCAACTCATTTTGAATTTTATGGCTAAGATAATGATAATGAATATTAATGTTCTTATCTTTAATGAGTTGAAAATGGTGTTGCATTACTGGATCAAACTCTGCAATCATTTCAAGTAGGCCTAAAAAGTTACTATTACCATCTTCATAAATTTTTGCATTTGTTCCACGAAAAGCCAAATTATGTATAGCAAGACATTTTACAACAGAGATGATTCTGATAATAACATTTTTCCAGTGTAGTGTATCTTTCTTGATTAGCTCTTGTAATTCTGTATCAATTGTTTGATTTGTTTTCAATCTGATTTGCAATTCAACATAAGACCTCAAGTTAGTGAGGTGTTCAATACTGCTTTCATGTTGTTTAAGCTTTTTACCAAGATGTTTCCAATCTCTAATTCCTTCACTAGTTAACTGACTTCTAGAATTCATTGTTTTAAACAACTTACAACAGAAACAAAACACTTTATCCAACTCCTTTGAGTACACTAGCCATTTTCGATACTTAGTTTCCCCATTTGGTAACGTCCGAAGATAATAATTTAAAGAAAAATGTCTATTGTGTTCGTCCATGGGGAATTTGAGAATAGTTTCTCTTAGGGGACCTTTTTCTACAAGTAAATATCTCATTTTTGTATCAAGATTATCCCAAACTCGTGGATCATAAGTGTTCAAATCAAATCTTGTTTCGGGACATTCATTTTCATGGCAAGGTTCATCAATATTTTTATTTTCATTAAGGAAAGGTTCATCACTATTTTCATTTTCATCTAGATTACCAATTTCTTCATTCACATCATTCTCATTTTCTACTAATTCTTCCAATTGAATTGGTTGTTCATATTCATTTTGTAAATCTTCATTTAAATTTTCAAGTGAAACATTGGTTTTTTAACAAAATATTTATTCAAAGATCCTCTTAAACTTTGAGCAATTTCTTATTCTTTTTTCTTTCTTTCTCTTGAGATTTCCAGAAAGTTGTTTCTTACGAAGCATTTTTTAATTTTTATAATAAACACAACACAATAAAAAAAATAATACTAATTAACAAAGAACAATAAAACCTGGATTTTGAGTATATTTTCTTCCACTTGAAACTTCCAATTATAAAGAACAAGAAACCCAGCCAAGTTTTCTGTTGAATCAAATAATAAATAAGAAAAAGTTAACACATATATGTTATATGTATTACAATTTACAAAATAGGAGAAAATAAACAAAAATAAAATCAATTGAAACCCTCACTGTTTCAATTCTTTCATAACTACGAACATTTCCTAATTCCAATTTACTTAAATTCAACCAAAAATGAATCATGAATGACGAAACTCTGATAAATTCTTGTCTAATGTTCAAAAAATCAAAAAACCCACCAGACCATGATTCCATGAACGAATTGCGGAATTGGATCAAAAGAACAAAAAATGAAAAACCCAAATAGGGATTAAACTATTTGCGAAATTGGATCAAAAGAACACATGCAAGAATCAAAAGGAAATGCAGATTCTGAGATTCATGGAAAAAAAATTTCACAAATATCAAAGCAGAACAATAGGGGTTAACCTTACACAAAATAACGAACTAGCGATTAGCGAAATGAACGAAGCAGCAAGATAGCCTCCTAGTGCTGTAGTAATATACTGACTTTTGAGTTTTGAGTAGAAGATTAATTGTTATTTGCTGACTTGTGGGATGTGGGTATATATACATAAGCTTATAAATTAAAATTTTTTGGGCCCCCTTCAGCTTTGGGCCCAGGGTTGTAGCCCTGGGCCAAGGCCGGCTCCGTCAAAGGGTATGCTTGGGTGTAATAAGTTATATATGGAGATAATGAATGATCAATAAAGAATCTACCGCTTCTAGTAAAAGTAGAGAAATGTCCTATGTGATTCGATAAATGACAACCCATGAATCCTTGGCCAAGGTGGAATGAAATTAGAAAGGAGTTTCTAATTTGCATTTATTCAGAGTTGTGCATTTAGGAATCTAAATATATATAATTAAATAAAATAAGACTTGACAGTAATTCCATGTCTTATATTTAATTGGGACATTGTATGATGAAAGGATTGAATTGTACAGTAACTATTTACTCAAAGGTTCTTTTATGATTAATATTGAAATCTATATTATCTGGAAAGTCGTTGATCGCTAAAGAGGTTTATCCTTATTGTATAATAAATTTTATTTATTTAAATAAATTAATAGTTTAATTTATTTATTTAAATAAGATTGAAAATTTTCTAATTGATTTATTCACAACCGATTTAATATGGAGAACCTAAAGGGTCACACCACAAAAGGAAAAATATTTATTTAAGAAGTAAATTGCATAATTATAATAATAAGTTAAGTGTATTTAATTTAATCTATGGTGATAGAATAAATTAAATAGCTTAATATTTATTTTTAATATTTTATAAATATTAAATATAAATTAATAAGAAGAGTCTTATTATTATTATTAATTTAATTCCTAAAGGTGTTTGGAAATTAATTAATATTAGTACTCTCATATATTCCTAATAAGAGTAGGAGGCTAATTAATTAAAATATTTAATTAATTATTCCTAATGAGATTAGGAAACCTAATTAATTAAAGGAGTTTAATTAATTAAATAAAGCTCTATTCCTAAATAGTTTAGGAGGATTCCCTAAATCTATAAATAAGAAAGTTTTTTTTATGGAGAGGAGGACATAAGTTACACACTTTATTCCAAGAGTTGGGAGAGTACACCTTTTCTATTTGAGATAGGAAAAACTAGGGTTTAACCAATCACCCTTCTTCTTGAGTTTTTGTTCTTCCTTGGTGGATCACCTTTAGAGGCCAAACGCTTTGGTGGCTAACGTTGATCAAAGGAAGGAATCAATCCCGCGTATTCAAGGAGACCACGAAGGACTAGGAGTTGAACTTGTACCTGAGGAAGCTCAAATTTTCAAGTGTAAGACCCCAAATTTTATGAATAAAGATGATTTTTCTACAATTATCATTTTTGAATATTATGAAATTAATTTGTTATAATGTTATAGTTGTGGGTAGTATTTATAAATTCTGCAAAGTATGCAAGTTGTTATATTATATTCGATTGGTCGGGGAATATTCGTTTTAGCAAGGAATATTCGTACAACGGCGCAATCATTGGTGGACCCCACAATGGAATTATTGTCGAATTAAGAAAATGATAAAAATATTTTTATAAAAATAAAGGCGGAAGTTTTACCGTTAACTGTTGAAACACCCGATGTTAAAGTAAATAATATGTCTGGCGTCGTTGCAAGAGTAGCACCAGTATTGATTATTGATGCTTATGTGAGAAGTCACTCGCTTTTATTCAATTATTGTTATAGTAATTGTTGCATAGTATCTCTCACGTTAATTGATTCAATTATTGTCGATATTTTATATATTATTAAATCAATAATTGAGATGACGAGTTATTATTATTATTATTTGCAATATTAACGATGTCTGTAAGTTCGCCAAGGAGAGGTTTGGTCACCTAATTGCGCGCCAATAGGGAGAAATCCTTATTGGAAAGCCCCCTCTTTCCTGGGAACGACCTGGTTGATTAATATTGTGAATTATAATAATGATGATAAATGTTGTTAAAAATATTGAGGTTATTGCGTAATATTTATAAATGTTGTTATAAATTTTACTTATTATTTAGATTTTCACTTACTCATTTTTCAAAATTATCAGAATGACGTTATAAAGTATATATATATATATATATATATATATATATAGATATATATTGGACTTGTGTGTGTGTGTATGTGTGCCGTGTGTGTGAATATGGGTGTGTGGTGACAAATGTGATTTATATATATATTTTATTTATATATGTGACATGTGGTCGGGTGGTGGTGGAGTGTTTAGTTAATGTTAGTTGTTATATATATATATATTGTCATGTTTGAAGGGTTGTCAAGGTACTGATCACGAAAATTCATCCCGTGAATTCAAAATGAGCATGTATATATATATATATATAATATTATATTTTATTTAAAAGTTTTGTTTTATTAGAATATTTTATGGACCGTCCGATTAAATTAAATCAATCTGGACCGCTCATGAATTAGTTACTATTCACCCCATTCTCCTATAAATAAAACTCATTCCTTCATTATTTCTTACTTAATTCAATTTGAAACTCTAGAGAGAAAACTATGAGAGAAAGAAGAAAAGTATTTTGTTACTTCACTACTCCTATATCCAGCTTTTAAGGTAAGGGTATTATTTCTTTTGTATTCATGAAGAGAACTTCATTATTCCATTCTTTATTATTCTGTTGGAATAACTCAGTATCTGTGCCAGTTACCCTATACTTGGTGAAATTCTTACATTATTCCATTCTTTTTTATTCATTTGGAATATCATGTCCATAAGCGTTTACGCCTGGGACCGGGTTCCGCTCTTTATTATTTTGTGTTGAAATATCCTCGTTCGCATGCGTTTTACGCCGGACCGGTTACTCGCTTTTTATTATTCATTTGAACATCCTATCGGTGCAATTTCGTCTCCGACTGTTCCGTTATTTATTATTTTGTTGGAATAACTTTGTCTGGCGCGAAATACCGCATACATGGTGATTTCTTTTGTTATTCCATTCTTTATTATACTCAATGGTTAAAGTTTTGACTTCTATACTCTATGAAATTAGTGGAATATCCTTGATATTTAAGCGCTTCATCCAGTATTTTTCATGAAAATATTCTTCTGAGCATTCTTGAATTTTACTCTACAAAGAAGTATCATGTTGACAATTTGGACTTATTAGTTCCTGAATAAATTAATTCTTGAACTTGTTTTATTAAATTCTTATATTATTGTCATCATCCTCATGTTTATATTATGTTGAAAGTTATCTGTGGCCTGTAGTGCATAGATGGACTTGGTATGATTATGACCAGGGATTAATCGGTATAATCATGACCGTAATGTTACAAATGATGTGGTAAAAGTCCTCATTGACCCATAGTGCATTGATGGACAGTTGTTGGCATGATCATGACCATTGATGAATACATGAATATCCTTGGCCCGTAGTGCATGGATAATTTGTGGTTGTGATACTAAATGAATATCCTTGGTAGTAGTGGGGGATGATTTGGATTATTTATTAAGTCGAGTCACGCCGATAAAAGTGATGAAAACCTTTTTAAATCATAAAAGATAGTAGATTTTATTCTCTACTTGACTCTTTTAATGGATTGCTTGTTCCGCTGCAGTTAAACTTGATGTCTATTGTATTTTATCAGTTTAACATTGTTGAAAGCTAATGATAATTTATTCTAAATTATCTTAGTCATAATATTTCTTACTGGGCTAGTTGAGCTCACACTTTCTTTCACTGTTCTCTTCAGGAAATGAGAACGTAGCCGGGACTAGTCGAGAAACGGAGTGACGGTCCGAGATG
Organism: Panax quinquefolius; assembly: GCA_020205615.1. Taxonomy (NCBI): domain Eukaryota; kingdom Viridiplantae; phylum Streptophyta; class Magnoliopsida; order Apiales; family Araliaceae; genus Panax; species Panax quinquefolius. The sequence continues at coordinate 1,041,943 of CM035174.1, read as the reverse complement.
GTGTCTTAGTAGTCCTCACTATTCTATAAAATAATGTGATAATAAATGTAATGAGGACTTATTCTGAGAGTGGATATTGTCTAGAAGACAATATTTGTATTAAAACTCACATCTCTTGTTGTATATTTAAGATTATTTTTGTATTCTGTACCATGTATTTGGCGACTCAGAATAGGTGATGTATACCTATTTTGGGGCGTCACATCAAGGGTATGAATTTGATTCTTCATCTCTTTCGTTTAATTAATAATTGCGCATAAGAATGATCCGGGTATATGGTTTATAAAATTTTAAAATATGTTTTTACCATGCTTCCACTACTTTGATTGTGTATGTGAATATTACAAACCTAACATTATCCTACACAGAAATTGCTGCCCCACTAGCAACTGTGTCCCCTATCAACTTGTAGATGGTACTTTTTTTCTGACCTTTCATAATTACCATCGAACCCTTGGTAATTTTCATGATACCATCTCTGACTGAGATACTGCAACCTATAGAGTCAAGTACTCAAACCGATAGCAAGCTCTTTTTCAATTCTGGAATATACCTTACATCACCCAATGTTCTGACAACCCCGTAAAACATTTTAATTTTGATGTTGTCTATCACAGTAACTTTGCAGACTGCATTGTTACCCAATAAAACTGTACCACCATTGCAAAATGTAAAAGTATCAAACCAATCCCTATGAGGGGACATATGAAAAGAACATTCGAAATTCATGTACCAATCTATAATGCTTCTACTGTGACGCCCCCAAAATAGGTATACATCACCCATTCTGAGTTGCCAAATACATGGTACAGAAAATAACTACAACTTTATTACAATTGTCGTGCAAAATACGACAACACATACTGTGAGTTTAAATACAAATATTATCTTCTAGACAATATCCACACCCAAATAAAGTCCTCATTACAATTATTGATGCAATACTTTATAAAAATAGTGAGGACTGCTAAAACAACTATTTAGGACCATCACTAGATCTATACCCCGACTGGTTCATGCTATCTTCTCGCTTCCTGAGAAGAAAAATGGAACAAAAAGGAAAAGGGTGAGCTCAACTAGCTCAGTAAAGAATATTATAACTAAGATAATATACAAAAAATTATCCTTAGTCTTCAACAGGGAAAAATCTGATAGAATATAATCGACAACAAGTTTTAGATCAACAATCGCAATGAAATAACAATTCATTAGAAGAGTTAAGTAGAGAATGAAATCTACTATCATCTATGAATTTAAAAGTCCATCATCAATATTTTATCCTCGTAACATCAATCAATATACATCTTGAATAAAATATTCATCTTTGCACTACTTCTGAGCAAAGATATTCATTTCAGTATCACCAATTAGTCATGTTCATCTCAACACTGCTCATCTTTGCACTACGGCCAAAGATATTCATCTCAGTAATCATTCATCTTTGCACTACAGTGCCAAAGATATTCATCAAGTATCACCATTAAGGACCGAGGATGATGAAAAACATTTTAGAGAACGAATCCAATGAGAGATGTAGGACAAATATTAGGGATTCGTATTTCGGTTTATCCAAATTCAATAATACTCCATAATAACCAAGTGTGAAGTAGAATTCAAAAATAAAGATCAAAACATGGATACAATCAAAGATAGTAACCATAAAAGACATCTGGGACGAAAAAGAGAAAATTTTATTTTTCGTTGAATAGTGTCGTATTTGTGAATATTGCCGTATACGTGAATAGTGTCATATACGTGAATAGTAACCCCGACACAAAAAGGTAAAAATTTCACAATAAAATTCATAATAATATCTCAGCATAATGATATTGAAGAAAATAATATCATTTAAGAAGAAAATAACATCCCTTACCTCAAAGAAATAGTACTTCAGAATGAAAGGTCGGATGTGATGCTGAATGAAACTTGTACTGAATAACAACTCTCAAAGTATCTAAATACTCACAAAATACGCTCGATAATATAGAGAGAGAAAGAGAGAAATCTTATGTTTCTGGTATGATTTTCAATTCTAACCTAAGCACCTATTTATAGGAAAATCACTACTAGAAAAACAAGAATACGTGACGGAATTTTGTGAAAGTTTTTAAAAACAATCACAAAAGATAGTAATTTGTGATGGACTTTTTAAGCAATCATAAAATAATAGTATATATGATGGCTCTTAGTGATGACTAATCTTGCCATCAATGTATTATAATTGTGATGGCCATATCAATCACACCAATTTTTTCATGCAAAATAAATTTTCTTTTTGTGACGCACTAAGTCATCACTTATAGATATACTCTTTTCGTGATTGCATTTAAGCTATCACTAATATTTTAATGTAAGAAATAATCAAAACATTATTTTATGATGGTCGTGACAATCATTAAAAAAGATAAATTTTTGTGATGATTTTTATTTACAATTACAAAAAGAAGGTATTTTGTGATGAAATTTTCAAGCCATCACAAAACAATAAAATATATGATTAATCTTAGTGATGACTAATTTTATCATCATTATAGAGTATTTGTGACTGCCATTGCAATCACCAAATCTTATGTGGAAGTAATTTTGTTTAATAAGTCAACTCACATATGTTTCCTTTTATATTTTGTTTTAAAATTATAATCCATGATATGGACTTTGGTGTAGTGGTAATACTCGTTATTTAGTTTTTAAATAGGAGAGGGTTCGAATCCTGCAAGTATCATTTGATACAATTAATATAGTGAAATAAATTATATGTAAATAGAGATTCACGTTCTTACATTTGATCCCTAAAGTATTATTTTTTTTGATGACTTTGACAATCACAATAAATTATGTGTTAATGTGATTGTATTAATCATCACAAAAGCCTTAAGCGTTTGCGTGATTGTCAAAACCATCACGTAAAACCTTTCATGATGGGCGTATACAAGACGGTCATTGTGACGCTTAAAGCCATCACGTAAACCTTTCGTGATGGTTTTCCTACTTTTTGTGATGGATTTTGGCCATCACAAATGACCATTTTTTTAGTAGTGAATGCTAGCACGCCGAAGCAGACTTGACCTGCTACCTGATGGCTTTACCTGCTACAATTGCCACCCACCACATTTAAAATAAAATTTGAGCACATTTCTCACCAACCAAAAGTGGGGCCCACCAATTCTAGAATTTTCCACCAAAGATCATTTATAACATAATTTCTGAATCAGTCACCTCTTAAAATTCATAAAAAATCATACATTCATTTTTAACGGTTCAAAATTTGTGGACATATACTCAACTTATATATGTATAACATATCTAAAAATCACAACGATCTAACGGTCGGATTAAAAATTATAACTCACGCAATATATCTCAAGAACACTGATTTGATTTTTAATACCTCCATTCCGACAAAAATACTGATAAAATACCTCAACATTAATAGTCACATAAAATAAATATTTCCTTATCATATAAATTAATAAATAATTATTCACAAATAATATTATAGAATCACAATAATGACAACCAGGCCGTTCCCAGGAAAGAGGGAGCTTTCCAATAAGGATTTCTTCTTACTGGAGCACAATTAGGTGACCAAACCTCTCCTTAGACAGAACTTTCTAGACATTGCCAATAATGCTATCTACTAATATTATTCAAATAATATGAATTATTGATCTGATAATGGGAAATCTTTATAAGAGACAATTATTGAAACAACAATAATATAAAATATCAACGCAAAGAATTATTGAATCAATAAAATAAAATATTAAACAAGAATTATCGTAACAATTATTGAGTAGTGTCTTCACGTAAGAATCAATAATTCAAAATATTGTGCAATACCGGTGCCTCTTGTGCAACCACGCGTATTATTGTATTTTAACCACCGGGTATTCCAACAGTGTTAATGGTAACAACTACGCCGTTATTTATAAAAACTCAAACTTGTCGCTTTTCTTCATCCGAGCTTATTATTACATTATGAGGCTCGCGAATGGTCAAGCAACCGTCGTCATTTAATATTCCCAAAAACAAGAATATTCCACGACCAAACGAATATTCTCCGACAAAAATGAATATTTTATAACCACTTGCTTATTTTGTAAAAATTGCACATTTCACCCATAACCAAAGTATTATATCAAATTAACTCCTTATTATTTCAAGATAATAAATAGAGAAAATTTAATTTTATTTATAATAAGTTGGGGTCTTACATCTACTGTCTCTAACAGATAAGAGATCACCTTGTGAAACTTCATTTTCAGTCACTATGTACAGCTCTCTGTCGCTGCACACATCTGCTTGATTAGCAATATTAACAGAATTTTCAATCTGCTTACCTTTCTTCTTGTTATCCTTCTTCAACAATGGACACTGATTTTTATAGTGGCCCTTATCTTGGCAATAATAATACTCAACTTGAGATTTATCCTTCTTGCCTAGTCTCGACTAAGACCTTTCTCGTTCCTTGCCGGAATACTTCTTCCGATTAGGACCCCTACCATGTCCATCCAAAAATGCAAGAAGACTGTCTCCTTGATATCTGGAAGTAGTGCCCCTAAACTTATCTTGGTCCAGGATTGGTGACATCACATCGTCAACTGCAAGCTTTTCCTTCCCTACAAGGAGTTTAGTCTGGAGAGTTGAGTATGAATCTAGTAGAGAGACAAGAAGCAATAAGGTTTTATCTTCTTCGTCCAACTTCACATCAATACTGATTAGTTGGGTCACCAATCTATTAAACTCATTAATATGATTGGTCAAATCTGACCCTTCTTCCATTCGAAATCGATACAATTCATTCTTCAAATATAACAGATTTGACATAGACTTTGACTTGTAAACTTTCTTAAGTTTCTCCCACAAGTCCTTCGAAGAGGTTTCTATCAAAACCTGATATTTGATCTGTGGCGCCAAACTCAATCTGATTGTTGCCACAACTTTTGCTTCAAGTTCCGTCCATTTTCATTTGTCAAAGTTGTTAGTTTCTTCCCTTCTAGTGCCTTTGCCAATTCTTGTTGTGCCAATACATCTTTGGCTGGACATTGCCAAATATTGAAATTTGACTTACCGTCAAATGGTTTAACGTCTTCATACCTCACACTTGTGCTTGTCATCTACGTATTTGTGACCTGTTTAATTTCTCTTTAAACGGACCGTACTAGTTGGCCAGGTAAGTGTAAGTCGGGTAATGTGAGACCCCAGATTTTATCAACAAAGATTTAAATTTTCTCGAAATAATTTTTAATATTATGGTGTGAATTTGAGATAATATTATAGTTGTGGATAGTATTTATAAATTTTGCAAAGTATGCAAGTTGTTATATTATATTCGATTGGTTCGAGGAATATTCGGTTTAGCGAGAATATTCGCATAACCGCTTTCAATCATTGGTGGACCCCACAATGTAATTATTGTCGGATTGAGAAAACGACAAAAATATTTTATTGAAATAACGGCGGAAGTTTTACCGCTGATACTATTGAACTACTCGGTAGTAAAAAAAGCGATGTCGAATACGTGGGTTGCATAGTAGCACACACATTGATTATTGATGCTTATGTGAGAAGTCACCGGTTTGATTCCATTATTGTCGATTAAAATATGAATTATTATAGCGATAATGACGTTTTGTTTTAATTATTATAGCGATAATGACGTTTTGTTTTATTCAGTATTATTAACGTAATAAAACAAAAACATCTTTTTATATAAAATGTAATACTTTATTAAAGTTATTCTATAAATAGAATATATTATATTTTATTATGCATAGTGTTGCATAGTGTTTTGATAAGGTTGCATAGTAAAATATTTTTATATAAATAGAATATATTATATTTTATTTAAAAGATTTTGTTTTAAATATGGACCGAGTCGATTAAAGTAAATCAATCTGGGCCCGCTCAGGAGGATTAGTTACTTATGCATTCCATTTTCCTATAAATAGAAGCTCATTCTTTCATTATTTTCTTACGAATTCAATCAAAACTCTAGATAGAAATTATAGAGAGAAGCTATAGAGAAAATCTATAGAGAGAAAGAAGAAGAGTATTCTGGTACTTCACTACTTTGATATCCAGTGTCTTTTACGGTAAGGGGTATTATTTCTTTTGTATTCATGAAGAGAACTTCTATTATTCCATCTTTATTATTCTGTTGGAATAACCTGTATACGCGGTCTACCCTATACTTGGTGATTTCTGTTGTTATTCTATTCGTTATTATTCTTTTGGAACATCCATGCGTCGCGGCTTTACGCCTGACTTCTGGTTCCGTCTTTATTATTCCGTTCTTTATTATTCTGTTGGAACATCCTCGCTTGCAGAATTTCACCGACCGGTTCCGCCATTTAGTATTCTGTTGGAATAACTTGCTCTACGCCAAGTACCGCATGCATGGTGATTTCATTTGTTATTCCATTCTTTATTATTCTGCTTGGAACATCCTCATTGCATTGAATTTCACCGACTGGTTCCGTTATTATTATTCTGTTGGAATAACCTTTGTCTGCTAAGTCGCATGCACGGTGATTTGTTTTATTATTCCATTCGTTATTATACTCAATTGGTTGAAATTTTGACTTCTATACTCCATGAAATTAGTGGAATATCCATGATATTTGCGCTTCATCCAAAGATTTTCATGGAAATATTCTTCCGAGCATTCTTGAATTTCACTCTACAAAGCAAGATCATGTTGTCAATTTGGGCGATTTTAGTTCTGAATAAATTAATTCTTGAACTTGTTTATTGAATTATTATGTCATTGACATCATCCTCATGTTATATTATGTTGAAAGTCATCTTTGCTTACGTGCATAGATGGACTTAGTATGATTATGACCGGGATCATTCGGTATAATCATGAAATCATTATAAATGATGTGATAAAAGTCCTCGGTGCACGTAATGCATTGATGAATAGTTTTGGTATGATTATGACCGGTGGTTTATTCGGTATAGTCATGACCATTGATGATTTAATGAAAATCCTTGACCGTGGTACGCGGGATGATTAGATGTGGTGGTTTATTTATTAAAAAGTCTCGGCGATAAAAATTGATTAAAACTTTTAAAACCTAAAAGATAGTAGACTTTTATTCTCTACGACTCTTTTAATGGATTGCATATTCACCTGCAGCTTAAACCGTTTGTCTATTGTATTTTATCGGTTTAACATTGTTGAAGACTATTGATAATTTATTCTGCATTATCTTAGTCATAATATTTCTTCTTGGGCTAGTTGAGCTCACCCTTTCTTTCACTTTGTTCTCTTCTTGAAATGAGAATATAGGCCGGGACGAGTCGGGAAGAAGAGTGATGGTCCTCGAAGATAGCATTAGTAGTCCTCACTATTCATTAAATAGTGTGACAATAAATGTAATGAGGACTCCTTGAGTATGGATATTGTCTAGATGACAATATTCCTATTAGAACTCTCAGTTTATGTATTGTCGTATGTTACACGACAGTTGTATAATTAAGTTTGTATTTGTATTTTGTACCATGTATTTGGCGATTCAGAATGGGTGATGTATACCTAATTTTGGGGGCGTCACAGTTGGTATCAAAGCTTAGGGATATGATCCCTGGCTGAGGTGTGAGAGAAGAAATAGGAGGGGAGAGACGGGGAATTCATTCGCTAGTATGACCTACCTAAGTTTATGTGGTATTTATTTGGTCGGTCAGAGTATAGGGATAATATGTGATATGTTATTTAACCCTTGTTTTGTGGCAGTATTTGAAAATGACATCTGAAAATATTGAGATAAGCAATGAAGCACATGAGATCCGATTGAGTCACTCAACCAAAAGGTAATGAGCAACAACACGATAATAATCATACCCCAAATGTGATTGGTCATCTAACAATGATAACCATTGTGGGGGAAATTATCATGCCAAGAATGGTAACCATTTCGGTGGTAATCATGGCCAAGATAATAAGAATGGACATTTCAAGAAGAGAGGGTTCAACAATGACATGAAGACATCGGCACCAGCACCCGTTTCAAAGGAAGAAGAACGACCACCGGTCGTATGTTTCAAATGCGTACAGGAGGGACACATACGTCCAAATTGTACGCATCAATCTAAAGCGTGTTTTAATTGAGGAAGAGAAGGTCACTTAGCTCGATTTTATCGTATGGTGAAGTTATGTCCAGTTGGGATAGTGATGCCAAAGGATGTCCCAGACAAGCCAAAGCCGGTAGTTTAAGAGAGAGCATTTTTTTTCTCGTGACGAGGAACCTAAATAAAATTATCACGGGTAAGTTAATCATAAGCTCTTGTGAAGTCTATATCTTATTCGATACCGGTTCTACCTATTCTTTTATCTATCTTGCTTGCGTTTAACGTTTAAATTTGACTCCAGAGAAATTAGACTTTGATTTATCTGTTTAAACTCAGTTGGGAGAAACCTTCGTTACCTCCACTGTTTATAAATCTTGTTGATTCAAATCGACACTTTCACGTTACCTGTCGATCTTATCTCTTTGAAAATACTTGTCTTTGATTTTAGGAATCAATTGGTTAACTACTCATCATGCTTTTCGTAAGGTTGTTAGCTTTTATATTCATAACAACCCTGTTACACGAATTCAAAGTAACCAAACCCTAAAGTTAATCACTGTTATATCAAGCCATAAGTAAAGAGCCCCGATCCTTTCGTTGTTGACTTCCTTGTGTGGAATGCACCGAAGCGAGACTTTCTGTAGACGACGTCGTGAATGACGATGACAAGTTGATAGGTATCATTGTGAGGTGCTATCTAGGTTAAGGGATAGAAGTCACAGTTGGTATCAATGTGACGTACTATCCAAGTCTTGGATGAGAGTAACAGTTTTGAATGATATTTCTATCATTAATAAATTTCTTGACGTATTCTTGAAGACTTCCTAGCCTACCTTAGAGCGTGAAATCGAATTTTGTATTGACCCCAGTACAAAAACTCATTTCTTAAACCCTCAAATATTTCTTCAACTAAAAGGATCTATTTACGTGGATTATGATGAAAGTCATAATAAAAGCATTGGACTAATGAAAATCATGGGTATATGAAGTATTAGTAAGTTTTATGATGAGTTATGTTGGTTATTATGTGAAAACATGAAAGTTTCTTAGAAATCACAAAGGGTTGAAAAATCAGATTTTGGTAAAAACGTAACATGAAATTCAATTGACCATATCTCCTATTATATTTCGAATTTTTGAGTGTGGTCAAGTCCTAGAGTTAGATCTATAAGTTTTGTAGCATCTCCAAGTGGAATCACTAGAAAAGGTGTTGTAGATTTTCGTGTGGACTGTTTTTAGCAAAAGAGTCCAAAGCTGCAAAAGAGGAAAATGCTACTGCCCAGAAATTTTATGGGGCTGTTTCGGCCACTTAATTTATGAGAAAAATTCCAGCCTTTTGGGACATGAAAGTATATGGTATAAAGAACATCCTGTCCAAAAATGAGCTCATTCCGACTTAAAATGAGCAAGTTATGACCATTTCAATATTTAGGTTTTTCCCGACGAAAAAACGCTATAATCTGAGTTCTATAACTCAGATGACCATGAAATTTAAATCGAGGCTCACATTAACATGTGTAAGATCTTGCCAAGATTTGGGAATTTTGGAGTTAACCTTGAGGTAGCTAATTTCTTAAGGAATTAATTAGAAATTGATTTTTGAAAAATAGTAAATGAATTTTAAAATTCTAGAAAAATATATTTTCATTATGGGACTATATTATGCTAAATCCCAGAAAAGAAATATTTTTGGGACTGATTTGGTATTTTTCATGAAAATAGTTTAGTTACAAACATATGAGTTAAATATGTTATGTGAAGTAACAAAGTTGATGATGGATTTTATGGCTAGAGAAACCTATATAGAGTATATGCATATTTTTTTGATGAGGAATTTGATCATTGGTGATGATATCTTAAGAGTATGACATTTTTGAATGATTAAATGCATTATATGGTAAAGCGTAAACAATTGAAATAAATTGTTTATAAATTTAAGAAGTGATTAAAATATTGTTATAATATTAATGATATTAGATTATGAGATTATTAAGTGATTGATAACATGGGGATATTCTTGAATCTTGGATAAATTATATTATAAATGTTTAATATTTATCCTTTATCTCATTTGATTGATTCTTTATATCATTATCCTCATGCTTATATTGTGTTGAAAGTCATCTGTGGCTTACGTGCATAGATGGAGTTGGTATGATTATGACCAGGGATTGTTCGGTATAATCATAACCGTAATCGAAAACACGATTATCTTTGGCCGTAGTGCATGGATAATTTGTGGTCGTGATACTAATGAATACACGATTATCTTTGGCCGTAGTACATGGATAATTTGTGGTCGTGATACTAATGAATACACGATTATCTTTGGCGGTAGTGCATGGATAATTTGTGGTCGTGATACTAATGAATACACGATTATCTTTGGCCGTAGTGCATGGATAATTTGTGGTCGTGATACTAATGAATACACGATTATCTTTGGCACGTAGTGCATGGATAATTCGTGGTCGTGATACTAAAGAATATCCTTGGCCTGTAGTGCAGGGATGATTCGATAATGTGGATTAATTATTGAGCTGAGTCTCTGCAATGAAATATTAATTCATGGATGTGGTAAAAGTCATCTTTGGCCGTAGTGCATTGATGGACTTGGTATGATTATGACCGTGGATTATTCGGTATAATCATGATCAGTATTGAAAACACGAATATCCTCGGCCAAGAAGTGCATGGATAATTCGTGGTCATGATACTATTAAGTCGAGTCTCAAGATTATTGGTTTTATAGTTGTATATCTTTGGCTCAGTAGTGCAAAGATGAATTGTTAATGAATATCTTTGGGTTTGGATTGCAAAGATGAATTTAATGTTTTCAACGATAAAGGTATTCAAGGTATCCTCACCTATTTATCATACCAGTACGCACTTAATTTCGAGGCTTAAATTCCATAAGGAGGGAGATTGTGAGACCCAGATTTTTATCAATAAAGATTTAAATTTTCTCAAAATAATTTTTAATATTATGGTGTGAATTTGAGATAATATTATAGTTGTGCGTAGTATTTATAAATTTTGCAAAGTATGCAAGTTGTTATATTATATTCGATTGGTTACGGAAATATTCGGTTTAGCGGGGAATATTCGTATAACTACTCAATCATTGGTGGACCTCTATAAATTAATTATCGGATTAAGAAAACGACAAAAAAATATTTTATTGAAATAACGACGTAAGTTTTACTGTTGATCTTGTTGAACTACCTTAGTAAAAAAATACGATGTCAATATATCGTGTGGTTGCATAAGAAGCATTACCAGATTGATTATCGATGCTTATGTGAGAAGTCACTCAGTTTGATTCCATTATTTTCGATTAATAATATGAATTATTATAGCGATAATGACGTTTTGTTTTAATTATTATAGCGATAATGACGTTTTGTTTTATTCGTATTATTAACGTAATAAAATAGAAACATCTTTTTATATAAAACATAATACTTTATTAAAGTTATTCTATAAATAGAATATATTATATTTTATTATGCATAGTGTTGCATAGTGTTTTGCATAGTGTTTGCATAGTAAAATATTTTTATATAAATAGAATATATTATATTTTATTTAAAAGATTTTGCTTTAAATATGGACCGTCAGATTAAAGTAAATCAATCTGGAATTGCTTCACGGATTAGTTACTATGCATTCCATTTTCCTATAAATAGAAGCTCATTCCTTCATTATTTTCTTACTTGATTCACTTTGAAACTCCGGAGAGAAATTATATAGAAGCTATATAGAGAAAATCTATAGAGAGAAAGAAGAAGAGTATTCTGGTACTTCACTACTTTGATATCCAGTGTCTTTTACGGTAAGGGGTATTATTTCTTTTATATTCATGAAGAGAACTTCTATTATTCAATCTTTATTATTCTATTGGAATAACCTGTATACGCGGTCTACCCTATACTTGGTGATTTCTGTTGTTATTATATTAGTTATTATTCTGTTGGAACATCCTCATGCATGCTTTTACACCTGACTGGTTCCGCCTTTTATTATTCCGTTCTTTATTATTCTGCTTGGAACATCCTGCTTGTGTGAATTTCACCCGACTTCGTTCCGCTCATTTAGTATTCTGTTGGAATAACTTTGTCTACGCCAAGCTGCGTATGCATGGTGATTTACATTGTTATTCCATTCTTTATTATTACATTTGGAACATCCTCGCTTGCATGAATTTCACCGACCGGTTTACGTTATTATTATTCTGTTGAATAACTTGCCTATGCTGCAATCACCGCATGCATGGTGATTTCTTTTATTATTCCATTCGTTATTATACTCTGTTGGTTGAAATTTTGACTTCTATACTCCATGAAATTAGTGGAATATCCATGATATTTGCGCTTCATCCAGTATTTTTCATGGAAATATTCTTCTGAGCATTCTTGAATTTCACTCTACAAAGCAGTATCATGTTGTCAATTTGGACGATTTTAGTTCTTGAACAAATTAATTCTTGAACTTGTTTATTGAATTATTATGTCATTGACATCATCCTCATGTTATATTATGTTGAAAGTCATCTTTGGCTTACGTGCATAGATGGACTTAGTATGATTATGACCAGGGATCATTCGGTATAATCATGACCTGTTATAAATGATGCGATAAAAGTCCTCGGTTGGCTGTAATGCATTGATGAATAGTTTTGGTATGATTATGACCGGGGGGTTTATTCGGTATAGTCATGACCATTGATGATTTAATGAAAATCCTTGACCGTGGTACATGGATGATTAGATGTGGTGGTTTATTTATTAAGCCGAGTCTCAGCGATAAAAGTGATGAAAAACTTTTTAAATCATAAAAGATAGTAGATTTTATTCTCTACTTGACTCTTTTAATGCATTGCATATTCCGCTGCAGTTAAACTGGTTGTCTATTGTATTTTATCAGTTTAACATTGTTGAAGACTATTGATAATTTATTCTGCATTATCTTAGTCATAATATTTCTTTTTGGCTTTAGTTGAGCTCACCCTTTCTTTTTCACCGCTCTCTTTGAGAAATGAGAATATAAATTTGAGGACGAGTGGGGAAAAAAGAGTGATGGTCCTGAAGATAACATTAGTAGTCCTCACTATTCTGTTAAATAGTGTGACAATAAATGTAATGAGGACTCCTTGAGTATGGATATTGTCTAGATGACAATATTCCTATTAGAACTCCCAGTTTATGTATTGTTGTATGTTACATGACAGTTGTATAATTAAGTTTGTATTTGTATTTTGTACCATGTATTTGGCGACTCAGAATGAGTGATGTATACCTAATTTTGGGGGCGTCACAGGTAAGAGTCTCTCCATGCTTTGAAACTGTGACTAATTAAATAACCACTTTTCTTAAAGGCGCTGCATTTTGAATTGAACCACTTTCCTAGACATCAACGGCGTGAACGAAAAGTGTTGATACCAATTGTTGAGAAATCAGGCTCACACAAATACACTAAGATATATACAAGCACACTACTGTATGATATATAAAATAATGACACAAGAATTTTATGTGAAAACTCAACTAGAAAAAATCACGGGGAGATATCTCAGATATCCACTATGAAAATAATATGGAGAATACAAATTCTCAACTGAAAAATAAACTAACTATTTATTTTCTCTCTACCTCTCTATCTTACTAATGCTCAAACTAGAGTTTTCTTTCTCTACCTCTCTTGATCTCTAGTGTTGGTGTGTTTAAAATGAGGAGCCAAAACTCCTTTTATAAAAGAAAAATGATATTTAATATCATCCCCCAACCACTAACAACCAATAGTCATTTATAAATGTCATCCACTCAACAACTATCAACCAAAGACGATTAAATACTAGACAATACTTTCAACAGATTGGTTCGATATCCCACGACGACTTGTAGTCTTGTGTAATAATTTACATGTACAATAATTTCATCCTTGCAATGGGGTCTAGACGGATAAAATAGGAGTAAATTTATAAAAAATTTAAAACGTAGTACAAATACAAACCAAAAATAAATTAAACTAATTCGTTATATAACAATTTTGTGCATGTCAATAAATGAAAGAAAATTAAACTAATTCATTATATAACAATTGGTCATCGACATGCGGCCAAAAATACAAACCAAAGTTAATTTTAGAGAAATTAAATTTCAATTATATATACTATGTAGTATAAGTATCATCCTCACACACTTTGGGTGACAATTAATTATGCTTAATTATATATATATATATATATATATATATATATATATATATATATATATATATATATATGCTGCCTAACTATGTAGCTAGATATTTGATAGGGTAGGTTTATAAAAACCATGCATTGGCAAAACAAATAATATGCTCATGATAATGGTACTTTTGGAATGTATCATACTTATAATTAATGGAAGATATAATTAATGGAAGAAACAGTCAATTTTGCATGATTATATATATATATATTTGGGACTTGCAGCTTTGATGAGGTTGGTTGCTTATGTTTGGAGTATTGTTAGTGATGGAAATTTTTATTTTAATATTTAAACAATATATATAGTAACTTGAAATATTGGAGGGTACTAAAATTTATATAATAAAACAGAATCCATTTTGATATCTTTCATTTGACAAAGCACAAAAACGGTTCAAATTCATTCTAACTTAATTCTTTCAACTTAATCTAAAGGCTCATATTTCTTTCCGTCCAAATCAAATTCACTCGTACACCATATTCTCTCTCATGTTCACACACAAAATCTTTCTCTCTCCTCTCTTTTCACACACACACAAACAAATAATAATAATAATAATAATAATAATAATAATAATAATAATAAATATTATTATAATAGTACTAATAATAATAATAATAATAATTATTATTATTATTATAATAAAAATAATTATAATATCTATATAATAAAATAGAAACCATTTTGAATATTTTATTTGATAAACCACAAGAACGGTTCAGATTTCATCTCAATTCTTCCAACTTAATCTAAAGTGTGACGCCCCCAAAATAGGACCATTCCATCCAACCCATTCTGAGTCGCCAAATACATGGTACATAAATAACTACAACTTTATTATTACAACATATACACTATGAGTTTAAATCTGAGATATTGTCATCTGACAATATCCACACATAAATAAATCCTCATCATAATTATTGATACATTATTTTACAAAAAATGGTGAGGACTACTAAACAACTCTCTCTAGAACCTTCATTCCATATACCAGACTAGTACTTCTACATTCTCGCCTCCTCGAGAAGAAAATGGAACAAAAAGGAAAAGGGTGAGCTCAATAGCCCGATAAAGAATATTATGACTAAGATAATATACAACAAATTATCGTTAGTCTCCAACGAGGGAAAATCTAATAGAATACAATAGACAACCAGGTTTTTAAATCAACAATCTATATTGGAAACAACAATTCATTAGAAGAGTTAAGTAGAGAATGCAAACTACTATCTTCTATATATATGAATTTAAAAGTTCATCGTCGATATTTTATCCTCGTAACATCAATCAATATATATCCGAATCAAATATTCATCTTTTTTTCTGTGCCAAAGATATTCATCATTAGTCATGTTCATCTAAACACTGTTCATCTTTTACTACTACGGGCCAAAGATATTAATCGATTAGTCATGTTCATCTCGACACTGCTCATCTTTTACTACAGGCCAAAGATATTCATCAAGAAATCATTCATCTTTGCACTACAAAAGCCAAAGATATTCATAATATCATCATTTAGGGTAGGATGATGAAAAATATTTAAAGGAAACGAATCCGGTGAAGCAAAAACAAATATTAAGGATTCGTATTTTAAACAATCCAAGTTCAAAAATACTTCATAAGTAATCGAGTGGAGTAAAATTCAAGAATGATCAAAACATGGATACAATCAAAGCTAGTATCCATAATAGATATTTTGGACAAAAGAAGAAATTTTATTTTTAGATGAATAGTCTTAGTATTAAGTGAATAGTCTTTATATCGTGAATAGTCTTATTATATCGTGAATAGTAACTCAGACACCAAAAGATAGAAATTTCACAAAAAACATCTTCACGCTTCATGAATAGTACTTTCGTGAATAGTAACTTATGAATAGTAACTTCGTGAATAGTAACTCATGAATAGTAACTCGTGAATAGTAACTCATGAATAGTAACCCAGAAACATGAAAAAGTTCCAAATTTGATAAAAGTTCCAACCAATATTTCAACATAATGATATTGAAGAAATAATATCATTTGAGAAGAAAATAACATCCTTTTACCTCAAAAACAATCTTTCAATTGAAACAGGATATAGGCTATGACTTGAACTTGCAGTATATAGCAATACTCAAAGTATACTCAAAATACTCACAAGAATATTTCGATAATATAGAGAGAAAACTTGATTTACGGTGTGATTTTCAATTCTAACCCAAGCACCTTATTTATAGGAAAATCGCTTAGAACACCAAAGCGAAAATTTAATATAATAATATATTTATAAAAATTTGTCTATGCCAACCTTTGAGAATCTGAAATCAGCAACCTAACACATGTAAAATGAGGCTCATACATGTTAAAACGTTTTTGTTAATTAAAACTTCCAAAAATCAATTATTTCGGAACTTTAGAACTTAAATAATTCATAATAAATAGCTCTTCTATCAGAAAAATTCAAAACTCGCGACTTTCAATAGGAAATTCCATTATCTACAACTTTGCAGAAGGAAGTTTTCCCAAATTCCAAACAGAAATTAACCGAAATCCACAAACGGGCGATTTTACAGGCTATAATCAAATTTCGGTCAATAATTGTGTCCACCAACACACAAAATATGTGTTAAACATTTAATGCCACAAAATATACTCTTCCTCCTCATATATACTCATATATCCCACATTCATTATAAAATATCACACGTTAATATATTATTAAAATAATATATTTAAATGAATTATTTTATCGAAAAAAAGATAAAATATTAATTTTCAACAATTGTCACATTAAAAATTTTCCATCTATATCCACATAAAATCAATATTTTCCTCATCATATAAATCAATAATTAATTATTCACAAATAATATTACAGAATCACAAAGACTCCAAGAACTGTGTAGTTCCTGGAAAGAGGGGCTTTCGATAAGGATCTCTCTTTCTTGGCGCTAGCATTAGGTGAACAAACCTCTCCTTAGACGTAACTTTCTAGACATTGCCAATAATGTTTTCTAATAATATTATTCAGATAATATGAATTATTGTCTCGATAATGGAAAATACCGTAATGACAATTTATTGAAACAATAAGTAATATAAAATATCAATGCAAAGAATTATTGAATCAATAAATAAAATATCGAATAATTATTATCGTAACAATTATTGAGTAGTTCCTTCTTCTACGTAAGAATCAATAATTGGTGCAATACCGCGTGCTACTTGTTCAACAACGCCAGATAGTGTGTTTTAACCACCGGGTATTCCAACAATATAATAAAGAATAACTACGCCAGTTATTTATAAACAACTTATATTTGTCGTTTTTTTTCATCCAATCGCTTTTAGTTATGGGGCCCACAAAAAGATCATGGCACTAAATGCATTTAATATTCCCAAACAAATGCGAATATTCCGACGACCAAACGAATATTCGCCGACGATAATGAATATTTTATAACCACTTGCTTATTCGAAATTTTTATATTTTACCCATAACTATCCACATTAATCAAATAAACCCTTACTATTTCAAAATAATAAATAGAGGAAAATAAATTTCATTTATTAATAATTTGGGGTCTTACAACCTCCTCCTTATGAAATTTCGTCCTCGAAATTGACGTACGTATTCACAGTTTTGAAAGATGAGAATACCTCGCTTTCATTTCCGCTTTCCAACTCCTGTGTCATTTCCTCAATAAGATGGTTTCTCCACAAAACTTTAACTTGTGGTATAACCTTCAGAAGACCCCAAATTATTATTAATGAAATTTAATTTTCTCTATTTATTATTTTAAAATAGTAAGGGTTGATTTGATTAATGTGATAGTTAGGGTAAAATATACAAATACTTCAAAATAAGCAAGTGGTTTAAAAATAATCTACAGTAGTTGTTACCAAGTAATCTTGTTAAAATAATTCCTTGGTTAAAACACAAGAAGATAGCACGTGATTGCACCAATTATTGATTCTTACGTAAGAATGCACTACTCAATAATGGTTACGAATTATTCGCTCAAAGATTTTTATCGAGTTAATAATTCTTTACGTTGATATTTTATATCATTGTTATTTCAATAATTGTCATTACACAATATTTTCATTATCGAAGCAATAATTCATATTATCTCAATAATATTATTAGATAACATTATTGGCAATGTCTAGAAAGTTCGCTCTAAGAGAGGTTTGGTCACCTAATCATTGCTACCAAAGAAGAAGAAATTTTATCGAAAGCCCCTTCCTGAGAACCGCCTCGTCATTAATATTGTGATTCTCGTAATATTATTTGTGAATAATTAATTATTGATTCATATGATGAGAAAAATATTGATTTTATGTGGATATAGATGGAGAAAAATTTTAACGTGACAATTATTGAAAATTGAAATTTTATCTTTTCTCGATAAGATAATGTATTATTATATTTTAATAATATAATAATGGTGATATTTTTACAACGAATGTGGGATATATATGAGTATACGAGGAGGAAGAGTATTTTTGTTGCAATAAATGTTTAAAACATGTTAAACATGTCAATGGACCCCATTTATCGATCGAAATTGATTATAAACGTAAAATCGCCTCTTTGTGGATTTCAATCAATTTCTGTTTGAATTTAGAAAACTTTCTTCCGCAAAGTTGTAGAGAATTGAATTTCCTATAAAAACTCATGAGATTCAATTTTCTGATAAAAGGGCTATTTATTATGAATTATTGATGTTCAAATTCTTGAATAATTGATTTTGGGAGTTTTTATTAATTTTATTAAGAAAACGTTTTTATTGATTTTGGTGAGGGGGACCATTTGTTTGGCTGATAATTTGAATCTTAGAAAGTGTGCGTAGGAAATTATAATATATATATTAATATTTTATTAAATTTTCGCTTTGTGTTCTAAGCAATTTCCTATAAATAGGTG
This sequence comes from Panax quinquefolius, assembly GCA_020205615.1. Classification (NCBI taxonomy): domain Eukaryota; kingdom Viridiplantae; phylum Streptophyta; class Magnoliopsida; order Apiales; family Araliaceae; genus Panax; species Panax quinquefolius. Next base: position 1,022,699 of record CM035174.1, on the reverse strand, counting down.
CTTAGGTTAGAATTGAAAATCACACCGTAAACTATAGTTTTCTCTCTATATTATCGAGTTTATTCTTGTGAGTATTTTGAGTATACTTTGAGTATTGCTATACTAAGCAAGTCCAAGTCATAGCCTATATCCTGTTTTCAATTTAAAGATCGATCTTTCGAGGTGAGGATGTTATTTTCTTCTCAAATGATATTATTTCTTCAATATCATTATGTCGAAATATTGGTTGAACTTTTATCAAATTTGAAACTTTTTCATGCTCGGGTTACTTATTTATGAGTTACTATTCACGAAGTTACTATTCACGAGTTACTATTCACGAGTACTATTCACGACGTAAAGAAGATGTTTTTGTGAATTTCTATCTTTTGGTGTCTGAGTTACTATTCACGATACTTAAGACTATTCACGATATGCATTATTCACGATATCTTCACTATTCACGATATGACTGCACTATTCACGATACTGAGACTATTCAATCGAAAATAAAATTTCTTCTTTTGTCCAAAATATCTATTCGGATACTAGCTTTGATCAGATCCATGTTTTGATCATTCTCAATTTTACACCACTATGATTATTTTTTGAGGTATTTTTGAACATGGATAAAACAAAGTACTTAATCCTTAATCCTTAATCCTTGTCATTTTGTTTCAATCGGATTCGCTTTCTTTAAAAATTTTTCATCATCCTCAGCCTTAAATGATGATATTATTGAATATCTTTGGCCCAGTAGTGCAAAGATGAATTATTTCAAGAATATCTTTGGTCAGAAAGTAAAGATGAACAGTGTTTAGATGAACATGACTAATCGATGAATATCTTCGGCCGAGAGTGCAAAGATGAATATTTGATTCCGTATGTATATTGATTGATGTTACAGTGGATAAAAGATAGATCGATGAACTTTTAAATTCATACATGTAAGATAGTAGTTTGCATTCTCTACTTAACTCTTCTAATGAATTATTATTTCCACTGCGAATAATGATTTAAAATTTGTTGTCTATCAGTATTCTATTAGATTTTTCCTCGTCAAAGACTAACGATAATTTGTTGTATATTATCTTAGTCATAATATTCTTTATCGGGCTAGTTGAGCTCACCCTTTTCCTTTTTGTTCCATTTTTCTCGTGAGGCGAGAATATAAATGAAAGTACGAAAGTGGGTATGGAATGAAGGTTTTAGAGAAAGTTGTTTAGTAGTCCTCACCATTTTTGTAAAATAATGTATCAATAAATGTGATGAGGATTTATTTGAGTATGGATATTGTTTAGAAGATAATATTTGTATTCAAACTCACAGGTTTACTATTGTAATAATAAAGTTGTAGTTGTTTCGTGCCTGTATTGACAACTCGAAATGGGTGATGTATACCTATTTTGGGGCGCCACATTGGTATCGAGCTTAGGATATGATCTCCGGCGGAGATCGGGAATAGAACTAGGAGGGAGAGACGAGTAAATCCTTCGCTAGTGTGTCCTACCTAAGCTTATTTGTTAGTTGGTCAAGATATAGGGATATTATGTGATATATTTATTTCCTTAATTAACCCTTATTTTATGATGATTTTGAATGTAAACCGAGAATATTAACAATGGAAATGAGATGGTGGAGGAGACGCTTTGTACTCACCAACGAGGAGAACGTGCAACAGTCGGCAATATTCCTCCCGTGAAAACACCATTGAAAGAGATGATGAACGAGGGATGTTTAGAAGTTTTTTGCGAGCTCATGCAAAATCGAATTTAGGAGACTCGTGTTCAAAATACGAGGAGAAATGATAACAATTCACGGGTTGTCACAAAAAAGCAGCGATTCGAAGTTGGGACCACCGTAATTTAAGGAAAGCCGATCCGATCATGGCGGAAACATGGGTCAAGCAAATTACCAAGATATTCGATGTCTTGGGATGCACGGAGAACAGAAGGTTCCATTCGCCACCTTTATGTTCCGTGGCGGAGGCGTACTCATCGGTGGGAGTCTCAGGAAGCGTACCCATCCAAACCCGCAGACTCAAAGATGTCTTGGGAGACGTTTGAGAGCTATTTAATGACAAATACTTTCCCGAAAGTTTTCGTCATATACGAAGGAAGTGGAGTTCATCGATTGGAACAAAACAACATGGCGACTAAGTCTCAAAGACGAGGCAAAGTTTGCGAGTTATCCGTGTTTGCACCTCATTTGGTGGAGAATGAGGAACGATGACGCGGATGTTTCTTAGAGGTTTGAAACCCGGCGTACGCCAAGATCTCATTTCTCATAAATTTTCTCTCTATTCAGATGTTGTAAACAGGGCTCAATTATTAGAGCGAGATAACGAGTACGGTCAACTGAGGGACCATAACCAGGATCGTATCTGGAGATAGCGATCAATGTAATAATGATAACCAATGGAGAAAGAAAGCAGACGGACAAAAAATGGTAACCACTCGTGGTAATAATCATAGCCATGAAAATAGAAGAAGCGAGTCGGGAGGAGATTTTAAAAGAGGAGATTTAACAACGACCATGTGAAGACGACAGCGGTCTTGCAAATAACCGGTTCTAAGGAAGGAGAACGACCACCGGCCATATGTTACAAATGCGGAAAAGAGGGACATATCACCAAACGCCTACAACAGCTTCAAGGTATGCTATAATTGTGGAAAGGAAGGACATATCGCTCGAGATTGTCGCAGAGCGAAACCTAGTTCAGCGGGGATGGTGACTCAAAAGATCGTCCCGTAAAAGTCAAAGTCAACGATTCCGGGAAGAGCGTTTGTTGTGGTCGTCAAAATGCGAGAAACCCAAACGAGGTGATCACGGGTAAGCTATTTATAAATTCTTGCGAAGTTTATACCTTACTTGATCTGGGGTGCTACCCATTCATTTATCTCTCTCCGCATGTGCTCAACGTTTAAACTTGACTCGGAGAAATTAGACTTTGACCTATCTCGTGAAAACTCCGTTAGGAGAAACTTTCATCACATCCATCGCTTATAAATCTTGTTTGATTTAAGTTGGCACCATTACCTTACCTGCATTGACCTTTATCTCTTTAAAGATACTTGCTTTTGATGTGATTTTAGGGATTGATTGGTTAACTACTCATCATGCCAAAATTGATTGTTTTCGTAAGGTTGTTAGTTTTCATATTCCTAACCAACCCGTTGTACGGATTCAAGCAACTAAACCATTAAAATCAATCATCGCTCATATCTAATCATAAAGCTATTCGCTTATTGAAAAACGGATGTCAAGCTTTCTTAGCCCATGTTATGGATTTGAATAAAGACACGTCAAATTTGAATAATATTCCCGTTGTTATTGACTTTCCCGACGATTTCTGAAGAACTTCCCTTGCCTACCCCAGTAACGTGAAGTTGAATTCTTTATTGATCTTGAACCCGCACAAAGCCCATTTCTAAAACCCCATATCGAATGGCTCCTATTGAACTTGAGTTAAAGGTTCAACTACAGAATTGTTGGACATCGATTTCATTCGGCCCCTAAGACATCTCCTTGGGGTGCTCCTGTTTTTATTCAGTAAAGAAGAAAGACGGAGTATGCGACTTTCATATTGACTATCGGAATTGAAACCATGTCACCATCAAGAATAGGTATCCTCTACCTCGTATTGATAACTTGTTTGACCAGTTCTGCAAGGCACAATTCTTTTCAAAAATCGATCTTCGCTTACGGATATCATCAATTTGAAGATTAGAATCGAGGATATTCCAAATACCGCTTTTAGAACTCCGATGCGGGCATTATGAATTCTTAGTCATGTCTTTTGGATCGACTAATGCTCCTGCGACTTTCATGGATATGATGAACCGAGTATTCAAGGAATATTTGGATCGGTTTGTTGTTGTCTTTATTGATGACATCCTTATATATTCCAAAAGTCGTGAAGATCATGAGCACCATTTGAAATTTGGTACTCCAAAGGCTTCGTGAAAACAAACTATATGCCAAATTGAAGAAATGCGAGTTCGGCTTGAGGAAGTAGCATTCCTTGGGCACGTGGTGTCGAAACATGGAGTATCTGTTGATCCGTGAAGATTGAAGCAATACAAAGTTAGAGCAACCAAAGTTGTGGATCAAGTACGTAGTTTTTGGGCTTAGTTTGGTTATTATCGGAGATTCGTGGAAGGGTTTTCTCGAATCGCTACTTCATTAACCCAAATAACTCGGAAGGATACAAAATTCGCTTTGAGCGAAGAATGCGAGAAGAGTTTCCAAGAGCTTAAGAAGAGACTTATTTCGGCACTTGTTCTAACAATACCATCTGGTTCGGATGGATTTGTTATCTACTGACGATGCTTCGTGCAAAGGGTTAGGATGTGTTCTCATGAAACGTGGGAAAGTCATAGCCTTTATGCCTCATGACAACTTAAAGAGTATGAGAGGAATTATCCTACTCATGATCTAGAGTTAGCGTGATCGTTTTTCGCGCTAAAGATATGGAGGCACTATCTATATGGGGAGAAAGTGGAGATATATTCGCACCATAAAAGCCTTAAATATTTCTTCACTCAAAAAGAACTCAACATGCGGCGTGACGTTGGCTCGAGCTATTGAAAGACTACGACCACACTATTCAATACCATCCTGGAAAGGCGAACGTTACCGACGCGTTGAGTAGAAGATCATATCTTGAGAACGAAAAGGCGATGATGTCAAGTATACGCGTAGAGCCAACTTTAATAGAAAAAGTTAAGGTTGCTCAAGCCACCGAATCTTGAAATGATGCGTATATGAAGAAGAAAAGTACAAGAAGGAGCTATTCCTAAGCGAGAATTGATGAAGAAGGAATACTTGAGTCCACTCTAGACTTTGTGTTCCTAACGACTCGATTTGAAGTACAAGATTATGATGGAGGCACACAATACACCATTTGCAATCCATCCTCGGAAGTACTAAAATGTATCGTGATCTTCGACATACATTTTGGTGGAACAATATGAAGAGAGAGATTGCAAAGTTTATCTCAATGTGTTTAACTTGTCAACGTGTAAAGGCGGAGCATCCGTACCTAAGGGTCCGTTGCAACCACTTGAGATTCCAAAATGGAAGTGGGAACACATTACCATGGATTTCGTTCTGGTGTCTTCCTACTGCGGTTTCTCGGGGCATCAATGCTATTTGGGTTATTGTTGATAGATTAACCAAGTCCCGCTCATCTCTTGCCGATAAGAGAGACTTATTCACTTGAACGCCTTCACTAGTACGTACGCGTGAATGAGATTGTGAGGTTGCATGGCATGCCCGTATCCATAGTTTCGCATCGTGACCCAAGATTCACTTCAAGATTTTGGGTTAGCTTGCAAAAAGCTATGGGCACGGATTTATTTATTGATTCGGCATACCATCCTCAAACCAGACGGACAATCGAAAAGGACTATTCAAACTCTTGAAGATTTATTAAGACTACGTGTCCTGAGACTTCAAGGGCGGTTGGGATAAGTATTTACCATTGGTGGAATTCTCCTACAACAACAAAGCTTATCGTAAGTATAGGTGTGGCTCCATTTGAAGCATTATATGGACGAAAGTGTCGCTTTCTCCAAAGATATGTTGGGATGAGGTGGGTGAAGCAACACTTTGTTGGGACCCGAGTTGAGTACGTATTTGACTACTGAAAAAGATCCAAATGATTCGACAACGTATACAAACGGCACAAGATCGACAAAAGAGTTATGCGGATCTTCATCGAAAGGACGTGGAATTTAGTGTAGGGATCATGTATTGTTGCGAAGTTGCTCCATCGAAGGGAGTTACAAGATTTGGGAAGAGAGGAAAGCTCAATCCACGATTTATTGGTCCATTTCAAATTCTTGACCGAGTAGGAAATGTAGCCTATAGACTCGCGTTACCTCCGAGTATGTCTCGTGTTTCATAATATGTTTCACATATCCGTATTTCAGTAAATATGTGAAAGACCCGAACCACGTTATAGAGTTAGAACCAGGACGAGATAGCCAGAAGACTTAACGTGCGAGGAGGTACTGCACAAGATTTTGGATAGGAAGGAGCATGTCCCTACGCCAAGAAAGGTCATACCACAACTTAAAGTTTTGTGGAGGAATCATGCTATAGAGGAAATGACCAGGAATTGGAAACGGAAATGAAAGAGAGGTATCCTCACCTTTTCAAACACCAGTGTCGACGTCGCCAATTTCGAGGACGAAAATTTCATAAGGAGGGAGGTTGTAAGACCCCACTTATTATTAATGAAATTTAATTTTCTCTATTTATTATTTTAAAATAGTAAGGGTTGATTTGATTAATGTGGATAGTTAGGGTAAAATATGCAAATACTTCAAAATAAGCAAGTGGTTTAAAAATAATCTACAGCGTAGTTATTCAGAATTAATCTTCGTTAAAATACCCGATGGTTAAAACACAAGAAGCATTACCAGTATTGCACTAATTATTGATTCTTACGTAAGAATGCACTACTCAATAATGGTTACGATAATTACTTTATTCAAGATTTTATTGAGTTAATAATAATTGTTACGTTGATATTTTATATTCATTGTTATTTCAATAATTGTCATTACATAATATTTTTCATTTATCGAAGCAATAATTCATATTATCCTAATAATATTATTAGATAACATTATTGGCAATGTCTAGAAAGTTACATCTAAGGAGAGGTTTGGTCACCTAATTGCGCTACCAGATGAAGAAGAAATTCTTATAGAAGCCCCTCTTTCTGAAACCGCCTCGGTTATCAATATTGTGATTACGTAATATTATTTGTGAATAATTAATTATTGATTCATATGATGAGGAAAATATTGATTTTATGTGGATATAGATGGAGAAAAATTTTAACGTGACAATTATTGAAAATTGAAATTTTATCTTTTTCTGATAAGATAATGTATTATTATATTTTAATAATATAATAATGGTGATATTTTTACAACGAATGTGGGATATATGAGTATATGAGGAGGAAGAGTATTTTTGTTGCAATAAATGTTTAAAACATGTTAAACATGTCGGTGGACCCCATTTATTGACTGAAATTGATTATAGCCTGTAAAATCGCCCGTTTGTGGATTTCGGTCAATTTATGTTTGGAATTTGGAAAAACTTTCTTCTGCAAAGTTGTAGAGAATTGAATTTCCTATAAAAACTCGCGAGATTCGAATTTTCTGATAAAATGGCTATTTATTATGAATTATTGATGTTCAAATTCTTGAATAATTGATTTTTGGGAGTTTTATTAATTTTATTAAGAAAAACGTTTTTATTGATTTTGGTGAGGGGGACCATTTGTTTGGCTGATAATTTGAATCTTAGAAAGTGTGCGTGAGGAAATTATAATATATATATTAATATTTTATTAAATTTTACTGCTTTGGTGTTTCTAAAGCGATTTCTATAAATAGGTGCTTAGGTTAGAATTGAAAATCACACCGAAACCGAAGTTTTCTCTCTCTATATTATCGGTATTCTTGTGAGTATTTTGAGTATACTTTGAGTATTGCTATACTGATTGCAAGTCCAAGTCATAGCCTATATCCTGTTTCAAATTTAAAGTCTCGATCTTTCGAGGTAAGGGATGTTATTTTCTTCTCAAATGATATTATTTCTTCAATATCATTATCTTTGAAATATTGGTTGGAACTTTTTATCAAATTTGGAACTTTTTCATGTCGGGGTTATTATTCATGAGTTACTATTCACGAGTTACTATTCATGAATTACTATTCACGATTACTATTCACGAGTACTATTCATTGAAGCGTGAAGATGTTTTTGTGGAATTTCTATCTTTTGGTGTCTGAGTTACTATTCACGATATGTGGCACTATTCACGTATAATGCACACTATTTCACGTATCGACACTATTCAATTTGAAAATAAAATTTCTTCTTTTTGTCCAAAATATCTATTCGGATACTAGCTTTGATTGTATCCATGTTTTGATCATTCTTAAATTTTACACCACTATGATTATTTTTGAGGTATTTTTGAACATGGATAAAACAAAGTACGAAATCCTTAATCCTTAATCCTTGTCATTTTGTTTCACTCGGATTCGCTTTCTTTAAAAAATATTTTCATCATCCTCGCCTTAAATGATGATATTATTGAATATCTTTGGCTCAGTAGTGCAAAGATGAATGATTTCAAGAATATCTTTGGCCGTAGTGCAAAGATGAACATGTGTTTAGATGAACATGACCAACTGATGAATATCTTTGGCCTGTAGTGCAAAGATGAATATTTGATTCCAGATGTATATTGATTGATGTTACAGGGATAAAAGATAGACGATGAACTTTTAAATTCATACATAGAAGATAGTAGTTTGCATTCTCTACTTAACTCTTCTAATGAATTATTATTTCATTCATGAATATTGATTTAAAATTTGTTGTCTATTGTATTCTATTAGATTTTTCCCTGTTGAAGACTAACGATAATTTGTTGTATATTATCTTAGTCATAATATTCTTTACTGGGCTAGTTGAGCTCACCCTTTTCCTTTTTGTTCCATTTTTCTCAGGAGGCGAGAATATAGCGAGTACGAGTCGGGGTATGGAATGAAGGTTTTAGAGAAAGTTGTTTAGTAGTCCTCACCATTTTTGTAAAATAATGTATCAATAAATGTGATGAGGATTTATTTGAGTATGGATATTGTCTAGAAGATAATATTTGTATTCAAACTCACAGTTTTACTGTTGTAATAATAAAGTTGTAGTTGTTTCTGTACCATGTATTGAAAAATCAGAATGGGTGATGTATACCTATTTTGGGGGCGTCACAACCTTGGTACATAGGACATGTTCTTTCCTATCCAAGATCTTGACAGGTACCTACTCGTATGTTAAGTCTTCAGCTATCTCGTCCGGTTCTAACTCAATGACGTGGTTCGGGTCATCCACATATTTACGTAACATCGATACGTGAAAAACGTTATGAACACGCATCATACTTGGTGGTAAAACGAGTCTATAGGCCACAGTTCCTATCCGATCGAGAATTTCAAATGGATTAATAAATCGAAGGTTTGAGCTTTCCTCACCTCACCGATTCTCGTTTTTGGAATAACGACTTCTTGCATCTTCTTCTTCATATTCATCAACTCCAGGTCTATAACTTGATAAGCTTTAAATTTATTGATTAAAGTCGATTATACTCGTATATCATCACGTGGGTACCTAGAGTTTTCATCTCCATCTCTATTATTTATAAATTATACGAAATGAGTCTTTGACAATATCGTACTCATACTTGTATACGATCTTCTACTCAACACGTCAGCTACCACGTTCGCTTTTCCAGGATGGCATGGTCAGAACATGTGCTGAAATGAGTCTCCTCTTGAGCTCTTGGAAACTCTTCTCGCATTCCTCGTTCCATACGAATTTTATATCTTTCCGAGTCAGCTGCGTTAATGGAATAGTGATTCGAGAAAATCCTTCAACGAATCTCCGATAATAACCAACTAAGCCTAGAAAGCTACGTATTTCGATTACCGACTTAGGTTGTTCTCAACTATGACTTATATCCCAACCTTGGACAGAACGTCACAATGACACCTATCAGTTTACTATCGCACGAATATGGCGTCCCCTACGGAGAGTATGGCTTTGGTGCATTCCACAAAGGAAGTCACCAGATAAAGGTTCAGGTACCAAATTCTATAGTTGAATTTTTAACTCCTGAAGTTCAATTGGAGCCATTCGATATGAGATTTTAGAAATGAGTTTTGTACCGGGTTCAAAGTTGATACAAAATTTAATATCAGGCATTAGGAGTAAGCCAAGAAATTCTTCAGGAAATACATCAGGAAAAATCAATAACAACAAGAATATTATTCAAATCTGATGTGTCTTTATTCAAATCCATAACATGGACTAAGAAAACTTGACATCCGTAATAAACGAATGACTTCATGGCTTGATATGAAAATGTTTGATTACAATGGTTTGATTGCTTGAATTGAATAACAAAGTTGCCTAGGAATATGAAAACTAACAACCTTACGAAAGTAATCAATTTCGGCATGATGAGTAGTTAACCTTAAAATCACATCAAAAGCAAATATCTCTATAGAAATAAGGTTAACGGTGTAATGTGATAGTGCCAACTCAATCAAGCAAGCTTTCTAAACAACGGATGTAATGAAAGTTTCTCCTAACAGAGTCTCCATAAATAGGTCAAAGTCTAATTTCTCCGTAGTCAAGTTCAAACGTTGAGCGCAAGCAAGAGAGATAAAAGAATGGGTAGAACCGATATCTAGTAAGGTATAAACTTCGCAAGAATTTATAATTAACTAACCCGTGCTAACTTCGTTCGGGTTCCTCGCATTTTGATGATTCACGACAAACGCTCTTCCAGGAACCGTTAACTTTGACTTTTCTGGGACATCCTTTTGAGTCACCATTCCCGCTTGACTAGGTTTCGATACCGTACAATCTCGAGCGATATGTCCTTCTTTTCCACAATTATAGCATACCTTAAACTGTTGTGGGCAGTTTGGGCTGATATGTCCCTCTTTCCAACATTTTTAACATACGACCGGTGGTCTTTCTCCTCCCTTGGAACCGATTTACATCTTGGCGACATCTTCACATGGTCGTTGTTGAATCTCCTCTTTTAAAATCTCCTCCCGACTCATTTCTTCTATTTTCATGGCCACGATTACCACCACGTGAGTGGTTACCGCCTTTATCATATTCTTTTTCTCCGTGGTTATCGTTATTCGATGATCGCTATCTTCTGGTATGATCCTCGGTTATGGTCCCTCGGTTGAACGTATTTCGTTATCTCGGCCAGAATAACCGAGCCCCGCTGACAACATCCTGAATAGAGAGAAAATTTATGATAAATGAGATCTTGACGTATCTGTTTCAAACCTCTCGAAACATTCGCGTCATCGTTCCTCATTCTCCACCAAATGAGATGCAAACTCGATAACTCCGCGAACTTCGCCTCGTCGACACACCGCCATGTTATTCTCGCTCCATCTAATAAACTCCACTTCCTTCATATAGACGAATACTTTCGTGGAAGTACTTGTCATTGAACTCTGCTTCAAACATCTCCCACGACATCTTGAGTCAAATTTGGATGGGTACGCTTCACGATTCCCACCAAGAATCCGCCTCGCCACGGAACATAAAGGTGGCGAATGGAACCTTCTATTCCTCAGGTGCATCCCAAGACATCGAATATCTTGGTAATTTGCTTGACCCATGTTTCCTCCATGATCGGATCCGCTTTCCTTAAATTCGTGGTCCCAACTCTTTGAATCGCTTGTTTGTGACAACCCGTGAATTGCTATCATTTCTCCCTCAGATTTTGAACACGGGTCTCCTCGTCTGATTTTTGCATGAACTGCAAAAAGCTTCTAAACATCCCTCGCTCATCATCTCGCTCGGTGGTGTTGTTCATAAGAGGTACATTGCCACTGTTGCACGTTCTCCTCGTTGGTAAATGCAGGCATCTCCACTGGTCTCATTTACTCCATCGTTAATATTCTCTGTCGACATTCTCAAATACTATCATAAAACAAGGGTTAATTAAGGAAATCAATATATCACATAATATCCCTATATACTGACCAACTAACAAATAAGCATAGGTAGGACACACTAGCGAAAAATTTACTCGTCTCTCCCCTCCTAGTTCTATTCCCCGATCTCCGCCAGAGATCATATCCCTAAGCTCTGATACCAACTGTGACACCCCCAATATAGGTCCATTCCATCCAACCCATTCTGAGTCGCCAAATACATGGTACAGAAATACCTACAACTTTATTATTACAACATATAAACTATGAGTTTAAATACAGATATTGCCATCTAGACAATATCCACACGCAAATAAATCCTCATCATAATTATTGATACATTATTTTACAAAAATGGTGAGGACTACTAAACAACTCTCTCTAGAACCTTCATTCCATACCCCACTAGTACTCGCTACATTCTCGCCTCCCCGAGAAGAAAAATGGAACAAAAAGGAAAAGGGTGAGCTCAACTAGCCCAAGAAAGAATATTATGTCTAAGATAATATACAACAAATTATCGTTAGTCTCCAACAGGGGAAATCTAATAGAATAGAATAAACAAGACGGTTTTAAATCAACAACTGCGGTGGAAACAACAATTCATTAGAAGAGTTAAGTAGAGAATGCAAACTACTATCTTCTATATATGAATTTAAAAGTTCATCGTCGATATTTTATCCCTCAGAACATCAATCAACATATATCTCGAATCAAATATTCATCTTTTACTACTGTGCCAAAGATATTTATCACCGGTCATGTTCATCTAAACACTGCTCATCTTTGCATTACGCCAAAGATATTAATCGATTAATCATGTTCATCTCAACACTGCTCATCTTTGCACTACAAGCCAAAGATATTCATCAAGAAATCATTCATCTTTTGCACTACAGGGCCAAAGATATTCAAAGAATATCATCATTTAGGACTAAGGATGATGAAAAATATTTTAAAGGAAACGAATCCAAAGTGAAGCAAAAGAACAAATATTAAGGATTCGTATTTTAAACAATCCAAGTTCAAAAATACTTCATAAGTAATCGAGTGGAGTAAAATTTAAGAATGATCAAAACATGGATACAATCAAAGCTAGTATCCATAATAGATATTTTGACAAAAAGAAGAAATTTCATTTTTCTATGAATAGTCCGTATTCGTGAATAAGGTTGTATACGTGAATAGTCCAGACATCGTGAATAAGAATCTCAGACCAAAAGATAGAAATTTTACAAAAAAAACATCTTCACGCTTCATGAATAGTACTCGTGAATAGTAACTCGTGAATAGTAACTCATGAATAAGAACTCGTGAATAGAACTCATGAATAGTAACTCGTGAATAAGAACTCATGAATAGTAACTCTCACATAAAAAAGTTCCAAATTTGATAAAAAGTTCCAACCAATATTTCAAAGATAATGATATTGAAGAAATAATATCATTTGAGAAGAAAATAACATCCCTTACCTCGAAAGACAAGATTTACAATTGAAACACCTGGATATAAGCTATGACTTGAACTTGCACCAGATATAGCAATACTCAAAGTATACTCAAAATACTCACAAGAATACGCGATAATATAGAGAGAAAAACTATAGTTTACGGTGTGATTTTCAATTCTAACCTAAGCACCCTATTTATAGGAAAATGCTTAGAACACCAAAGCGAAAATTTAATATAATAATATATTTATAAAAATTTGTCTACGCCAACCTTTGAGAATCTGAAATCAACAAACTAACACATGTAAAATGAAGCTCATACATCTAAAAAACGTTTTGTTAATTAAAACAATTAAAACTTCCAAAAATCAATTATTTGAACTTTGGAACTTCAATAATTCATAATAAATAGCTCTTTTATCGAAAAAATTCAAAACAAGCCCAATTTCCATAGGAAATTCTATTATCTACAACTTTGCGAAGGAAGTTTTCCCAAATTCCAAATGTAAATTAACCAAATCCACAAACAGACGATTTTTACAAAGCTATAATCAAATTTCGGTCAATAATTGTGTCCACCAACACACAAAATATGTGTTAAACATTTAATGCCACAAAAATACTCTTCCTCCTCATATACTCATATATCCCACATTCATTATAAAAATATCACCGTTAATATATTATTAAAATAATATATTTAAATGAATTATTTTATCATAAAAAGATAAAATATTAATTTTCAACAATTGTCACATTAAAATTTTCTCCATCTATATCCACATAAAATCAATATTTTTCTCATCATATAAATCAATAATTAATTATTCACAAATAATATTACAGAATCACAGTACTGGCAACCAGGCCGTTCCTAGGAAAGAGGGGGCTTTCCAATAAGGATCTCTCCTTCTTGGCGCAAGAATGAATTAGGTGACCAAACCTCTCCTTAGATGAACTTTCTAGACATTGCGCAATAATGTTTTTTAATAATATTATTCAGATAATATGAATTATTGCTCGATAATGGAAAATACTGTAATGATAATTTATTAAAACAACAAGAATATAAAATATCAATGCAAAGAATTATTGAATCAATAAAATAAAATATCAATAATAATTATCGTAACAATTATTGAGTAGTGCCTTCTTACGTAAGAATCAATAATTGGTGCAATACCGCAGTATCTTCTTGTTCAACAACGCGTATTAGTGTGTTTTAACCACCGGTATTCCAACAAAGATAATTGTAATAACTACGTCGTTATTTATAAACAACTTATATTTGTCGTTTTCTTCATCCAATCGCTTTCAAGTTATGGGGCCCACAAAAGATCTGCTGGCAAGTCAGTATTTAATATTCCCCGATTGCATTTAATATTCCACGACCAAACGAATATTCCCATTTACGATAATGAATATTTTATAACCACTTGCTTATTCAAATATTTGCGATTTTACCCATAACTATCCACATTAATCAAATCAACCCTTACTATTTCAAAATAATAAATAGAGGAAAATAAATTTCATTTATTAATAATTTGGGGTCTTACAACCTCCCTCCTTATGAAATTTCGTCCTCGAAATCGATTGACGTACGTATTGTGTGTTTCAAAAGATGAGAATACCTCGCTTTTTCATTTCGCTTCCAACTCCCGGTCATTTCCTCAATAGCATGGTTTCTCCACAAAACTTTAACTTGTGGTATAACCTCGGTACATAGGACATGTTCTTTCCTATCCAAGATCTTGACAGGTACCTCCTCGTATGTTAAGTCTTCAGCTATCTCGTCCGGTTCTAACTCAATGACGTGGTTCGGGTCGTCCACATATTTACGTAACATCGATACGTGAAAAAAGCGTTATGAACACGCATCATACTTGGCGGTAAAAGCAGTCTATAGGCCACGCCTTCTTATTCGATCGAGAATTTCAAATGGATTAATAAATCGAAGGTTTGAGCTTTCCTCACCTCACCGATTCTCGCTTTTGGAATAACGACTTCTTGCATCTTCTTCTTCATATTCATCAACTCCAGGTCTGTAACTTGATAAGCTTTAAATTTATTGATTAAAGTCGATTATACTCGTATATCATCACGTGGGTACCTAGAGTTTTCATCTCCATCTCTATTATTTATAAATTATAATGAAATGAGTCTTTGACAATATCGTACTCGTATTTTGTATACGATCTTCTACTCAACACGTCGGCTACCACGTTATTTTCCGAGGATGGCATGGTCGAAACATGTCTTTGAAATGAGTCTCCTCTTGAGCTCTTAGAAACTCTTCTCGCATTCCTCGTTCCATACGAATTTTATATCTTTCCGAGTCAGCTGCGTTAATGGAATAGCGATTCGAGAAAATCCTTCAACGAATCTCCGATAATAACCAACTAAGCCTAGAAAGCTACGTATTTCGATTACCGACTTAGGTTGTTCTCAACTATGACTTATATCCCAACCTTGGATAGAACGTCACAATGACACCTATCAGTTTACTATCACACGAATATGGCGTCCCCTACGGAGAGTCTGGCTTCGGTGCATTCCACAAAGGAAGTCACCAGATAAAGGTTCAGGTACCAAATTCTATAGTTGAATTTTTAACTCCTTAAGTTCAATTGGAGCCATTCGATATGAGATTTTAGAAATGAGTTTTGTACCGGGTTCAAAGTTGATACAAAATTTAATATCAGGCTTTGGGAGTAAGCCAAGAAATTCTTCAGGAAATACATCAGGAAAAATCAATAACAACAGAATATTATTCAAATCGGCGTGTCTTTATTCAAATCCATAACATGGACTAAGAAAACTTGACATCCGTAATAAACGAATGACTTCATGGCTTGATATGAAAATGTTTGATTACAATGGTTTGATTGCTTGAATTCGAATAACGAGTTGCTAGGAATATGAAAACTAACAACCTTACAAAAGTAATCAATTTCAGCATGATGAGTAGTTAACCTTAAAATCACATCAAAAGCAAATATCTCTATAGAAATAAGGTTAACAGGTAATGTGATAGTGCTAACCTGAATCAAGCAAGCTTTCTAAACAACGGATGTAATGAAAGTTTCTCCTAACGGAGTCTCCATAAATAGGTCAAAGTCTAATTTCTCCGTAGTCAAGTTCAAACGTTGAGTATTCTGTTGGAATAACCTGTCTATGCGAAGTACCGCATGCATGGTGATTTTGGTCAATAATTGTGTCCACTAACACACAAAATATGTGTTAAACATTTAATGCCACAAAAATACTCTTCCTCCTCATATACTCATATATCCCACATTCATTATAAAAATATCACCGATTAATATATTATTAAAATAATATATTTAAATGAATTATTTTATCGAGAAAAAGATAAAATATTAATTTTCAACAATTGTCACATTAAAAATTTTCTCCATCTATATCCACATAAAATCAATATTTTCCTCATCATATAAATCAATAATTAATTATTCACAAATAATATTACGAATCACAAGATCGACAACCACGGTAGTTCCTGGAAGAGGGCTTTCCAATAAGGATCTCTCCTTACTACCGCAATTAGGTGACCAAACCTCTCCTTAGATGTGAACTTTCTAGGCGATTGCCAATAATATTTTCTAATAATATTATTCGGATAATATGAATTATTGCTCAGATAATAGAAAATCTTGTATAATGACAATTTATTGAAACAACAAAGAATATAAAATATCAATGCAACAATTATTGAATCAATAAAATAAAATCTTTGAATAAGTAATTATCGTAACAATTATTGAGTAGTGCCTTCTTACGTAAGAATCAATAATTGTGCAATACTGTGTCTTCTTCAACAACGCTGTATTAGTTTGTTTTAACCACCCATTCCAACAAGATTAATCAGAACAACTACGCCTGTTATTTATAAACAACTTATATTTGTCGTTTCTTCATCCAATCGCTTTCAGTTATGTGGCCCACAAAAGATCTGCGACGTCAGATGCGAATATTCCTCGACGATATTTAATATTCCACGACCAAACGAATATTCCCCGACGATAATGAATATTTTATAACTACTTGCTTATTCGAAATATTTACGTATTTTATCCATAACTATCCACATTAATCAAATCAACCCTTACTATTTCAAAATAATAAATAGAGGAAAATAAATTTTATTTATTAATAATTTGGGGTCTTACATAAAGGCTCACATTTCATCTCACACTAAAAATTTCCGCCCAAATCAAATAACAACAATAATAACAATAATGATAATAATTATAATAATAATAATAATAATTGTATTAGTAATAATAATAATAATAATATTAATATTAATAATAATTATTATTATTATAATAATAATAACTATAATAATACTAATAATAATAAATCTATATAATAAAATAGAACACATTTGACAAAGCAGAAGGACGGTTCAGATTCATTCTAACTTAATTCTTTCAACTTAATCTAAAAGCTCATATTTTTTCCCGGCCTAATCAAATTCACCCATACACCATACTCTCTCTCATGTTCACACACAAAATCTTTCTCCATCCTCTCTTCTTCACACACACAAACAAATAATAATAATAATAATAATAATAATAATAATAATAATAATAGTACTACTAATAATAATAATAATAATAAAAATAATAATTATAATTATAATTGTACTAATAATAATAAATATTATTATAATAGTACTAATAATAATAATAATTATTATTATTATTATAATTATTATAAAAATAATTATAATATCTATATAATAAAATAGAAACCATTTTGAATATTTCATTTGACAAACCACAAGAACGGTTCAGATTTCATCTCAATTCTTCCAACTTAATCTAAAGGCTCACATTTCATCTCACACTAAAAATTCCCGCCCAAATCAAATAACAATAATAATAACAATAATGATAATAATTATTATAATAATAGTAGTAATAATAATAATTGTTATTATGGTGGTGTGACGAATTATAAAAATTGTTATTGATGATTTTTAAGTTTTGTAAACAGGTTTAGATTTTTTTGGTTATCTATTTTTTAAAAAAAATTAATTATTGTAGAGGTTTGGTAAATTATGATAATTGATATGTCTGATTGTAAATTATTTTAGATTGCAAAAAGTCTTTAGGTAATGTAGTATTTTTCGAATTTTAATCTAATTTTTCGTTACGTCGTGCCTTTAGGCACGGGCAATTACTAATAATACTTATATTTTATATCATATATAAAACTGCTCTTCTAATTTAATTTTATAAGTTCAAGCATGGGTAAATACGTTTGGTATCGTATTAATAGTTTTAACTTCCTTAACAGAATGATGTACAATAATTTCCCCTTGCAATGGAGGTATAAAATAGGAATAAATTTATAAAAAAAAATCATATAATTTGGCCGGCCGTTCATGATGAATGGTTAACAATATAGCAAAAGAGGCCTCTCCTCTCATTACGAGGGATCTTCTTAATTAGATGATGGCCAATCTTATTCTCCCGGGATTGTCTCTCTGATATTTCCTTTATTCTCTCCTTGAAAGACAAAATTTAACTAAAACTGGAATATCTATATTTAGTAAGAAAAAGTTTCAAATATATATTTTTAACCATTTTCATAGTAGACAAACGCGGCAGGCAGGAGAAAGAAGCAGTAGTCCTAATTTTATATTCTTTGGTTTGCAGTGAAACATAAAAATTGATTTGATCCCGTCCCGTTGTAATTTTCATGTAAACCTTGTTTTTGTTAAGATTTATTAATTGATCATTAATTCCATTGTCACATCATGAAGAACATATATATGTTTTTGGCTCGTATATATATATATATATATATATATATATATATATATATATTTATGTTAACGTACTCTTTGCGCTATATATAGGATTTATATATTTGTTCAATCATTTTCCATTTCTTCTATCCTATATCTGACTTTAATTCTGTCATTTTCCATTGATCTTGCAGTTCTGAATAAGAAAGAAAGAAGGAAAAAAATGTTCGGTTTTAGCATAAAAACTCGCCAAAATTTCACAGGTCCTGCTGCTACTTATTCTCCAAGAATTCTTGGAACTCCAAGAGGCATAAATTCTCCACATAGTTTAGGAACTCCGAGAGATACAGATTCTCCTGTAGGAGAGATCGATACAAAAGCTCCATTTGCATCTGTCAGGGCTGCTGTTACTTTATTTGGTGAAGTTTCCTCTCCTAAGAACAAGCAGCCTCCTCTACTTAAGAAGACAAAATCAGCTGAAGAGGTATATATATATATATATATATATATATATATATATATATATATATATATATATTCTTTTTTTTTTTTTTTTTTTTTGCTTCGTATGTATTATATATATGGATATTCTTAAAATTTGATGTATGTGTTCGTTCATGTTGTTGCTGAGGTAGAGAGTACTGGAAAAGGAGACGCAGCTTCACTTGGCCCTGAAAGAACTGAACAAGTTGAAAGAACAGCTGAAAAATGCAGAAAGCACAAAAGCACAAGCATTTCGTGAACTAGAAAAGGCGAATAGAACTTTACAAGAACTAACAGGCAAGCTCGAGACTATTAGTGAATCCAAGCAAGCAGTGATCCAAGCCACAGAAGATGCTAAAAATCGAGCCAAGGAACTAGAAGAAGCGCAATCCAGAACAGATCTCTCCTCCCCAATTAATAGCAGCAGTGCATTAAAAAAAGAGGCGGACAGTGAAAGAGAGCAATACAAGGCCACTGCTGGTGAGCTTATTTTCTCGAAACAAGAGCTCACAAACCTTAGGCAGGACTTTGATGCAGCCTTGGAGAAAAAAGTGGCTGCATTTCAAGAGGCCGCAGATGCACAACACACTGCAAAACTTAACCAACAGAAGATAAGTGGGCTTTCGGATGAAATTGCAGCCATGCGCGGAACGCTTAATCAAGTGAAGCTTGCATCTGCTCAAGCACAAAAAGATCATTACAAGCTTATGGAAGAAAAAGAAGCCCGGGTCATGTCCCTTCAAACAGCCAAGGCAGAGACGGAGGACAAGATCCAGGCGTTGAAGGAAGAAGAAGCTGAAGCTGGGAGCCCGAGAGGAAATTACCTTGAAGAGAAAATGGAAGAAACTACAGAAGCAATTAGGCTTCTTCGAGAGCAACTGAAAGATATCCGAGATTCAGATGAAGAATCATTTAGGAATGCAACTTCAGAGTTGGACGATGCCAAGAAGACGCTGCAGGAAGTTTTAGCACAAGAAAGCTCACTTCAGAGCTCTATGCAGCCCCTAAAGCTCGAAATAGAGAATGCCAAAAGGGAAAACTCCGAGTTGAGGCAGAAACAAGTAAAAGTAGAATTAATGACAAAGGCTCTAAAAGCTGAACTAGAGAAAAGTAAAGAGGAACTCGGAGCAGCTATTGCTGAGCGGGCTAAAGCAGGAGATGATTCCGAGAACCAACACTTGAGACTCCAAGAGCTAACATCAGAAATAGAGAAGGCAAGGCGAGAAGCAGAAGAGATGAACAGAAACATGCAAGTACTGAAACAAGAAGCCGAAACGGCTCGAGCCAAGGAGAAGGAAGTGGAGGAGAAACTTGAAATTGCACTAAAGGAGGCTGCAGAAGCAAAATCAGCAGAGAAACTTGCAAACGAAAAGATGCGTAGTACTGACAATGCCCAGGCTGCAACAAATGGTAGGATTAGATTATCAGCCGTAGAGTTTGAGTCCTTGAAAAGGAAAGTAAAGGAAGCTGAACATTCGGCTGATGTGAAAGTGGCGACTGCTGTGGCTCAAGTGGAGGCCATTAATTTAAGCGAGAGGGATGCGCTTGCAAAGTTGGAGGAAAGCTTGAAAGAGACTGAGGATATAGAAGCTGCAACTAAGGATGCTTTGAAGCAGGCAGAGATGGCTGATGCAGCAAAACAGGCCCTAGAAAGTGAACTGACGAGGTTGCGTCAACTTGAACAAAACAAGGTAGATGGAGAAATTTCTTGTATTAATTAATTAATTAATGAAGAATTAGGAATCCAAATCAAAACCAGCCAATGAAGAGGGTGCATGCATGGGTGCAGAACAATGTCAATTAAAAATACTAAATTTAATTTCTGATCAAGGAAACCATAAAAGAATGACCATATATTGTCAGATACATATATAAATTTATCATCACAACTGCAAGGTGGAATTGATCTTTTGTATTTGTGCTACCTAGTTATAGTATGATTTACATTACACAAGGCAGATAGAATGTAGAATATAATTAAGATCAAATACTCATATATATATATATATATATATATATAATTAATACCATGCACTATGGGCAGTACAACAAAAAGGCTTATTTTCGACGGAATGTTCCGTCGGTACTAAGACTATTCCGTCGAGGGTAACCTCATCTTCGACGGAAAATTCGGTGGGAAATTCGGTTGTATATAAGCACGTCGAAAATAAGTTCGTCGATTCTTCGGTCGGGAAGCGACCGAACATTCCGTCGGCGTTAATCTATCCCCGACTAAAATGTGTCTGTCGAGGATATTTGGTAGATGATAATCATGCCACGTGGCACCCTGACAAAAATGGGACATCACCTTAAGAGCGACAGAATTCCATCGAATTTATAACGCGTCCATCGAGTGCCACGTGGCACTATCCCGAAAATGGAAAGAAACTTAACCTCGACGGTTTTTCGTCGAGAATACCATTATTCCGTCGAGGTTACTGTTTCTTTTTTTAAAATATTTTTTTTTGTTTTTGCAATATCCAGGGATTTAACCCACATCTTGTACTTGTACCTGTACCTGTTTTCCCAACATCACATACACAAGCTAAATTAAGCTAAATGTCAAAAACATCCCATTACTACGACTAGCATAACCGCAACAAACCAAAGTAATGAAATGTAAAATCGCATTAATCAAAGTAAATTAAACTAATGTAAATTACAAAAGATCCCACATCCCATTAAGCTAAGTGTCAAACCACAACAAAACCAAAGTAATTAATGCTAAGGTACTTTAAACTACAATATGTACGTCAAAATTTATGTAAAATTAATACAAAAGAATTTAAACTACAAAAGAATGTAAACTAAGTCAAGCTAGTAGAGCCCCAAAGGTGAGAAAGGATCATCAAGCAAGGCCGACGCCGCTTTCTACGGAGTATGAAAATCGTCATCCCGCTTGTCGGTCAACACAATTACTTTGTTGATACAATATAATGTAACTCATTAGTCCATATATATGATTCAGTCAAAGATAACTAAATGAAAATTAAATAATATGCAGAATATATATTTGTATTTAAACGAAATATACCTAAGCGTTGAAATACCGACTCAACATCGGCCCAAACGCTGTCCTCGACTAAGGTAACCACCATCCGAATAATCTCAAATGTCACAGATCGCGCCCATCGCTTCCCGGAGGAATACCCGTATTTCGGCGGTGGCACCGGCTTGCAACGTCTGCAAGTCGATGGAGGCGAGAATGGTCAAGCGGTCTCGACGATGGAACATCGGATCGGTCTCAAACCTCTCCGACACCGCAACCATAACACGCTAGAACAAAGCATCATCTAAGCCAACGCCCGTATGTGATGGTCCCACGGGGGCTCTCGGACGCAGACGCTGGCTAGAGCCTACAAAAATAAATATAACATGAATAATATTACAAGTTTACTTTATTCATAAACACGAAATAAACACAAATATTATACCTCCTAGCAGTGTATAGGCTGGTATCCTCGGTAACCCCAGCACTCGATACCGGCCGGTAGTACTAGTGGGAGTATCCTGAGACGCGACCCAAAGAGTCGTCTCCTCGTCCTGAGATAAACTAATCTCGGGCGAGGGACGGTGGAATCTAACGTCTCAAAGATTGCCCCTAGCGACTGCAACTCGCTATCTGGCAAGCACGAGCTTCTCAAACCGCTCCTGTAATTTAATATACAAGTGAGTTATCTTGGTATCATCATATAAATTACGTAATATTATCCTGATAATATCTATTATAGTAAATGTATTACCCGTATAGCTAGTGCTGCTGGAGATATCGTCGACCCCGAAGTAGAGCCCTTCGGCGTATGGACTCTATCCCAGAACTCGATCATAGTAGGAGGTCGGCCCAAGCTACTCCGCATGGCCTAGATCATATACATTAAATAAGATCACCTTAATTTACTATAGTTGCAATATAAGAATAAACTAAACTAAAGAGAAATACATATCGACTTAACCTCCTGAAACGACTGCGAGCCAGAAGTATGTACAACTCGCAGCTTGTCGCGATTCTTCTTCATCTGTTACGACTTGGTCTTGACGCAAAGATCATCCCAAGACGCATTACATCGCACGCCCATGCAAAGATCTCGACATCGCTTGGTGATGATCTCAAGAAAGTAGTCCCGGGCGTTTCTTCTATCGCCCGGACTGCCCTCTGTTGCATCAACTAATCCCCTACCATCAATTGGTATCCTATGGTACATCCAACTCCGGTCGGCTGACATCTTTAATTGAAGAAAATACCCAATTAGAATATATATGCATGTATTTAGTTTACCTAGTATATATCTCCACTCTACGGTGGTTAGTTTATCCTGTTCTGGATCGTCTCCTCACTAGTGCCATTCACAGGTGCGTGTTTATAATATTTTAAGAAAATTTCAAAGATCACCTCCCCATGGTCTTCAAGTACACGAAATAGACCAAGACAACTTAGTCTAAGTATGCACTCAAAGAACATATGTAGAGACACCAAATTGAAAAATCCTCAAAAATTATAAACACGTCGCACCTTGTGAATTAGCACCACCTAAGTGAGAGACATAACATCCAAAGAATAGATCTCAAATCGGGATTATTATTGGCATTCACTCCCTCACCGAGTGAATGTCAAACGGGTTTCTAAGTTTCAAAGAATATTACATATATATATATTTATGAGTGTATTGAAGAGCAAAGGAGAGTATCATTGAGTTTATTGAAAATTATGGAAAACTAAGCAAATGCTACTTAGTTTATTATTTGCAAATCTAAGTTTCATATTAGTTGCGATTCACGAACTAATAGTACTCAAACCTGGTTAAAATGGCGAAATCGGACAAAAAAAAGGGTCGTAGTTCCTGTTTGTGTCCTATACTCTATTAATAAAGTTAATTGAATTACTGCGGACATTCCTCACTGTTCCACCATAACAGATGACAACATCCCGAAGGAGTTCCATTAAGCTATTGAACAAAGTTCCAAGTTAAGCAACCCTCTAGATAAACGAACGATCACTTCTCTACTATGAATGAATCATTGCCTGATATGGGTTCAATCCATGCCATAGAAAGCTTCTCACCACTCCAAATACCCATCTGAGGAATTTGGAGTGGTGAGAAGCTGTCTATGTCATGGATTGGACCCATATCAGGCAATGTTTCATTCCTAGTAGAGAAGTGATAGTTCGCTCATCTAGAGGGTTGCTTAACCTATAACTTTGTTCAACAACTTAATGGAACCCCTTCCATATGTTGGCATCTCATATGATGAACAAAGAGAAATGTCTTCAATAATTCAATTAACTTTATTATTCGAGTATAAGACACAAATGTAAACTACGACCCTTTTTTTAATTGTCAGCGAGAAACCTATTGAGTACTATTAGCTACAAATCGCTACGTCAAAATCTCGCATACAAGGAAGTGCTTCATTTAATTTAAATGTTATTATATTTGAAAATTGGGATAAACTAAGCAATTATGGTATTTGGTTTATTTTACCAATGAAAAACTAGGTAAATGTTACCCGGTCAACATGTATTTTATTTTATTTATTTAATATGTAGACAACTTATTATTCAGTTATTTTAATTGTAGAAAACTAAGCAAATTCTACTTAGTTTATTATTTTATTTAGTTACTTGCTTTTTTATGTAATGAAAAACTAAGCAAATGCTACTTAGTTTAAGATAATTATTGTATTTTATTTTATTTTACTATATTTATTTTATATGTTATTTATTTTTTATTATAATATATTATTTAATTTATTTTATTTTAATATATTCTAGTTTATTATTAAATTTATTTTAAAATTAATTTATTATTATACTTTTATTTATTTATGTATTTTAATTTATTTTATTTTGTATTATTTTATTTTATTTTATTTTACTATATATGTTTTACTTTAATTTAATATAGTTAAATTAAATTAAATTTATTTATTTATTTAAATTTATTTTATTTTATTTTAAATTTTATTATAATATATTATTAAATTAAATTATATTATATTATATTATATTATATTATATAATTTATTAAAGTTATTTAAAGCTCCTAGTATTTTTTTGTATTAATTTATTAATTTATACAAATATTTATTTATTATATTATAATATATTATCTTTTCTATAGTTAATTAAATATTTATTTATTACCATCTATAACTTCCACAGAAATTCAGTCAAAAATTCCGTCGGAATTAATACTTAACACCAAAATAAGAGAAGTCTTCAATTGATTCACAAACTG
The DNA here is from genome assembly GCA_020205615.1 of Panax quinquefolius. Lineage (NCBI taxonomy): Eukaryota > Viridiplantae > Streptophyta > Magnoliopsida > Apiales > Araliaceae > Panax > Panax quinquefolius. The sequence goes on along the minus strand of CM035174.1, from coordinate 997,208 downwards.
GAAAAGGCAGAAATCAGAACACTGCAAATTAAATTTATCACACTGCATTATAACTAATCAATATACACATTATATAACTGGCTGGGCACAAATCAAACACCAATACAGTAAATGTGACGCCCCCAAAATAGGTCCATTCCATCCAACCCATTCTGAGTCGCTAAATACATGGTACAAAAATAACTACAACTTTATTAATACATTTGTCGTGCAAAATACGACAACATATATATCTTGAGAGTTTAAATACAATTATTGTCTTCAGATAATATACATACCCAAATAAATCCTCATCATAATTATTGATACATTATTTTACAAAAATGGTAAGGACTACTAAACAACTCTCTCTAGAACCTTCATTCCATACCCCGACTAGTACTCGCTACATTCTCGCCTCCTGAGAAGAAAATGAAACAACAAGGAAAAATGATGAGCTAAACTAGCCCAGTAAAGAATATTATGACTAAGATAATATACAACAAATTATCGTTAGTCTCCAACAGGGAAAAATCTAATAGAATACAATAGACAACCGCTTTTAAATCAATCTTCGCAATGAAATAATAATTCATTAGAAGAGTTAAGTAGAGAATGCAAACTACTATCTTCTATATATGAATTTAAAAGTCCATCGTCGATATTTTATCCCTGTAACATCAATCAATATATATCTGGAATCAACTATTCATCTTTGCACTACACAGCCAAAAGATATTCATCGGTTGGTCATGTTCATCTAAACACTGCTCATCTTTTGCACTACTGGCCAAAGATATTAATCGATTAATCATGTTCATCTCAACACCTGTTCATCTTTGCACTACGGGCCAAAGATATTCATCAAGAAATTATTCATCTTTGCACTACAGGCCAAAGATATTCAGTAATATCATCATTTAGGACTGAGGATGATGAAAAATATTTTAAAGGAAACGAATCCAAAGAAACAAAAGAACAAATATTAAGGATTCGTATTTTAAATAATCCAAGTTCAAAAATACTTCATAAGTAATCGTAGTGGAGTAAAATTCAAGAATGATCAAAACATGGATACAATCAAAGCTAGTATCCGAATAGATATTTTGGACAAAAAAGAAGAAATTTCATTTTTCTATGAATAAAGGTCGTATTCGTGAATAGTCTCAGATACGTGAATAGTCTTGTATATCGTGAATAAGAACTCAACACACCAAAAGATAGAAATTTCACAAAAAATATCTTCACGCTTTGTGAATAAGACTCATGAATAAGAATCGTGAATAGTAACTCATGAATAGTAACTCTGAATAGTAACTCGACATGAAAAAAGTTCCAAATTTGATAAAAAGTTTCAACCAATATTTCAAAGATAATGATATTGAAGAAATAATATCATTTGAGAAGAAAATAACATCCCTTACCTCGAAAAGACAAGATACTTAATTGAAACACCTGGATATAAGCTATGACTTGAACTTGCACCAGATAGCAACAAAAGACTCAAAGTATACTCAAAATACTCACAAGAATACGCTCGATAATATAGAGAGAAAAACTTGGGTTTACGGTGTGATTTTCAATTCTAACCCAAGCACCCTATTTATAGAAAAATGCTTAAACACCAAAAGTAGAAAATTTAATATAATATTATTATTATTTATTAAAATTCTATCGCCCACTTTTGGAGATCTGATTTCAAAGAATCAATAACACATGCTAGACCCACTTAACACACCAAAACGTTTTTCTTGAAAAAAATAATTAAAACTTCCAAAAATCAATTATTTTGACTTGAACTTCAATAATTCATAATAAATAGTCTTTTTGTCGAAAATTTGAATCTCACAATTTTTATAGGAAATTCAATTCTATACAACTTTGCGAAGAAAGTTTTCCAAATTCCAAATGAAATTGACCAAAATCCACAAGCAAACCAAGCGATTTTATAAAGTATAATCAAATTTCTACCAATAATTGTGTCCACCAACACACAAAATATGTGTTAAACATTTAATGCCACAAAAATACTCTTCCTCCTCATATACTCATATATCCCACATTCATTATAAAAATATCACCGTTAATATATTATTAAAATAATATATTTAAATGAATTATTTTATCGTAAAAAAGATAAAATATTAATTTTCAACAATTGTCATTTTAAAAATTTTCTCCATCTATATCCACATAAAATCAATATTTTCCTCATCATATAAATCAATAATTAATTATTCACAAATAATATTACGTAATCACAAGATCTTGTGACGTGCCGCTAGTTCCCGAAAGAGGGGCTTTCCAATAAGGATCTCTCCTTATCATGCCGCAATTAGGTGACCAAACCTCTCCTTGATGTAACTTTCTAGACATTTCCAATAATGTTATCCAATAATATTATCCAGATAATATGAATTATTGCTCTGATAATGGAAAATACGAAAGTAATGACAATTTATTGAAACAACAAAGAATATAAAATATCAACGCAACAATTATTAAATCAATAAAATCTTTGAATAAAGATTTATCAGAACCATTATTAAGTAGTGCCTTCTTACGTAAGAATCAATAATTGGTGCAATACCGCAAAGCTACTTTGCTCAACAACGCCAGATTAGTGTGTTTTTTAACCACCGGGTATTCCAACAAGATAATCTTAAATAACTACGCCGTTATTTATAAACAACTTATATTTGTCGTTTTCTTCATCCAATCGCTTTCCGCATGGGGCCCACAAAATCATCTAGCACGGGTCATCGTACAAATATTCTCGACACGATTTAATATTCCACGACCAAACGAATATTCCCGATGATAATAAATATTTTATAACCACTTGCTTATTCAAAATATTCGTATATTTTACCCATAACTATCCACATTAATCAAATCAACCCTTACTATTTCAAAATAATAAATAGAGGAAAATAAATTTCATTTATTAATAATTTGGGGTCTTACAACCTCCCTCCTTATGAAATTTCATCCTCGAAATTGACGTCACGTACACAGTGTTTCAAAAGATGAGAATACCTCGCTTTCATTTTCGCTTTCCAACTCCCGTGTCATTTCCTCAATAGCATGGTTTCTCCACAAAACTTTAACTTGTGGTATAACCCCAGACATAGGACATGTTCTTTCCTATCCAAGATCTTGACAGGTACCTCCTCATACGTTAAGTTTTTGGCTATCTCGTCCGGTTCTAACTCAATGACGTGGTTCGGGTCATCCACATATTTACGTAACATCGATACGTGAAAAACGTTATGAACACGCGTCATACTTTGCGGTAAAACGAGTCTATAGGCCACAGTTCCTATTCGATCGAGAATTTCAAATGGATTAATAAATCGAAGGTTTGAGCTTTCCTCCGATTCTTGCTTTTGAAATAACAATTTCTTGAACCTCCTTCTTCAAATTCATCAGCTCCGGTGTGTAGCTTAAACAGCTTTAACTTTATCGATTAAAGTCGATTATACTCGTATATCATCACGTGGGTACCTAGAGTTTTCATCTCCATCTCTATTATTTGTAAATTATACGAAATGAGTCTTTGACAATATCGTACTCAGATTGTATACGATCTTCGACTCAACACGTCGCCTACCACGCTTCACTTTTCCGAGGATGGTATGGTCGTAACATGTGTTTGAAATGAGTCTCCTCTTGAGTTCTTCAAGCTCTTCCCACATTCCTTGCTCCATTCAATTTTGTATCTCTACGAGTCACCATAGCGTTAATGGAATAGCGATTCGAGAATATCCTTCAACGAATCTCCGATAATAACCAACTAAGCCTGTAAAGCTACGTATTTCGATTGCCGACTTAGGTTGTTCTCAATCGTGACTCATATCCCAACCTTGGATAGCATGTTACAATGACACCTATCGCTTTACTATCGCATCGAATATGGTGTCCTCTCACGAGAGTCGCTTCGGCAGCATTCCACAAAGGAAGTCACCAGATAAAGGCTCGGTACCAAATTTATAGTTGAATTTTTAACTCCTCGAAGTTCAATAGAGCCATTCGATATGAGATTTTAGAAATGAGTTTTGTACCGGGTTCAAAGTCGATACAAAATTTAATATCGAACTTTGGGAGTAAGCCAAGAAATTCTTCGTAAAATACGTCAGAAAAATTAATAACAACAGAATATTATTCAAATCGACATGTCTTTATTCAAATCCATAACATGGACTAAGAAAACTTGACATCCAAGTAATAAACGAATGACTTCATGGCTTGATATGAAAATGTGTTTGACTACAATGGTTTGATTGCTTGAATTCAATAACGAGTTGCTCGTGAATATGAAAACTAACAACCTTACGAAAGTAATCAATTTCGGCGATAATGAGTAGTTAACCTTAAAATCAAATCAAAAGCAAATATCTCTATAGAAATAACGTTAACAGGTAATGTGATAGTGCCAACTTGAATCAAGCAAGATTTCTAAACAACGGATGTAATGAAAGTTTCTCCTAACGGAGTCTCCATAAATAGGTCAAAGTCTAATTTCTCCGTAGTCAAGTTCAAACGTTGAGTGCAAGCAAGAGAGATAAAAGAATGGGTAGAACCGGTATCTAGTAAGGTATAAACTTCGCAAGAATTTATAATTAACTAACCCGTGCTAACTTCGTTCGGGTTCCTCGCATTTTGACCGGTCACGACAAACGCTCTTCCAGGAACCGTTGACTTTGACCTTTCTGGGACATCCTTTTGAGTCACCATTCCCGCTTGACTGGGTTTTGATACCGTATAATCTCGAGCGATATGTCCTTCTTTTTAATAATTATAGTATACCTTAAACTGTTGTGGGCAGTTTGGGCTGATATGTCCCTCTTTCCCGCATTTGTAACATACGACCGATGGTCTTTCTCCTCCTTGGAACCAGCTTCTTCTCTTGGCAAGACGTCTTCACATGGTCGTTGTTGAATCTCCTCTTTTTAAAATCTCCTCCCGACTCGCTTCTTCTATTTTCATGGCCACGATTACCACCAGAGTGGTTACCGCCTTTGTCCGTATTCTTCTTTCTCCGCTGGTTATCGTTATTTTGATGACTGCTATCTTCGGTATGATCCTGGTTATGGTCCCTCGGTTGAACGTACTCGTTATCTAGCTCTAACAACTGAGCCCTGTTGACAACATTTGAATAGAGAGAAAATTTATGAGAAATGAGATACTTGACGTATCTTGGGTTTCAAACCTCTCGAAACATCCGCGTCATACGCTCCTCATTCTCCACCAAATGAGGTGCAAACTCGATAACTCCGCCAACTTCGCCTCGTCTTTGGGACACCGCCATGTTATTCTCGCTCCTATCTAATAAACTCCACTTCCTTCATATATTGAATACTTTCGTGGAAGTACTTATCATTGAATCTGCTTTACAAATGTCTCCCATGACATCGCCGAAAGTGTGGATGGGTACGCTTATAGATTTCCACCAAGAATCGCCTCGCCACTTTAACATAAAGGTGGCGAATGGAACTTTCTGTTCCTCCGCATCCCAAGACATCGAATATCTTGGTAATTTGCTTGACCCATGTTTCCGCCATGATCGGATCCGGCTTTCCTTTAAATTCTCGTGGTCCCAACTCTTTGAACTGCTTTTGTGACCACCCGTGAATTGCTATCATTTCCTCCCCAGTATTTTGAACACGAGTCTCCTCGTCGATTTTTGCATGAACCGCAAAAAGCTTCTAAACATCCCCTCGTTCATCATCTCGCTCAAAGTGGTGTTGTTCACAGGGAGGTACATTGCCAAACTGTTGCAGACGTTCTCCTCATTGGTAAGTGCGTGCATCTCCACTATCCTCATTTACTCCAATCGTTAATATTCTCACGACATTCTCAAATCACCGCCATAAAACAAGGGTTAATTAAGGAAATCAATATATCACATAATATCCCTATATACTAACTAACTAAAAAATAAGCTTAGGTAGGACACACTAAGAAGGATTTACTCGCCTCCCTCCTAGTTCTATTCCCCGATCTCCGCCAGAGATCATATCCTAAGCTCGATACCAACCGTGACGCCTCCCCAAAATAGGTCCATTCCATCCAACCCATTCTCGAAGTCGCCAAATACATGGTACAAAAATAACTACAACTTTATTAATACATTTGTCGTGCAAAATACGACAACATATATACTGTGAGTTTAAATACAATTATTGTCTTCTAGACAATATACATACCCAAATAAATCCTCATCACAATTATTGATACATTATTTTACAAAAATGGTAAGGACTACTAAACAACTCTCTCTAGAACCTTCATTCCATACCCCGACTAGTACTCGCTACATTCTCGCCTCCTGAGAAGAAAAATGGAACAACAAGGAAAAAATGGTGAGCTCAACTAGCCCGAGAAAGAATATTATGACTAAGATAATATACAACAAATTATCGTTAGTCTCCAACAGGAAAAATCTAATAGAATACAATAGACAACCGCTTTTAAATCAATCTTCGCAATGAAATAATAATTCATTAGAAGAGTTAAGTAGAGAATGCAAACTACTATCTTCTATATATGAATTTAAAAGTCCATCGTCGATATTTTATCCCCAGAACATCAATCAATATATATCTGAATCAAATATTCATCTTTGCACTACAGAGCCAAAGATATTCATCGACCGGTCATGTTCATCTAAACACTGCTCATCTTTTGCTACGGGCCAAAGATATTAATCACCGGGTCATGTTCATCTCAACACTGCTTCATCTTCACACTACGGGCCAAAGATATTCATCAAGAAATTATTCATCTTTGCACTACAGCCAAAGATATTCAAGAATATCATCATTTAAGACCGAGGATGATGAAAAATATTTTAAAGGAAACGAATCCAAAGGAAACAAAAGAATAAATATTAAGGATTCGTATTTTAAACAATCCAAGTTCAAAATACTTCATAAGTAATTAGAGTGGAGTAAAATTCAAGAATGATCAAAACATGGATACAATCAAAGCTAGTATCCGTAATAGATATTTTTTTGACAAAAAGAAAAAATTTTATTTTTCTTGAATAGTGCCAGATTCGTGAATAGTCGTATATCGTGAATAAGAATCTCCGACACCAAAAGATAGAAATTTCATAAAAATATCTTCACGCTTTTTGAATAGTACTCATGAATAAGAACTCATGAATAAGAATCTCAAACATGAAAAAAAGTTCCAAATTTGATAAAAGTTCCAACCAATATTTCAAAGATAATGATATTGAAGAAATAATATCATTTGAGAAGAAAATAACACCCTTACCTCGAAAGACAGATGATTTCTAGTTGAAACACCTGGATATAAGCTATGACTTGAACTTGCAATCAGATATAGCAGCAATAAAAGACTCAAAGTATACTCGAAATACTCACAAGAATAAGCTCGATAATATAGAGAGACAAAACTTCAGCTTAAATGTGATTTTCAATTCGAACCTAAGCACCCTATTTATAGGAAAATGCTTAGAACACCAAAGCAGAAAATTTAATATAATATTATTATTATTTATTAAAATTCTATAACCCACTTTTGGAGATCTGATTTCAGCAATCAATAACACATGCTAGACCCACTTAACACACCAAAAACGTTTTTCTTCAAAAAAATAATTAAAACTTCCAAAAATCAATTATTTGAGACTTGAACTTCAATAATTCATAATAAATAGCCCTTTTGTCAGAAAATTAGAATCTCGCGACTTTTTATAGGAAATTCAATTCTCTACAACTTTGCAGAAGAAAGTTTTTCCAAATTCCAAACAGAAATTGACCGAAATCCACAAACGGTCGATTTTACAAGCTATAATCAAATTTCGGTCAATAATTGTGTCCACCAACACACAAAATATGTGTGACGCCCCCAAAATAGGTATACATCACCCATTCTGAGTTGTCAATACATGGTACAGAAACAAGTACAACTTTATTATTACAACAGTAAAAATGTGAGTTTGAATACAAATATTATTTTCTAGACAATATCTATACTCAAATAAATCCTCATCACATTTATTGATACATTATTTTACAAAAATGGTGAGGACTACTAAACAACTCTCTCTAGAACCTTCATTCCATACACCGACTCGTACTCGCTATATTCTCGCCTCCTGAGAAGAAAAATGGAACAAAAAAGAAAAGGGTGAGCTCAACTAGCCCAGTAAAGAATATTATGACTAAGATAATATACAACAAATTATCATTAGTCTTCAACAGGGAAAAAAAACTAATAGAATACAATAGACAACAAGTTTTTAAACCAATATTCGCAACGAAAATAATAATTCATTAAAAGAGTTAAGTAGAGAATGCAAACTACTATCTTCTATGTATGAATTTAAAAGTTCGTCATCTATCTTTTATCCCTCAGAACATCAATCAACATACATCCGAATCAAATATTCATCTTTGCACTACAGCCAAAGATATTCATCACCGGGTCATGTTCATCTAAACACTGCTCATCTTTGCACTACGGGCCAAAGATATTCATCGAAATCATTCATCTTTGCACTACAAAGCCAAAGATATTCAATAATATCATCATTTAAGACTGAGGATGATGAAAAATATTTTTAAAGAAACGAATCCAGTGAAACAAAATGACAAGGATTAAGGATTAAGGATTCGTACTTTGTTTTATCCACGTCCAAAAATACCTCAAAAATAATCATAGTGGTGTAAAATTCAAGAATGATCAAAACATGGATACAATCAAAGCTAGTATCCAGAATAGATATTTTGGACGAAAAGAAAATTTTTCATTTTTCGATGAATAAGGTCGATTCGTGAATAATATCAGATATCGTGAATAAAGGTCAGATACGTGAATAGTAACCCCACACTAAAAGTTCCAAATTTGATTAAAAAGTTCAGATCAATACTTCTAAGATAATGATATTAGAATAAATAATATCATTTAAAAAAAAATAATATCCCTTACTTCGAAGATCAAGATTTCTAAATTGAAACACCTGGATATAAAGGCTATGACTTGAACTTGCACCAGATAGCAATACTCAAATTATACTCAAAATACTCACAAGAATACGCCAATAATATAGAGAGAAAAAACTTCAGTTTACGGTGTGATTTTAATTCTAACCTAAGCACCCTATTTATAGGAGAATGCTTAGAACACCAAAGCAGAAAATTTAATATAATAATAATATATATAATCAAATTTCCTACACACATAAATCTGGTCCAAACTTCAGCCACACATGTACCAAAAACAATAAAAACGTTTTTCTTAATAAAAATAATTAAAACTTCCAAAAATTAATTATTTCGGAGCTTCGGAACTTCAATAATTCATAATAAATAGCCTTTTTATCAAAAAATTCGAATCTCACGTATTTTTATAGGAAATTCAATTCTCTACAACTTTGCAGAAGAAAGTTTTTCCAAATTCCAAACGAAAATTGACCGAAATCCACAAACAATGCGATTTTTTTACGTACTATAATCAAATTTCAAATAATAAATGGGGTCCACCGACATGTTTAACATGTTTTAAACATTTATTGCAACAAAAATACTCTTCCTCCTCAGATACTCATATATCCCACATTCGTTGTAAAAATATCACCATTATTATATTATTAAAATATAATAATATATTTAAATGAATTATTTTATCGTAAAAAGATAAAATTTTAATTTTCAACAATTGTCACATTAAAATTTTCTCCATCTATATCCACATAAAATCAATATTTTTCTTATCATATGAATCAATAATTAATTATTCACAAATAATATTACGTAATCACAATATCGACAACCAGTGCGCTTCAGTGAAAGAGGGGCTTTCCAATAAAGATTTCTCCTTCATCGCGCCGCAATTAGGTGACCAAACCTCTCTTTAGATGTAACTTTTAGACATTGCCAATAATGTTATCCAATAATATTATTCGATAATCAAATTATTGCTCGATAATGGAAAATACCGTAAAATGACAATTTATTGAAACAACAAGAATATAAAATATCAATACAACAATTATTGAATCAATAAAATACCGAATAAGAATTATCAGTAACCATTATTAAGTAGTGCCTTCTTACGTAAGAATCAATAATTGGTGCAATACAGGTGCAAAGCTACGTGTGTTTTAACCACCGAGTATTTTAACAAGATTAAATCTGTGAATAACTATCTTGTATTTTTAAATAACTTATATTTGTCGCTTTTCTTCATCCAATCGCTTTCAAGTTATGGGACCCACACATGGTCATACTGTCGCATTTAATATTCCCCAACAAAGATTTAATATTCCACGACCAAACGAATATTCTCCGACAACAATGAATATTTTATAACCACTTGCTTATTTTGAAATATTTATGTATTTTACCCTAACTATCCACATTAATCAAATTAACCCTTACTATTTCAAAATAATAAATAGAAAAATTAAATTTCATTAATAATAAGTTGGGGTCTTACAACCTCCCTCCTTATGAAATTTCGTCCTCGAAATCGACGACGCATTCTGGTGTGTTTCGAAAAGGTGAGGATACCTCGCTTTCATTTCCGCTTTCCAATTCCTGTGTCATTTCCTCTATAAAGCATGATTCCTCCACGAACTTTAACTTGTGGCATGACCTTTGCGCGTAGGACATGCTCCTTCATATCCAAGATCTTGACAGGTACCTCCTCATACATTAAGTCTTCGGCTATCTCGTCCGGTTCTAACTCTATAATGTGGTTCGGGTCTTTCACATATTTACGAAGTAAAGATATGTGAAACACATTGTGAACACGAGACATACTCGGAGGTAACGCGAGTCTATAGGCTACATTTCCTACTCGGTCAAGAATTTGAAATGGACCAATAAATCGTGGATTGAGCTTTCCTCTCTTCCCAAATCTTGTAACTCCCTTCCATGGAGCAACTCACAACAATACATGACCCCCTACACTAAATTCCACGTCCTTTCGATGAAGATCCGCATAACTCTTTTGTCGATCTTGTGCCGCTTTGTATATCGCTTGTCGAATCATTTGGATCTTTTCCGTATCATACGTACTAACTCGGGTCCCAACAATGTTGCTTCACCCACCTCGTCCCAACATACCGAGAGCGACACTTTCGTCCCATATAATGCTTCAAATGGAGCCACACCTATACTTGCTCGATAACTCATTGTTGTAGGAGAATTCCATCAATGGTAAATACTTATCCAAACCGCCTTGAAGTCTAGGACACGAGTCTTAATAAATCTCCAAGAGTTTGAATAGTCCTTTCGATTGTCCGTCCGCTTTGAGGATGGTATGCCGAATCAAACGTAAATCCGCGCTCATAGCTTTTTGCAAGCTAACCCAAAATCTTGAAGTGAATCTTGGGTCACGATCCGAAACTATGGATACAGGCATGCCATGCAACCTCACAATCTCATTCACGCATACATACTAGCAAGACGCTCAAGGAATAAGTGTCCCGTGTCGGCAAGAAATGAGCGATTTGGTTAATCTATCAACAATAACCCAAATAGCATTTGATGCCTTGAGAAATCGTAGGAAGACCCGTGAATCTAAATCCATGGTAATGTGTTCCCACTTCCATTTCGAATCTCAAGTGGTTGCAACGGACCCTTAGGTACTAGATGCTCCGCCTTTACACGCTGACAAGTTAAACACATCGAGATAAACTTTGCAATCTCTCTCTTCATATTGTTCCACTAAAATGTATGTCAAGATCACGATACATTTTGGTACTTCCGAGATGGATTGCAAATGGTGTATTGTGTGCCTCCATCATAATCTTGTACTTCAAATCGTAGTCGTTAGGGACACAAAGTCTAGAGTGGACTCAAGTATTCCTTCTTCATCAATTTTCGCCCTAATAGCTCCTTCTTGTACTTTCTTCTTCATACGCGATCATCTCCGGTCGGTGGCTTGAGCAACCTTAACTTTTTCTATTAAAGTCGACTCTACGCGTATACTTGACATCATCGCACTCATTTCCATATGATCTTCTACTCAACGCGTCACCACCACGCTTGCTTTACCGGGATGGTATTGAATAGTGTGGTTGTAGTCTTTCAATAGCTCGAGCCAACGTCATTGCCAGCGTGTTGAGTTCTTTTTGAGTGAAGAAATATTTAAGGCTTTTATGGTCCGAATATATCTCCACTTTCTCCCCATATAGATAGTGCCTCCATATCTTTAAGCGGAAATTGATCACCGCTAACTCTAGATCATGAGTAGGATAATTCCTCTCATACTCTTTAAGTTGTCGCGAGGCATAAAGCTATGACTTTCTCACGTTGCATGAGAACACATCCTAACCCTTTGCCCCGAGCATCATCAGAGATAACAAATCCATCCGAACCGGATGGTATTGTTAGAGAACAGTGCGAAATAAGTCTCCTCTTAAGCTCTTGAAACTTTTCTCACATTCTTCGCTCCAAACGAATTTTGTATCCTTCCGAGTTAGGCGAGTTAATGGAGTAGCGATTCGAGAAAACCCTTCCACGAATCTCCGATAATAACCAAATTTGACCCGAAAAGCTACGACTTCGGCCACCGACTTTTGCTGCTCCCAACTTTGTATTGCTTCAATCTTCGCCGGGTCACACGGATACTCCATGTTTTGACACCACATGCCCAAGGAATGCTACTTCCTCAAGCCGTAACTCGCATTTCTTCAATTTGGCATATAGTTTGTTTTCACGAAGCCTTTGGAGTACCAAATTTCAAATGGTGCTCATGATCTTCACGACTTTTGGAATATATGAGGATGTCATCAATAAAAACAACAACGAATCGATCCAAATATTCCTTGAATACTCGGTTCATCATATCCATGAAAGCCAGGAGGAGCATTAGTTAGTCCGAAAGACATGACTAAGAATTCATAATGCCCATACCGAAGTTCTAAAGGCGCCTTTGGATATCCTCGCCTCTAATCTTCAAATGATGATATCCGTAATCGAAGATCGATTTTTGAAAAGAATTGTGCCCTTGCAAATCGGGTCAAACAAGTCATCAATACGAGGTAGAGGATACCTATTCTTGATGGTGGCATGGTTCAATTCCCGATAGTCAATACAAAGTCGCATACTTTCGCCTTTCTTCTTTACGAATAAAAAAACAGAGCACCCCAAGGAGATGTACTAGACGAATGAAACCGATGTCTAACAATTCCTCGTAGTTGGACCTTTAACTCCTCAAGTTCAATAGGAGCCATTCGATATGGGGTTTTAGAAATTGGCTTTGTACTGTGTTCAAGATCAATAAAGAATTCAACTTCACGCTCGGGGTAGATCGGGAAGTTCTTCAGAAATACGTCGTGAAAGTCAATAACAACAGAATATTATTCAAATTTGACGTGTCTTTATTCAAATCCATAACATGGGCTAAGAAAGCTTGACATCCGCTTTTCAATAAACGAATAGCTTTATGATTAGATATGATGTTGATTGATTTTAATGGTTTAGTTGCTTGAATTGCATACAACAAAGTCAAGTTAGGAATATAAAACTAACAACCTTACGAAAACAATTAATTTTGGCATGATGAGTAGTTAACCAATCAATCCCTAAAATCACATCAAAAGCAAGTATTTTAAAAGAGATAAGGTCAATGTGTAAGGTGATGGTGCCAACTTGAATCAAACAAGATTTATAAACAAAGGATGTGATGAAAGTTTCTCCTAACGGAGTTTTTCCACAGATAGGTCAAAGTCTAATTTCTCCTGAGTTAAGTTTAAACGTTGAGCACATGCGAGAGAGATAAATGAATGGGTAGCACCCCAGATCAAGTAAGGTATAAACTTCGCAAGAATTTATAAATAGCTTACCCGTGATCACCTCGTTTGGGTTCCTCGATTTTTGACCACCACAACAAACGCTCTTCCCTAATCGTTGACTTTGACTTTTCTCGGGACAAATCTTTTGAGTCACCGTCTCATTGAACTAGGTTTCGCTATCAGATAATCTCGAGCGATATGTCCTTCCTTTCCACAATTATAGCATACCTTGAACTGTTGTGGGCGCTTTGACCGATATATCCCTCTTTTCCGCATTTGTAGCAGATATATGACCGGTGGTCGTTCTCCTCCCTTAGAACCCGGGTTCTTTAAGACCGCTGTCTTCATCACATGGTCGTTGTTAAATCTCCTTTTTTAAAATCTCCTCCCGACTCGCTTCTTCTATTTTCACGGCCATGATTACCACCATAGTGGTTACCATTTTTGTCCGTCTGTTTCTTTCTCCGCTGGTTATCATTATTCTGTTGACTACTATCTTTGGTACAATCCTGGTTATGGTCCCTCGGTTGAACATACTCGTTATCTCGCTTCTAACAATTGAGCCTCAATAACAACATCCGAATAGAGAAAAATTTATGAGAAATGAGATATTGTCAGACGCCGGTTTTAAACCTCTCGAGAAACATCCGCCATATAACGCTCCTCATTCTCCACCAAATGAGGTGCAAACTCGATAACTCGCAAACTTTGCCTCGTCATCGAGACACCGCCATGTTGTTTTGTTCTAATCATGAACTCCACTTCCTTCATATGACGAACACTTTCGTGAAAGTATTTGTCATTAAATAGTTTCAAACGCTCCCCAAGACACGCCGAAAAGTACCGGATGGTTACGCTTCACGCACTCCCACCAAGAGTCCGCTTCGCCACTTAACATAAAGGTGGCGAATGGAACCTTCTGTTCTTCCGTGCATCCCAAGACATCGAATATCTTGGTAATTTGCTTGACCCATGTTTCCGCCATGATCGGATCCGCTTTCCTTAAATTCGTGGTCCCAACTCTTTGAATCGCTTGGTTGTGACAACCCGTGAATTGCTATCATTTCTCCTCAGATTTTGAACACGAGTCTCCTCGTTCGATTTTGCATGAATCGCAAAAAGCTTCTAAACATCCCCTAGTTCATCATCTCGCTTTCGGTGGTGTTGTTCACAGGGAGGAACATTGCCACCTGCTGCACGCTCTCCTCGTTGGTGAGTACAAAGCGCTCCACGCCTCATTTCCATTGTTAATATTCTCAAATGACATTCTCAAATACTCGTCATAAAACAAGGGTTAATTAAGGAAATCAATATATCACATAATATCCTTATATACCGACCAACTAACAAATAAGCTTAGGTAGTACACACTAGCGAAGGATTTACTCGCCTCCCTCCTAGTTCTATTCCCCGATCTCCGCCAGAGATCATATCCCTAAGCTCGATACCAACCGCGACGCCCCCAAAATAGGTATACATCACCCATTCCGAGTTGTCAATACATGGTATGTAAACAACTACAACTTTATTATTACAACAAGAAAATGTGAGTTTGAATACAAATATTATCTTCTAGACAATATCTATACTCAAATAAATCCTCATCACATTTATTGATACATTATTTTACAAAAATGGTGAGGACTACTAAACAACTCTCTCTAGAACCTTCATTCCATACCCAGACTGCATTTCGCTTATATTCTCGCCTCCCGAGAAGAAAAATGGAACAAAAAGGAAAAGGGTGAGCTCAACTAGCCCAAAGAAAGAATATTATGACTAAGATAATATACAACAAATTATCATTAGTCTTCAACAGGAAAAAAAACTAATAGAATACAATAGACAACAAGTTTTTAAACCAATATTCGCAAATGCTTAAATAATAATTCATTAGAAGAGTTAAGTAGAGAATGCAAACTACTATCTTTTATGTATGAATTTAAAAGTTCGTCGCTCATCTTTTATCCCCGTAACTTCAATCAACATACATCCGAATCAAATATTCATCTTTGCACTACAGGCCAAAGATATTCATCAGCTGGTCATGTTCATCTAAACACCTGTTCATCTTTGCACTACGGGCCAAAGATATTCATCAGAAATCATTCATCTTTGCACTACAGGCCAAAGATATTCAATAATATCATCATTTAAGACTGAGGATGATGAAAAATATTTTTAAAGAAACGAATCCAGTGAAACAAAATGACAAGGATTAAGGATTAAGGATTCGTACTTTGTTTTATCCACGTCCAAAAATACCTCAAAAATAATCATAGTGGTGTAAAATTCAAGAATGATCAAAACATGGATACAATCAAAGCTAGTATCCACAATAGATATTTTGGACGAAAAAAAAAAATTTCATTTTTCGATGAATAATGTCGTATTCGTGAATATTACCGTATACGTGAATAGTGCCATATACGTGAATAGTAACCCCGACACTAAAAGTTCCAAATTTGATTAAAAAGTTCAGATCAATACTTCGGCATAATGATATTAGAATAAATAATATCATTTAAAAAAATAATATCCCTTACTTGAAAAGATCAAGATTTAAATTTGAAACACCGGATATAGGCTATGACTTGAACTTGCACCGTATAGCAATACTCAAATTATACTCAAAATACTCACAAGAATACGCTCAATAATATAGAGAGAGAAAACTTCAGTTTCAAGTGTGATTTTCAATTCTAACCTAAGCACCCTATTTATAGGAGAATGCTTAGAACACCAAAGCAGAAAATTTAATATAATAATAATATATATAATCAAATTTCCTACACACACAAATCTTGTCCAAACTTTAGCCACACATGTGCCAAAAACAATAAAAACGTTTTTCTTAATAAAAATAATTAAAACTTCCAAAAATCAATTATTTCGGAGCTTTGGAACTTCAATAATTCATAATAAATAGCCTTTTTATCAAAAAATTCGAATCTCGCGTATTTTTATAGGAAATTCAATTCTCTACAACTTTGCAGAAGAAAGTTTTTCCAAATTCCAAACAAAAATTGACCTAAATCCACAAACAGGCGATTTTACATGCTATAATCAAATTTCAGTCAATAAATGGGGTCCACCGACATGTTTAACATGGTTTAAACATTTATTGCAACAAAAATACTCTTCCTCCTCGTATACTCATATATCCCACATTCGTTGTAAAAATATCACCATTATTATATTATTAAAATATAATAATATATTTAAATGAATTATTTTATCATAAAAAGATAAAATTTCAATTTTCAACAATTGTCACATTAAAAATTTTCTCCATCTATATCCACATAAAATCAATATTTTTCTTATCATATGAATCAATAATTAATTATTCACAAATAATATTACGTAATCACAATATCGACAACCAAGAGCGCTTCCTGGAAAATGGGGCTTTCCAATAAAGATTTCTCCTTATCTGGCGCAATTAGGTGACCAAACCTCTCCTTAGATGTAACTTTCTAGACATTGCCAATAATGTTATCCAATAATATTATTCAGATAATATGAATTATTGCTCTGATAATGGAAAATACCGTAATGACAATTTATCAAAACAACAAGAATAATATAAAATATCAATACAAAGAATTATTGAATCAATAAAATACGAATAAAGAATTATCAGTGAACCATTATTAAGTAGTGCCTTCTTACGTAAGAATCAATAATTGGTGCAATACCGCAATGCTACTATGTTTTAACCACCGAGTATTTTAACAAGATTAATACTTGTAATAACTACGTACATTATTTTTAAACAACTTATATTTGTCATTTTCTTCATCCAATCGCTTTTCAAGTTATGGGGCCCACACATGGTTTAACGTCATGTGCATTTAATATTCCCCAACAAAGATTTAATATTCCACGACCAAACGAATATTCCCCGACAACAATGAATATTTTATAATCACTTGCTTATTTTGAAATATTTACGTATTTTACCCTAACTATCCACATTAATCAAATCAACCCTTACTATTTCAAAATAATAAATAGAAAATTAAATTTCATTAATAATAAGTTGGGGTCTTCTGATATGTGTTAAACATTTAATGCCACAAAATATTCTTCCTCCTCATATACTCATATATCCCACATTCATTATAAAAATATCACCAGAGTAATATATTATTAAAATAATATATTTAAATGAATTATTTTATCGTAAAAAGATGAAATATTAATTTTCAACAATTGTCATTTTAAAATTTTCTCTATCTATATCCACATAAAATCAATATTTTCTCATCATATAAATCAATAATTAATTATTCACAAATAATATTACTGAGAATCACAAGATCTTGTGAACCAGTGCATTTCCCGTGAAAAAGGGGCTTTCAATAAGGATCTCTCCTCATGCAAGCGCAATTAGGTGACCAAACCCCTCCTTAGGCGAACTTTCTAGACATTGCCAATAATGTTATCCAATAATATTATTCGGATAATATGAATTATTGCTCAGATAATGGAAAATACAATGTAATGACAATTTATTGAAACAACGATAATATAAAATATCAACGCAAACAATTATTAAATCAATAAAATAATCGAAGCGATAATTATCAGTAACCATTATTGAGTAGTGCCTTCTTACGTAAGAATCAATTATTGGTGCAATACCGGTGTCTTCTTGTTCAACAACGCCGTATTAGTGTGTTTTAACCACCGGGTATTCCAACAATATTAATTGTGAATAACTACGCCAGCTTATTTATAAACAACTTATATTTGTCGCTTTCTTCATCCAATCGCTTTCCGTTATAGGACCCACAAAAAGATCGTGTCGTCATACAAATATTCTCCGATAAATACGAATATTCCACGACCAAACGAATATTCCCTTGAGCGATAATGAATATTTTATAACCACTTGCTTATTCAAATATTTGCGTATTTTATCCATAACTATCCACATTAATCAAATCAACCCTTACTAGTTCAAAATAATAAATAGAGAAAAATAAATTTCATTTATTAATAATTTGGGGTCTTCAATGAAACCAATATCGATCACAATGAGCATTAAAGAACATCTCGGTCTCAAAATCGGTTTCATACCAAACGAAATTTAGCAAACTATCACAGAAAATCCTAATTTCAACAACACTGCGTCAGAAATTTAGGGTTTAAATGTGCATTTCAATAGAATATTTCAACACTATCAACAATATTTCAACACTTTCAATAACATTTAAACAGAAAATTTAGGGTTCAAAGTACTTGTACCCAAATTCATGCATAATCATATACATATCTGAAAATTAAGGGTTCTAAATTTAAAATTAATTGAAAAAACTAACCTTAAATTGAGAGAGAATGAGGAGCAAAGAGGGACTACAGAGAGAGAGAGAGAGAGAGCACCAGAGGGAGCCGGAGGTGAGGCTGCCGGCGAGGACGGGGAGAGGTGCGGTGGCCGGAGATGGGGCTAATGATGAGGAGAGGTGCGGCGACCGACGAGGAGAGGGACGGGAGGAGGGATAGAGAGAGAAAGCTGCAGAGCAGAGAGAGAAAAGAGGAAAAAGAAATGAGGAGAAGCTGAAGTGAGGCTCGCGTCTGTTAGTATTTTAAGGACTATTTCCGACGTAACTCAGTCGGTATTACTTCAGTCGATGTTAAAGTATCCTCGACGGACACTCAGTCGATATTAATAGTTCTTCCGTCGAGGTTGTTTTTGGCACTGGAGGGAAACTTTCGCGCCACAGGCATGGTATAGGATCAACTGAATTTAGTCGAAGTAGTATTATTATCGAGGGAATTATGAACGACTGAATATTCCGTCGGCACTAAGTTAATCCCGAGCGACGCCATTCAGTCGACCTTTATTCCGTCGTAAATAGTCCTATTTCTTGTAGTGGGGAAGCTAGAATATTTTTATGTTGACGTAGCGGAAGTAAACAAAAATCGTTATCAATTGTTGAACCGCGCACGATTGCCAACGATAACCTTCTACAAGCTATTGATTCTACGAATTCCAGAAAATAGGCAACAAAATTCTAATTCAGAGAATTTTGAAAAATAAGAGAAATCTATTATTCATCAAAAACTGCTTCTTCCCATCATAACAAACGTTTAAATAACAAGACACTAAAAGCAGAATCTAAAACGGAAAAGAAAAACTAATAAGAAAAATTACAAAAATAACTCAGAAACAATAAAATGTAATTTTGAAGGCCTAAACGATGAAATTTGACCAAAAAATCCTACAGTTCACTTGGTGATTTTTGATCGTTGACCCGTTTCCAATGAAATTAGGCTCCGAAAACGCCAAAATCCGATACTCCAAACTTGACAAAAATTACTAATTTGCCACTGAATCAAATCTTTCCAAAAACATATCAAATCTTTCCATAAACTGAATCAAATCTTTTCATAAACTAACATACTTGCTCTTCAACCGGATCGTATATCCTATTATATATATACACAGCTTTTGAAGATAGAATGTCTTTTACTCTAATTAACCCGTGCATTCTTCATAAGGGAGATATTTCCAATTGACTCTTTGTTCCACAAGGGATTTGATCCATGCACCTCTCTCGTCAGAGGATAAGAGGGGTACCACTAGAGTCGGAGTTCTTTGGTGCATGCGCGAATGTGTACATACCGGATCAGTTAGAGTGAAGTTGTCACAAATTAATTTTACTGTAACAAGTTTATATTATTTTTCAGTGCATGAGTTATAAAAAATATTGCTACAAAACTTCACACGTACTTGTTTATATTTATAGGAAAAATAGAAAACATATGAGGATATTTGTCCATGGAACAAATATACATGGAAATAATATTTTTTTTCCTTTCTAAAAATAATTTTAAACATGTCTAAAACTAGAGCAAACAATGGTTTCTATAAGAAGACCCAAAAATCTGAAAATATGTTGGAAATAAAAATATAAACAAGAAAAGAGAGAAGTAGTAATAAGTTAACTGCCTAAGAGATTCCTTAATTCCTCGGCCTTTGCATGTGTGTATGTAATGTGCTTCTCTGTTTGCTATGCTGTGATGTTATCAAAGGGAATCAAAAACATGTCCAAATAAGTCAAATTTGACTTTTTGACATTTTTTTGTCCTTGGTAAAATAGTAAAATTTAATTACAAATATATTTGTATACCTGTTTTATTATATGAAGATGAAGATGAAGATGAAGATGAAGATGAAGATGAAGATGCCTAGCTATCTGTCTCATGCACAAGGCAGCTGCATGTTGTTAAAGGTAAGCTTTTGGTGTAAAATATTAATTGTAGCTGATGTTGCTGGCAATAGTTTCAAATTTAACACTAATTAGCAGAAACTGTATTGTTAGCTGCTCATCTTTAACACTTTTCCTCAATTTTCTGTCAGGAAGTAATAATTTTAAATGTAGTACCACCATTCTCCATAGCAAATACATAAATAAATATCTTCTCTTTGATAGTATTTAAATATTATTTTTTGTAAGGAAAGTTTATATGGTTCCTCTAATTTACGTTATTGGCCTGTTTTTGTGTTCACTTTTGAAATGCCATGCATGAAATTGGTCAAAGCAGAGATATAAAGTTTCTACTGTAGTTAGTAATCATGATGGGTGCTATTTATTTCTTCATGACATCTATACTTAAAGATGGCAGCAATGTTAAATTAGCTTCAGAAGAAACTGTTACTTGAGCAAGGTGAAGTCTTGTGTATATATGTCCTTGATTGTTTTGTTCCTAATTAAGTGAATGTTGTTGTCCGCTAGTAAGTCTAGCGAGTGTGATGATTTTTTTGACTTGGCCTTAGTAGACTTAGTTCTGACCAAAATTAATTATAAATCTGTCAACTAGAATTACTAGCGAACGGCGTATGTTCATTTTAAATCGCTGCCCTTTATTTTTGTAATGAAAGGTATAGAAGCTATATGTCTATTTTTGATCCATAAAAAATAGATGCTATGGATAATTACCTTATATATATATATATATATATATATATATATATGAGATCAATCTTTAGCCTCAGTTGTAAGATTAAGATTATCTTTATAACAAATCGTAACCGTTGTATCGCGAATCTGGCAGTAGAAAGAATCCATCATCCGCACTTTAATATGGAGATCATGAATGCATGTACTTTAATCCCTAACAACTCCAACGTATTAAAGTGCAAACAAGAGATTATTTCTATTGTCAGATTCGCGATTTGATGACCAACGATTTGCTATCAGATCCACAATTAGACAATTACGTTCTGTTGTAAGTAAAAATAATGCTCCATCCGTTCCTAAAAGATTATCATTTTTTTTTAAAAAAATTATTCTAAAAAATTTGTCGTTTACAACTTTCGAGGAAAATAAATTATTTACTTTCCTATATTAGCCTTACTTTCTCTCATTGTCCCAAGAAATTCTCTCCTTGAATTAATAGTTTTCAACTTCCCATAAAAAGGTAGTGATGAAATTTCAAACAAAATTTACTTGGTAATGATATTTTCTTAATTTATGTACAAAAATCTTAAACGACAGTCTTTTAGGAACGGAGGTAGCATTAATCTTACAATTGTAGCTATGGATTAGTCTCATACATATATAAAAAATATATATGTATATATATAATATGTATGTATATATGTATGTATATGCGTATGGAAAGCCAGAATAATATTGTCTAATTTCATTATTCTAATAACAATAATGATATACCCTCCAAATTAGACTGCTACCGAACTACTCGATACGCAAATACTCATCTTTTGTTGACTTTTCTAATAAGTGTGTCCTAAATAGTCAACTTAATTGCCTTGGGCTTAACAATTATTCATATGAATATTGGGGCTACAAAAATAAACAACCGGTATTACTAACCAATTAAATCATCTACACATGTCGTGGAGACTTCATTAATATTAGTATTGTTTTTTTCTTGGAGAGTAGATGATATCAGATGGAATATCCGAATATGAACCAGCATCGCCGGAACAACTTGTCAATGCTCAATGCTGCTAATATTTATATACACACACACACTCACACACACATATATATATATATATATATATATAGATTATAGATTTAAAATATATAGTACCTCTTTTAAAAAATAAAATAATATTAAAAGAGAGTGGTCCAACTTATTTTCCTTTTATTTATAAAAATATCACTCGCGACCCTACTAGTTTTTAAAAGAATCATCAAAACGACGTAATTTTAATAAAAATATGTTATTTAAGATAAGTAAAGAGTTATGCTTTAGATCCGTTCTATATATATATATATATATATATATATATATATATATATATATATATTTATATATTTAACATAGTGTTGCGGTAGGCCAACCTCTATCGTAATACTTCATCCATTCCTATAAGATTGTCGTTTAAGATTTTTACACATGAATTAAGAAAGTCATTTACTACTACCATTTAACAATTAAAATTTGTTTAAAATTTCATCATTACCCCTTTATAAAAAATTGAAAACTATTAATACAAGTGAGAGAATTTCTTGGGACGATGAGAGAAGGTAAGGGTAATATAGAAAAGTAAATAATTTATTCTTCTAGAAAGTTATAAACGACAAATATTTTGGAACAAATTTTTTACTCAAAACAATAATACGGAGTATTATATTGTAGTAAGAGAGTTATATTTTTAAATAGTTACGATTAAATCTTGAAACTAATGAATAATATAAGATCCGGGTCGGGGCCATATAAAGTCTTATAATTACGGATCTCTCTCCTCTCTCTCTCTGTGCGTGTGTGATGGTGCCTAGAAAAAGAGGACTATTTGATAATGAGGTATTTATATACTTATACTTTTGGACTTTTCTCTCGCAAGAAGGAAGAAAAGGAGGAGGAGAAGGAAGAAGGAAGAAGGAAGAAGGAAGAAGAAAGAAGAAAACAGCGTGATCATCGATCGATCAGAGGTGTTTAATAAATTCATATATATATATATATATATATATATATATATATATATTTGTTTCCGGAGAAAATGGAGATAACTAGTGGTAGTAGTAGTAGTAGTAGGAGTGAGATTGAAGAAGAGATGAATAGTAATGATGGTATACAAGTAGGTTTGGAGTCCATCATGGAAGAAATAGAATTGGCTTCTGCTGCTGCTGCTGCTGCTGCTGCTGCTGCTGATGATGATGATGATGATGATGATAATGTTTATTATGTTGCAATACTTAGGAAGAGTAGTGATGAGGAGGAATCCAGCATGGACGCCCTTGTTTGGACACTGAACAACATTATTCCTATGGCTATGGATCCTCCTTCATCTCTTGTCTATCTCATTCATGTCTTCCCTCAGCTCCACTTCATTCCTACCCCATGTACGTACGTACCTACGTTTATCATTATATATTAAACCCCTCTCTCTCTCTCTCACACACACACACACTGGATATATCTATTATTTTGAGTAAATATTTGATGCTGCATATATATATACACGACTGATCGAGAAGTGTTACAATATCATTAGGACCATATAAAGATAGTTTTGTTCAAAATAAACACTTCATTAATGATGTGCGATGATTCTACTTGATATATATATATATATATATATATATATATATATATATATATATATGGGAAATTTAAATAAGAAACGTTTCTTCAAAAGCATTGCTTAAAGAAATAAGTTTACATCCAGTTGATCCATAAATATTTAAAGAAATTGAGATTGATTAAATTTTCTCCCTGTAGCCACATCCCCCAAATATATAGCTAAGTTACCGAACTGCCCCTCCAAAATTTGACCACCCTGCCGTATGAGCCTGTAGCGGCAACTGACATTACTTTGGAAAGATCACCACTAATGTAGCGACAGTACACATTCAACTTTAGAGAGACTTCAATATTTGTAAGTTTAATAAGCTTATCAAATTAAGCTATTAGTACGTTTGATAAGTATTATTATATATGTATCTGGAGAAAATAACATATTAATATTATAATTATTATTGTAAAAATATTAAACATATTAATATTTTTATTATTATTATTACATAATATTAAATTAATAATAATATTGAATATTAATATTGAAATTAATATTAATATTATGTAATAATAATAATAATAATAATAATATTAATATTAATATTACTTTGGAAAGCCTGTAGCGGCACCATTTCTTACAATTTCTTAGCTGTAATATTAATATTAATATTAAATTAATTATAATATTAATTTAATATTATTACATAATTAATTTAATATTATGTAATAATAATAATAAAAATATTAATATGTTTAATATTTTTACAATAATAATTGTAATATTAATATGTTATTTTCTCCAGATACATATATAATAATACTCATCAAATGTACTAATAGTTTAATGTGTACTGCCGCTACATTAGTGGTGATCTTTCCAAAGTAATGTCACTTGTCGCTACAGTGTTCATACTAGTAGGGTGGTCAAATTTTGGAGGGCGATTTAAGAACTTAGCTATATATTTGGGGATGTGGATTGCCGCCAAGTCAGTAGCGGCAGGGAGAGAAAATTAACCAATCTCGACCTTTTAAATGTATGGATCAAAGGATGTAAACAGATGTCTTTAAAATTATTCGAGCAAACATTTGCCACGGATGATTTCTATATATATATATATATATATATATATATATATATATATATATATATATATATATAGGAACCCTTCCTAAAGCAAATCGGTTGCCATGAGAATCGCTGTCTTGTGACCCCCTTTTGGATGATTGATAAATTAAATTGAAAAATTTGAGATTAGATTTTATATTTGATAAGCTAAAGCGTAGGTTGTTGTGCTTAATTATTTACCTATACCCCATTTCTATTTTAATAAAAGAGGCCCACGTAAAATTATATTGTCAGTATAGTTATAAGAAATGAATATTTATTATTAAAATAATCCGTAGAATACAGTTTGTAAACACTCTTTTTTTTTCTAGGAAGAGCTTGTGAAACTTCTTTTTTTTTTTTTTTTCCTAGGAAGAGCTTGTAAACTTGTATAAAGAAATAATAAAAAAATATTTTGAACCCGAGACGGACCAAGTCATCACAAATGGGAAATAAAAAAAATTTCATGTATCAAACTATTCATTTGCTAAAACAAATTCGAACTAACAGCCTCAAACACCAATCCCTCGTCATATGACCACCCGAGCACCACGGGCCTAACTGCTAATTTCAACCAAAGAAATATATTTATAGTAAAACTTCACCATCCTCTAAAATCTATATATTATTATTATATTACGATTTATTTTTATATAAATCTATATTATTAATTGGGTTTGTTAAAATAGAAATAAATTAATTTTTATATTTATTATTATCCCTTTAATATTTTTTTCTTATTTTTGTAATAATATCAATAAAAGGATTATTAATATATAAAAATAAATATCATTCTTTAATAAAATATAAAGTGATCATTATAAATCTTGCATTATTAGTATTAATAATTTTATTATTAAATTGGTTGAGTGGAATTTAAATGGATTTAGATTATAGTAATTTATTTTATTATTACACGTATATTTATTTTATATTTATTTTAATTATTATTTGAGTATGAGTAAATAATATGAAACATTATTTTTAATATTAATATAAATAATGTGATTATTAATAACTAGACTGAATAATAATATCCATACAGTTCAACTAAATAGATATTCTTATTAATTAATATGTACATTAGATAATGCTTGACAAGTTTTATATCTCAGAGGCCGGAAGTAATCTTGCGGATTTCTTGTAGAGCTCCCATGCGATGCGGTAACGAAAGACCGTGACATCTTCCAAGGACCACTTCTCACGGCAAATATCACTATTGGCTTTAACGAATAAGTCAACATATTTGCATACAAAAATGCCACAGTCTGAGTCGTTGTGTTGTTTCGGTCGAATCTTTGCGGTCTGCACGGTAGGATTACCGTTGGGCCACGCACGCATCGGATTACCATTTCGCAAACAAAATGGTATCAAATGTACCTGCACGTACAAAGTAGTTGGTTAATGAATTTTTAATATTAAAGGACATTATAAAAGTAAAATATTTTAAAACTACACATACCGCAACTTTAACGAATTATGCGTACATTTTCTGTAACGTCATATGTTTGGTATCATTGTAGTACGGGTCAATTATCGTAACCATCCAATCTTTAACTCCAAATAGGAACAAGACAAAATGGCGTTGATGTGTACTACACACCGGCATGAATATGTATTCGCATTCGTGTAAAGGTGGGCCAACATCTTGGTTCATATACAGATGGCAAAAACTTCATGCATGAATCTCTTCAGTTATGGGCACATAGCTCTGCCCAAGATGCATGAAGAATGAATTTATGAAACCAAATTTGGCCCACCTTTGTATTCCCCGCGACCTGTAGTATTCCTCCCTGTCTCGTAGCAACAACATATAAGCATCGAGGACATGCTCGAAAATCCATCCACCAGGTCCTAAGGAATGCAATGCATTGTGGTCTAAAATATATAACCCACGTGGATGTGACAAAGGATATAAATTCTCTTCCGAGGCCACCACGTTTCCAAACATATGTTTATTGATAAATGTCTCCTTCCAATCTTTCAGTTTTTTGGTAATGGACCCTTTTGGTCCATAAGAGATGTGATCTACCACATCTTGTACCTGATTGAGACCCAAATGTACATTATTATTGTGCATGCCATTTTTATTTAAAAATATGAATATAAATAATGCAAAGCCTGCTTTAATTAAAACCATCATTATATATACCTTAAGTGAACAATCTCCTGTGACGTTAGAAAGTCCCGCAAAATCAGAGGTGGTTGGAATGTAACCCTCCTCATAGGCTTGGGAGGTCGGGACGTAACACTCCTCATTGGCAAGAGAGGTCGGAATGTAACACTCCTTGTGGGCTTGGGAGGTGGGAATGGAGCTCTCCTGCTATGCTTGTGTGGTAGGTATGTAGCTCTCTTGTACAACATAATCAGTTTGTTTCCCAAGCCCTTCATTGAATTGAGAGAACTCGGTTGGTGGTGCAAAAATTGTGGGACCCATCTCTCGAGGTATTTGTTTCCCTCTTGCTTCGAAGTCGTACAGACTGTATTGGTAATCCCAATTGTGTTTTTGCAGAACCAACTCAGGAGGTAGCAGAGTAAGTGCTGAAAATTTATCAAACAAAGACTTTGCACTCTCAACCTGTCATGTAAGATGAACACAAATAAATATTAATAACACTAAATATGAATAAATGTAATATTAAGTATTTACTCTAATACATGATTAATTAAAGAAGAATAAATGTAATATTAAGTATTTACTCTAATACATGATTAATTAAAGAAGAATATAATTTCCTACCATTTTAATAAGGTGTTGTTGGTTGTAAATGGCCCGAGGCTCATAACAACTGTCGGGGTCCCTTGCCTCTCGAGATCGGTGAATTTTCCAACGTGTAATTTTTCTATACCAGGCCATGTAATCATCCACTGACACATAATTGGAAATTTCATATTGTTGTCCTTCGAGATGATCCATGTATGCCTCCCAAATCGAAATGTATTTCCCTCGCAAGGCCATGCAATCCTCGACATCAATAGATTTAAACTTTTTCTCCTTCCTAAGGTCACCATGGTTTTTAGTGGGTGATGGTATGCCTTGCATGAACCCAAACTGTCTCATCACACGGTCCGGCATCTGAAATTCCACAATATCAAAGTGGATCAAGGGGACCCCACCAGATCCCAACAACCTGCCTTCAAAATTAAATCCACTGATATCATTATCCCACGTCATGTAAGGCCGCCAAATCACATCCCACATAGACTTAATGTCTAA
The DNA here is from genome assembly GCA_020205615.1 of Panax quinquefolius. Classification (NCBI taxonomy): domain Eukaryota; kingdom Viridiplantae; phylum Streptophyta; class Magnoliopsida; order Apiales; family Araliaceae; genus Panax; species Panax quinquefolius. Next base: position 968,624 of record CM035174.1, on the reverse strand, counting down.
CTCCCCTCGATAAAATGAAAAATGGTGGTGGGGATTTTCACGCCTACCAGGGTAACTGTGGGCTCCAAAATATGACCATGCTAAAGCCCTAGGTAACCATACGGATGATTGTGGCCAAGGGTTTGGCCTTCCAATATTTACACGCTCATAGGCCCAAATTTGTAACAATGTTACACAACCATTAATGTATTTAACTCCTTTCCTAGTAGCAGTATATAAAGATATGTACAAATATGCTAACACTGCCGCGCCCCAAGAGTAAGTTATTCTAAGATTTTTGTTAAATGCAATTATAACTATCGCTAATGGTCACAAAATAAAACAAATATCTTTTGGAATAAAAGAAATAAGAAAAAAAAGTCCCTCGATGGTCAGACAAATTTATTACCGAGTTGGAACAACAGACGGGCGTAATTCAAGAAGGCGTACGGGTGGGCCAACAGATTCGTTCAAAAATGGTGCACACTATTCCTATTCCTATTCGGGAATAATATTGCCCCACACAACCACAACATGTAGGCCTTTGTGTGTCGCCCTACAACATCTTTACTTGCATTCTCGGGACAATTATTAAAATGTTCGTGCAACCACACTAATAAAATTGCACTGCACTTTTTTGAACTAAAATATTCACCGGCTAATTTATCTCCAAAACAATCCCTAAAATAATTCAAATTGGTGACAATGAGGGACCCAAGTAAGGGCTTTCCCACCACCCAGAACCCAAAAATAAAGTGAACATCCTCTAACGTGATTGTTATTTCTCCACAGTTCTAAATGAAAAGTATTAGTCTCTGGCGCCATCTCTCACTAGTATGCGGATATTAGACCAAGGTCGGGTTTAGTGTACAACACCTCGAAAACTAAATACTCCAAATCCACATTTATCTAAAAGGATTTTTTGTTCTTTTGTCAAATTCCTTTGATTATTTTTTTGATCAGTATATTGACTGGAGCCTAGTTTTCCCCTATCTTTCCCATGATATATGTTATCTGATACATGATCTTGTTGATCATGAAGAACACTTGGATCAATTGGCCCATATTCCCAGCTGTCCATCTTTTACCTAAAAATACAACATCAATTCACATATTAGTATTACGATGCATGACAAAAAACGATCAATAACATGCTTTGCAAAAATGACAAAGAATAATATGTATTTACAAAAAAACAATAATTGTGTATAAGTGTATTAATGATAATAAAAAATAATAAATGAAAAATAATGTAACAAATTTTTTCATTTATATAATATAATAATATTATTTTACTATTATACGAAAATAATAACAACAACAGAAACTATTAAAAACTATTACAAACATAACAAATATAACAATAAATAAAAATATTTGACAATAACAACAACAGCTATAACAATATCTTACATGTTGCAAATAATAATATTAAATACCAATAACAATATCTTACAAATAGAGAGAGTGTCTTCAGAATATAATAAATGGAATTCAGCCGCTTCAACTTGTTGAAGTTTTTTTGCTCCTCTCTTCCGAAATACTCTTCACTCTCTATTATTTTTATTTTATCTAGCTATATACTGAACTTTAGTTTGAACAACGTGTGTTCTCAATAGATGGTTAAATAAGCTCATGCAAGTCGGTACAAACTCATAAATTTTGGACCAAATTCAAACACTGAGACTGTTGTGGGTCTCAGCTTTTTAGTTTACCGAGCATGCAAGTGTTCTTTCCCGAGGCATTGTTGCAGAAAAATTAGTCAAAAGGCTAATATTCGGTGTCTTTCCTAAAGCGATGTAAGAAAAAAGTTTTGTCTCTTTGCTTCTACCGGTATGCAAAGCTTCACCTTTGGTTTAATAAAATATTAAAATAACGTTCGGCCGGTACAGGCTATAACGGCTTAGAATACAAAATTAAAATAAATTTTTAATAAAAACGCTTTCTACTTAAGATGCAAAGTTATACTTTCATTGGAATAAAAAATTAAAATAAATTTTTTCATTGCTAAATGATTCAACCTTAGTGACTTCAAACTCCAAACCCTCGTCATATGACCACCCGAGCACCATGGGCCTAGCTGTCATATTTTACCATGGATTTTGATATATGTTAAAACATTCCATTTCCCCCCAAATTATAATTTCTCATTATTTTATTATAATAATTCGATTATTATTATTATTCTATTATTATTACGAGTATAAAGTATAAAGTATTATTATTATTATATTATTATTATTATTATTATTATTATTATTATTATTATTATTATTATTATTATTATTATTATTATTATTATAAAGACTGTTTGATGAATAAGTAGTCAAACATAATAATAAAGCACTATGGGAATAGAAAAAGCTGACATTGATTATATGGGAAAAGTACAATAGTTTGACTTCTTGAGTATTAACCGCTACATGTCGTACTTCTACCGTTGGTCTTTTTGCCCTTTTAATATCTTCTAGGAAGCTGCTATTTTCTCAAGTTATCTTATTATCCTTCCATAGAATTTGCTCTCGATATTAATTTCTCTTTTCACCTATTACTCATAATTTGTTTCATCCGTTGCCCACTTTCACTTCGAAAAATCAAGTCAAAGTTCGATCGAGCAAAATTATTCAAAGTTATTATTCGCAAGTAAGTTTTTCAAAATGTCATATAATGCATCTGAATTTGTCAGTGAAGTTGAAAGTAATACATATGAAATTGTTCCGTACGTTGGTCAATTATTTTGTAAGTTGGAAGAGGTTGAAAATTTTTATAGATCATACGCTCGTAAAAATGGATTTGAGATTAGAATTGCAACTAGTCATAAACATGCTAATACGAATGACATCAGATCTAGGATGTATGTATATAAGAAAGCCGGTACACCAATTGTTGGCAAGAGTTTACCTGATGATGAAGATAGTAGTAATAAATTAACTAGACAGAGAGACTCTATAGGACGAATAATGTGCAAAGCTAGAATATATGTTGTCCACAATAAAAAAGAAGACAATTGGCGTATTTCTACTGTTGAATTAGAGCACAATCATCACTTAGTGACCCCCACCAAAGTAGATTTGATAGAGACACACAGAAATATTACTCCTGTTGCAAGAAATTTAATTGACACTTTAAATAAGTCCGGTATTGGTCCTAGTAAGATGATGAATGTTTTGAGCACAATGGGAGGTGGGTTGCAAAATGTCCCTTTCTCTACTGCAAATATTGAGAATATGGTGCGAGATTTAAGGCGTGATTCTGCAGATGAAAATGATGCACAAGATGCTGTCAATCATTTGAACAAACTTGCATCCGGAAGTGCCAGCAAATTTTTTTCCCGAGTGAAACCCGGTGAAAACAACCGCATAGCTTGTATTTTGTGGGTTGACGCCCGATCAAGGTTTATGTATAAACGGTTCGGAGATGTTGTGACATTTGATAGTACATATCGGATAAATAAGTATGGCATGCCATTTGTTCCATTTGTCGGGGTCAACCACCATTATCAGTCTATACTATTTGGATTTGCATTGTTAAGAGACGAGATAGAGGACACTTTCATTTGGGTATTACAGATATGACTTGAAGCCATTAACTACAAGGCACCTACAACCATCATCACTGATCAAGACAGAGCCATGAGTAATGCTATTGCTACGGTACTTCCTTCTAGTTATCATTTATTGTGTTCTTGGCATATTAGCAATAAATTTCTTAAAAAATTGCATCCTGTTTATTCTGAGCACCCATTATTCAAAAATGATTTTAACAACTGTGTGTATAACTCATTGTCCATCGAGGAATTTGAAGAGCGTTGGCATATTCTGATAAGTTCCTATGAATTGTATACCAATGAATGGCTTGGAAGTTTGTATGATGTATATATGAAATGGATTCCAAAGATACACAAAGAGATATTTTTCCGCGGGAATGACTACCACTGGAAGAAGCGAGAGCATGAATGCCTTTTTTCATGAGTATGTTAATGAATCAACAGTATGCTATGTTTTGTATTACTGAGTTAAAAGGTCAGTAGAAAGACAGGTTTATCGTGGGGAGAGGAAGGCCACTACATAACAAAACATCGTAAAAGGATTATGGTACTTTCGGTTCATCTTTAGAAGTTCATGCTTTGCATAAGTATACACAAAGAGATGTTTAGACGTTTCCAACGTCAATTCATCGATTCCATGAAATACAATGTTCATAAACTTAGTGAGTCAGGTGTCACCGATACTAAGGTTTATGCAAAGGTATAATGCGATGCAACTGAAAAGTGGTGGAAGATATAAAAAGTTGTCAACAATCGTCAATCGATCCATCAATAACATAATCGCCAAATGTTTTCTCACTCTGGTGAATTATGCAGGCACATCTTGAGATATTTCATAGCAAAGAGTATTTCACAAATACCGAGTGACATGATCCTTCATCGGTGGACAAGAGACGCGAACAAAAGCAATGGTGAAGACTTACTCTTTAACTCCACATCTGCTGACTTCGAACAAAATCAAGCAATGCTCTATAATCATTTGATGAGTGATTACCAGGAGTTAGCGAGCAAAGTGGCTTACTCAGTCCGAGGTTACAAAACTGTTCTTAAACTGAATGCACGAGGAAAAGAGTTGGTTGACCAGTATGATCCGGATGACAATATTACTGAACTGACAGATGACGACATTGATTGCACAGTTGGAGATCCAAATCATGATATGGGATACGATAATGACGATGAAGATGCAGAGGTGGAAGCAGAAGAAGAGTTTTTGCCGCCTATTATTTCTCAAACAAAGGGCCGCAAAAAACAATCTAGATTCAAGAGTGCACTCGAGAAAATCATTCCTTCTAAGCCTCATCGAAAATGTGCAATTTGTGGCTTTGAAACCGACCACGATAAGCGAAATCACTATCGAGTGCTAGGGATTCCTGAGCCAAAAAAATAGGCGTCGGTTATATTAATCATGCTATGTTTTTTTTTTATGAAAATGAACATGTAATATATACTATTCCTCTTAATGTTATGCAGTACTAGTATTGGTATAATCTGTACTTCTAATATTGATAATCACATTATTATTATTATTATAATAATACTTCACTACTTTTATAAATTCGATAAGTAAATTAATTTCCTGAAATGTCTTGAAAAATTATCATCATTACTTATTAGACTAATTGAACTAATTTTATTAATAATAAAATCATTGCTTAATATATAAATCGTAATATAATAATAATATATAGATTTTGGGGGATGGTGAAGTTTTACTATAAATATATATCCTTGGTTGAAATTAGCAACTAGGCCCGTGGTGCTCGGGTGGTCATATGACGAGGTATTAGTGTTTGAGGTTGCGAGTTCGAATCTGTTTAGCAGCGATTAGTTTGGTACAAATTTTTTTTTTATTTCCCAGCTGTGACAGCTTGGTCCGTCCGGGTTCAAAATATTTTTTTATTATTTCTTTATACAAGTTTACATGCTCTTTCCTACCAAAAAAAGAAAAAAAGTGTAAGTAAAGACAAGCTCTTCCTACGGAAAAAGAGTAAGCCGATACAAGATGTACCGACCGGATTATTTTAATAATAAATATTCATTTCTTATAACTATACTGACAATATAATTTTACGTGGGCCTCTTTTATTAAAATAGAAGCCGGTATAGGTAAATAATTAGGCACAACAACCTATGCCGGCTTATCAAATATAAAATCCAATCTCAGCCTTGAATTCAATTTATCAACGGTCCAAAAAGGGGTTGTTGCACAGTTCTCATGGCAACCGGTTTCTATGGAAGGGTTCCCTATATATATATATATATATATATATATATATATATATATATATATATATATATATATATATACACTGAAAGGATCAGGGCATACCCCATGATCCTACATACCTTCGATACCCCTTTTACGACAGATTCGATTCCGTCATTATAGGTTCTATGCAGCCGTTATATGTTGTCCATCGCTAAAAGTTAAAACGACGATTCTTTGCGGACATGAATCGACGCTAAAGGGGCGGAGGTGAGCGTGATATGTAAAATGGGTGAGCCCTTGAAATGGACTATATATATATATATATATATATATATATAGGGAAAAATATATGTATACAATATGTATATATTACGATTAGCTATAACATAACGATTTTTTTTGGCTATAACGATAGTTTCACCCGTCATAGCTAGCTATTCTTAGCTATGGCGACGGGTCATCTGTCGCCATAGCCTTATATTATGTAATACGCAGCTGTGTATATACATATAGCCCATATATATATATATATATATATATATATATATGTATATGAAATTGCATAGCTATACATACTCCTAAATGTACATAGTCTACGATCGTAAAGTTAAGTCACCCTACAATTGTAGAGTAGTCACTCTAAGATTTGAGGATTCACTCTACGTTTCTACGGTAGTAGAGTAACTACACTACTATCAGTCAGTGATTACTCTACTATCATAGGATGACTCAACTCTACGATCGTAGAGGTGTGCAACTCCATTTTTTCCTATATATATTGACAAATGAATGAAAATTTAACTTACGTTAAGAAGGACTTGGATCCTCTCTATTTCAAACGAAATAAAGACTCTCTATTTTAGAGTTCAGATTTAAAATGATTTAGAATGCAGTGTCATGATGATGAAAGAGAGAGATGATGATGATGGAAAATATACAAGAAATAGAGAGTCTTCATTTAATTTGAAATGGAGAGGATCCTAATTCGTTAAGAAGATGGGATATATACCTAACTGGCTAATTCATTATTAAAAACAATGTGTTCTTGTCTAAACATATCTTGTTTAATTAATAATGTTTTTGTTATCCGCTGGTGTTTGTCTCGTACCAAAAGATACAAAGATGTTTCATCAATGAAATGAAGTTGTGTTCTTATGCTATGCCTATTGAGTTTTAATAAATCAACTCCAGTCTAGGACTTGGATAACCCAATGAAATGGGCTTATGCTAATAAAGAAAAATACAAACTGGTCAAGGGTAAGTCTTGCCCTTGCCCTTGCCCTTGCCCTAGCTTTAATATACAGTAGTGTCATTGTTTCTACTTGGCCATATTAATTAAGTTGATATCTGCCATATTAATTAAGTTGATATTTTCTCAACCAAGAGTGAGTGACTCTGATTATTTGTGCATGTATATGTTAATTATATATATAGTAGGAAAGCTTCCAATAAGTCGAGTGAACCCAGAGCAGAAGGAGAAGTACTTGATTCAAGAAAGAGGCAAGAGGAGAGATTTCCTTCAAAAATTCCTTGGTATCTGCTCTGCCTCTAAGGTACACAAATCTTTCTGCCATACATGCATATATATACAAGTAAATGGAGATGATAGCAACACCTTTTTATTATTCCTTCCAAATATAATGAGATGCTTGCAGGTTAAAGTGGAAACCATATTGATTGAGAGTGACATGGAGGCAAAAGCAATACTGGACCTCATTCCTATCCTCAACATAAGAAAGCTGGTCCTTGGTACCTCCAAATCCACTCTAAGGTATTCCCTCGATCCGTACTAAACTGAAAGTCTCATTTGACTTGTGGTTTTTTCACGCATGTCAAGATTTATGTTTGACGTGCCTTCCATCCCAAAATAAAAGTCTAGTTTTACTTTTTCACGCGTGTCAACATTCATCATCGACATACTTAAACATAAACATTTTTTTTTTTTGTCAATATCAATGTGTATGTAGGAAACTGAGGTCTAGAAAAGAAAATGAGAGTACTGCTGATCAGATGCTGCAAAATGTACCAGAATTCTGTGAGCTTAACATCATATGTAAAGAGGATAAACTAGTGTTCGATGATCAGGCCCCAATAATTGGGCAACAATCTCCATCTCCAAGACCACACAACAATAATGCTATGATTGAGAATAGTATCAATAATGATGATAAAACTACAAGTCCAAAACTTCCCATGGAAGAGCTGGTTCGGATCAGCGAGTCCTTTAGTTGCAGCTGCTTTAAACCAAAAGCTCTTGCATGACACTTGCGGGGAGAGCATCAGACGCGTGCTGCAAATTTTAATTATTATGGCATCCAGATCTTTAATAAAAACCTCATTCATCGCCATTTTGTTTGTTCATCATCACTCTTGCCATATACAAGCAAGCACAAATTTGTTATAATGTGTAACTCAACTGATAAATGTAATGAGCATTTATCATAAATTTTACCACCACCATTATGTCAAACATACATTTAGCTTCTTCTTCTTGTATAAACCGCAGTAAACATGATGCAGAAGAGAATAATGACAAACAAAACTGCAGTTCAAATTCTGGTTCATTAAAAAGCATTTGCAAACTCGGGTATGTCTGAGATTGTGCTACGTACATGATCTTTAAAATGATAAAAATTTCCAAAAAGAGATACCCTGAGAAGAATGTACAAATCAAACCGTTGATCTGAATGATGAACCCCCATGACTTTTCCTCCCTCCTATTTTATCGTACATAAGTTCGAGTACATTCGTTCGAGTTCGTGTTTTTTCTCGGATTCTTGGACCAGAAGTAGCGCACTGACCTTCAAAATCATAGGCAATTGAGAAAGGGAGTCATCTTTATGCCTGAAACTGAAGGCGTTCCCATCCATCATCGTGCAGATACAGAGCTGAAACTGTTGCAAGCAGCAACATCATAATACTATTTATGTTTAAGATAATCAATACGGCTGAAATGTTCAGATCGTTTTCAATACCCATAAACAAAATCAATTTAATTGCAACCAAAACCAACTTTTTTTCTAGAAGAAATCAAACTCCAAGTAATTGTTGGAACTTTTCTGATCAGGAGCAGCTGCAGTTTTTTCACTTGATGAAGCTGGGGCAGGTATTTGCTCATACTCAACTGGCTTAGGGATCTCAGGTGGGGTAGCACAGCGTATCAAGGCCCAATTCACACCTTCAAAGAAGGGATGCTGCTTAATCTCAGTGGCCCCTCTTTTATAAGCCAATCTGTTCTGCGGTTCTTTTATGAGCAAACCCCTAATCAAATCTCTAGCAGCAGGACTGACGGGTGTTGACTCGGGAAAACGAAGAGGCTGGCCCACAACATTACACAATGTTGCTCGATTGTCAGATCCTTTAAACGGGGTTTTACCAAATAACAATTCATATAAAAAGATCCCGAATGTCCACCAATCTACAGCACTTCCATGACCTTCTCCCTTGATTATCTCAGGTGCCAAATACTCGTGTGTCCCAACAAATGACATGGACCGAGCACTGGTCGGCTCAGCAATGAGCTCGGGTAAAGGGCTCACTTGATTTCCAATATCATTTTTGGGTTTGTGATCTTTCTTGGACTTTCTAGAAAAGAAGCGGGGCGAGAAGCATGAGGTAGGAACTACGCAGGACGGCTGAATACAGGAAGGCTTGATGCAGGCTGACTGGGCACAGTAAACAGTGCTTCTCCGAAGGGGCTCTGACTCCATGGATGAGGTCCTGACGAGAGTTGGGCTAACAGTGCAACGAAGAGAGAGGTCAAAGTCTGAGAGCATTATGTGTCCATCTTCCCTTACAAGGACATTTTCTGGCTTAAGGTCACGATAAACAATCCCAAGCATGTGGAGATATTCCAAAGCTAGGAGAACTTCTGCGACATAAAATCTGCAGAATAACAATTTTGAAAAAGCTTCAAATTCAACAAAGTTGATCTAGCAACCATTCTAACACCAATCTGACATTTCAAGTTCCAAAATAAAGTGTTTCAAGTTTTTGATTGTAGAACTTAGCCACTATGGTCTTTGAGGACCACTATTTTATAATGAATTTTAAGTTGATAACATTCCCAAAGCCTTGATGATAAGATCCCCAATTGTAAGTCTTACGCATTTAGTGGAGCAAAGGGCTACAATCACTAGAGGGAAAGCAAGGGAACGTGACAGTATTAAACTATGACATGCAAGAGTTCATCACAAAGTCCCAAGTCCTATCAATGTTTACGTTCCATACCACATAGAATATTAACAATTTTAAGTCTCAGTCTAACCCTTCACTATTATTTTGGTATGCAACAAGAAGCTTAGTACTTCTGTAGAGAAAGAGACAGAGACTTCTTCATGAAACTCTTAACATATATAGGTAAGTCATTCACAGAGCAATTGATATAAATAAACCTATTAAACAGAAACTGCTCAGCAAAATCAAACTCCCTAGCCTGATAAATATACGTAATATGAAATGACAAAAGGATTAAAGGAGCAAAACATAAAATTGAGAAGCTTGCACCCATTTTTCACTTGCATCAGCACCAGAAATGGACAACTCTTTTTTCTTAAAAAAAGCCATAAGGAAAGTAAGGCAAATAAGGAAACCTCTAATAGAGGCACATAAAACTTTTCAAATAATGAAGCGAGTTAGATGCATATCTAGGATCAATTTGAGAATAACTAAAGCATTTTTAATGGGGAGAATAAATTATTTGAATCTATATTTTAGGAAAATAAACCAAAAAAGAAAGAAATTTTCCATAAACCTTTTAATGCCGACCTGACTCACATTGAGCCAAGTGCCCATTTTTAATGGGGAGAATAAATTATTTGGATCTATATTTTAGGAAAAATAAAGCAAAAAAGAAAGAAATTTTACATAAACCTTTTAATGCAAGATAAGACCACAATAATAAACAGCAAGATGTAAACGCGTAATATTTCAATCGTAGGTGATAAGAATTGGAGTGTTCTAGAAGCCCTTCACTCGGAAGGATGGAGTCAGTGATAAGAATTGGAGTGTTACAGAAGCCCTTCACTCGGAAGGATGAGCTGACTCCGCTGAGGACAGAAGTGACAGAAGTTCTACAACTGTCTTTTACAGTAATAAGAAAGATAACCGTAGATCAATAAGAACAAGCATACCAACTACTACAACGAAAGTAATATATACAGTAATATTCTCATTTCAGATCAGGAAGAAATGAGAAGAAAGCTTACCTTACTGCTAGTTCTGAAAAATGTTTCCCTTGCTGTCTCTGCCTAAGTGTATGCAGGTCTCCTCCAGGGCAGAACTCCATCACCAAACATGAAAACTTATCTGTCTCAAAATGTGTGTATAAAGTTGGAAGGAAGGGGTGGTCCAGAGATTGAAGTATCTCCCTTTCAGTCTGAGCCCTAAGAAGCTTCTTCTGAGTAGCTAGAGCTGCTTTATCCATAACTTTCATTGCAAAATAAGACTTGGTTCCACGTAACTCTGCGAGGTAAACACTCCCAAAGTCTCCACAGCCCAACCTATTGAGCAATCTAAAGCGGCTCAAACCCAAAGATCCATCTCTCACTCGGACAACTTGGATGGCCTCCCATCTTGAATCATTGGTTTTATGGGGCTTGCTAATACTGGTAATAAAACTGCTGCTTGTGCTCTCATCACTCACATCAAAGCTTGTGCTTCCTCTACACATACTACTCTTTCCACTCTCAACAAAGTCGAGACGATCGCTAATCTTGGCACTCCCGCTGGTTTTCGCAAGGCCGCTGGTCCCATCACTGACTTTAGCAGAAACTGAACTATTCCTCACACTTCCATGCTCAGATATTTTCTTCTCATGATCAGCAGATACTTCTAATGAGCTTTTAGTCTCATTTCCTGCGGGACTACCTATAATTGACAATTTTTCAACACTGGGATAGGAATTACTCGAATCAGCCTTATTAGCTAATGAATCGGAAGATCCAATTTGATAAGAACTTGGTGGTATACTATTTGGCTTCACTGTAATCTGTGCAGATACTGACAGTTGTTCATGGGGAACCGGTTTCAGTATAGTTGCCTTTGATATCTGCAAGGGCAAAGACATTGCCTCTACTGTTTGATGAGCACCAGCAGCTTTTTGTTTCTGTTCAGGTGGAGGTCTAGCACCAATTTTGGAGGCCATTGGAGGGAACAAAGACTCTTTTTAAAGATCAGATTCAACAAAACCATCTAGTAATCATATTTCTTTCCACTAACAGCACAACATAAATTCCCTCTAGCACTGCGACCACATTTTCAAACAATTGAAATGATCACCAAGATGTTATAAAGTGTTTCGGCAGAAGCCAGTTTCAATAATGTGATAGAGATTGATCAAGATTTAAACATTATAAATGACTTACAAAAAATGCTGCATAAAAGAAATTAATGCAACTTTTCAGGAAAAAAAATGACATGACCTATTGACCTTGAACTACATAAAAACAAGAAAGTTCAAGCAGATAAGTTGGAACTGCTACATGTCAGCATAAAAGTATTGGCAGAGGCATTGAAAGAGGTAGATTCGGAATTAAGTAGAGAATGAAAAGTTCAGTCATGCAACTCTTCACCAAAAGGAGAAATGAAACATAAAACCAAAATCAGTTCCATGAAAATCAAAAAAAGTAGAGCTCAGAAGAAATATAAAGGATTGAAGGACCACCAAAAAAAAAAGGTAAGAACATACTCAATTACCTCACTCCTGAAGAAATGTGGTTTCATAATAAGCACCTATTAATCCCACAAAGATGAAATCAAATACATGAACATGGGTCATTTCAATAAAAACCAGATCTTGACCACAGAATCACAATTTATCAACCAAACCCAATACAGATCCAACAATCACAGAGTGACCCAGATTCAAAAGACAAATCTACACTCGGTGCAAAAAATAAAATAGAAAAGTAAAGCAGAGAAAAAGAGTACCTAAATTTCCAAAGAATCAGAAAGCAAACTTCAGAGCTTCTTTGTTTTAACAGTGAAAAGGAGAAATTCTCAGAGCCTGTTAATACCTATACGGCTATACCCAGTTGGGAAAGGAATGCTTGAAGAGTAACAAAATTGACCGGGCCTCTGCTTCTGAACTATTTGTCGAATGAGACAGGGGGATCCAAGCAACTTTTATTTTATTTTTTATTTAATGACATGATAAAAATATAGATTATCATGTCATTAATATGTCTAATATTATAAATATATTTTAAAACAATTAAATTTTAGCTATTGATATTGTTTGTCAAATTCTGGCACTGTAATTTTTTCTCTAACAATATCAACGTATTTAAATATTTTATTAAATATATATATATATATATATATATTTATTAAAACGGATGATATAAATATAAATGATGAATACAATTATTTTATATAATAAATTGATCAATTAATTAATACAGTACTAACAAAAAAAAATATTATTTCTCAATTCATCAAAATTAACAAAGCAGTCCCATAAATGATTATTTTTACTAGTACCATTTTTCATTGTCATGCAAGTCCTGAAAAAGAAGGGGTTGGAATCAAGATGTTGGACTCTTCAGGCTGAATTACTTGTCTGCCATGCCACATAAGACTTCTGTATATAATTACCAAACTACCCTTCGTTTTGTTCCACTTTTTACTGTTGAATGCCGAACTCCTAAATTTGCGGTACCTCTCACAGAGAATCATGTTTACGGTACAAGTACTTGATTGGTATTCCCTCTTCTCAAGATTAATTTTGATAGTACAATTTAATTTTTAAAATCAAATGACAGTATAAATATCATTAATTGGAATAAATTTCGGTTATTTTAAAATACAATAACTCTATTATCATATAAAAATTATTCACATATACTTAATACGATATTTGCAGATTACCATATGCGCAGAAAGAAAATGATGTGAAATATATCAATATATATATAAATATATATGAGCGATTTTATGTGATATTAACATTACTCTTTAAAATAAGAATTAATTTTATTCCTTACCAAAAATATAATGTGAAAATTGTGTTAAGTAAAAAAGTTATCAAAATTATGTCGATAAGATCTTATTTCAGTCGTTAAAATTAAGATAATGCAATAGTGATGAGAATATATTATACTTTCAAGTTGAATCAAAATTATACTCTCTCTGTCCCTTAATATAAGACGTTTTATAGAAGTTTTTTCGTCCCTTGACGTTTTAGAATTCTAAGTAAGTATTAATTGCTTAGTTTCTAATATTATTTTAAGTATTAAATATAATTTTGGTCCTCTCACTAGTTTTTGTCCAATAAATAATAATTTTTTTTTCAATGCAAGAATAATATAGATATTTAATATTATATTTAATGTTATATAATTATTTTTTTAATATTTATACATAACTCTAAAAAATCTTATATTAAGGGACGGAGGGATTAATATAAAAGTTGTGTTACTCGGCGTGATAAAGAAAGAAAACCACGAGGTTGATAGTTTGAGTGATTTTTTGAATTTGATGCGGTATAGTTTTTGATAATTTCTTTTAAGATAGTTGTTATTTTCACTTGAGGATTTTTATAGTCGGCCTAAATATGGATTATTATTTTAAACTTTTATTTTTTTTATTTTTGGGATTATTTTTTTTAATTTTTTTAATTAATAGATTAAAATTTTAATTTTTTTCCACTTGAGGAATCGTTTTCTCAAATTTTCAATTAGGGGATTATACTTTTAGTTTTTTTTTTCACTTCGGGGATTGTCTTCTAAATTTTTTTCATTAAGAGATTAAACTTTTAATTATTTTTATGATTACTGTGACGCCCCCAAAATAGGTATACATCACCCATTCTGAGTCGCCAAATACATGGTACAGAAAAACAACTACAACTTTATTAATACAATTGTCGTGCAAAATACGACAACACATGTGAGACCCCAGATTTTATAAATAAAGATTTAAATTTCTTGAAATATTTTTTTTAATATTATGGTGTGGATTTATTATAATATTATAGTTGTGGGTAATATTTATAAATTCTGCTAAGTATGCAAGTTGTTATAAAATATTCGATTGGTGGGGAATATTCTTTTTGTCGGAATATTCGACAATGTAAGACAATCATTGGTGGACCCCATAATGGAATTATTATTTGATTGAGAAAACGACAAAATATTTTTATAAATAACTTGTGGAGGTGTTATTGTTAAAACTGTTGAACTACCCGGTAGTAAAAATAAAGATGTCTGGCGTGGTTACATAAGAAGACGCGGTATTGATTATCGATGCTTACGTGTCACTCAGTTATACTCAATTATTGCTACAGTAATTGCTGCATCATATCTCTCATATTATTGATTCTATTATTGTCAGTATCATCTGCAATATTTGTTATATTGTTAAATTAATAATTGAGACGACAAAGTTATTCATATTATTAAATTACAATATTTACAATGTCTGTAAAGTTTTGTCAAGGAGAGGTTTGGTCACCTAATCAAGCGCCCTATGAGGGAGAAATCCTTATTGAAAGCCCTCTTTCCTTTAACAACCTGGTTGTTAAATATTGTGAGTTATAATATTAATAATGAATAAGTTCGTGTTGATTAAAAATAATTTTGATAGTTTCATTGTGTTGGGATTATTTGTGTTAGTAGAAATCGACATCTATTCCGATGATAATTGATGTCTAGAGGTTATATTGTTCAATCGGGTATTCGGGGAACTTTTCGTGTCGAGTTACTATTCACGAGTTACTATTCATGAGTTACTATTCACGAGTTACTATTCACGAGTTACTATTCACCAGGTTACTATTCACTCTAGTATTGTGCATTCGGGTATTTGGGTACAATATTATTCCATGAGGAGATGTGCTAATTTTTCGTATCATGGTTTGAAGTTATATTAGTGAATCAATATGGATGGACCACCGGAAAAAGTTATAATAGTGAATTAATATGGATCATTGGTTTAAAGTTTTAATAGTAAATCAAGATGGACCGTTGCTTTAAGTTTTAATAGTAAATCAATCCGAACCGTCCATTTAAAAAGTAAATCAATCTGGATAGCTCGGAATTAGTTACTATTCAATCCATTCTTCTATAAATAGAAGCTCATTCCTTCATTATTTCTTACGAATTCATTGAAACTCTAGAGAGCGAAATTATATAGAGAAGCTATAGAGAGAAAATCTATCGAGAGAAAGAAGAAGAGTATTCTGCTACTTCACTACTTCTATATCCAGTTTCTTTTACAGTAAGGGGTGTTATTCTTTCTTATTCATGAAGAGAACTTCTGTTATTCCATTCTTATTTATTTTGTTGGAATAACCTGTATACACGGCATACCCTATACTTGGTGAAATCCTTATATTATTCCATCTTTATTATTCTGTTGGCATTGTTAGGTTTGTAATATTCATGTGCGCAATCAAATTGCATAAAAGTGCGGAAGCGTGTAAAATCAGAGTTTAAAAAATTTACAAACCATATACCCGGATCATCCTTTATGCATAATTATTAATTAAACGAAAAGATAAAGAATAAATCATACCCTTGAAGATCGAGCTTCCTCAGGTACAAGTTCACCTCCAAATCCTTTCGCGTTCAATCTTGAATTCACCGGGTTTAGTTCCTTCCTTTGATCAACGTTAGCCACCCAAATGTTTGTCCTCTAGAGGTGATGCACCAAGGAAGAATAAAAATTCAAGAAGATGGGTGTTATGGCTAACCCTAGTTTTCTATCTCTATAGAAAAGGCATACTCCCAACAACTTGGAATTATTACGTACTTTGTTAAAGTCAACAACCCATCCCACCCATAATAAGACTCCTCTTATTTATTGATGTGGGCAACCCTCCTTAATAATTAAGAAATTGAGTTTTATTTAATTAATTAAATTCTTTTAATTAATTAGGCTCCCTAATCTTATTAGGGATAATTAATTAAACTCTTTTAATTAATTTTCCTTCCTAATCCAATTAGGAATAAATGAGAGTACTTATATTAAATTAATTCCTAAACTCTTTTAGAAATTAAAATAATAATAATTATAATAATATTAATAAGACTCCTCTTATTAATTTATATTTAATATTTCTAAAATATTAAATAATAAATATTAAGCTATTTAATTTATTCTATCACCATAGATTAAATTAAATATACTTAACATATTATTACGATTATGCCATTAACTTCTAAATAATTATTCTTCCTTTATGGTGTGACCCTTTAGGTTCTCCATATTAAACCTATTGTGAATAAATCAATTAGAATAATTTAATCTTATTTAAATAAATAAATTAAACAATTAATTTATTTAAATAAATAATATTTATTCTACAATAGGATAAGCCTCCCTAGCGATCAATGACTTTCCGGATAATATAGATTTCAACATTAATCATAAAAGAACCTTTGAGTAAATAGTTACCGCATAATTCAATCCTTCCACCATACTGATGTCCCAATTAAATATAAGACATGGAATTACCATCAAGTCTTATTTTATTTAATTATATGTATTTCAATCCTTAAATGCATGACTCCAAATAATGCAAATTAGAAACTCCTTTCTAATTTCATTCTCTTGCAACCAAGGACTACTAGGGTTGTCATTTATCGAATCACATAGGACATTTCTCTTCTTTTTATTAGAAGTGGTAGATTCTTTATTGATCATACATTATCTCCATGTACAACTTATTATACCCAAGCATACCCTTTGATATACCCTAAGGGTCTTAAGGAATAAGTCAAAGTATAACTCATCATACACAAGATACTATGATGATCTCAAGTCCAAGGATTACTTATCAGACTACTATCACTACAGAATTCCTATTGACAGTGCAAATAAAACTCCATTAGGTATTCCTTAGCGAGCCACGTTCGGTGAACTTATTCTCTAATAAGCACCTACATACTTGCTTTTAGTGTTCCACACAAATGATCACGAGATCAATCATCCTCATCCAATGAAAGCAACGATGTATGTACCAATCTATCCTGGATTCACTAATCCCCAATTTAGTAATCCAATGATTGGGAACTATTTTAGTTTTAAGCTTTCTAAGAATTTAGATCTCATTAGAATGATCATCATCATTATTCTAAAAGCATTGCTTAAAACTATGGGTTTATCACATATTATAAAACAAAGATCATGTAGATAATTAAAAGCCTTTAATAAATTAATACTTTTTATTAATAAATGAATAAGATTGTTACAAAGTATATGCTTTATCATCAAACATGATTGGCTTGTGTGCATACTACTTTCAATCTCCCACTTGCACTAAAGCCAATCGTCATGGTAACTCATACTCTTCTTCTCTAAGTGACGATTATCCCGTTGTTGGATAAGCTTTAGTTAATGGATATGTAATGTTGTTCATGAGAGTCCACTATCTCTATAGTGATTTCCCATCTTCAATGATTCTAATAATCAAATGAAAGTGCCACAACACATGTTTAGATCCAAGATGAGACTTAGAACTATTCCTAGTTCTCAGTAATGAGCTTTTATCCAAACAATCAACTTGTAGCTTCATTTATAGCTATATACTTTGTCTTTATCACTAAACCAAAGAACTTTTCTGTTGTTTGGAACCTTTCCAATTCATCGCACTTTCCGCTCAAGGTAACTCTTTACCTTAAAGTGGATTTTTCTCGTCGTCTTGATTTGTTTGAAAAACTTGAGTCCATTAGGCCCTCTAGTTTTAATTAAGACCCACCATGAATATGATCACATCCTTAGTGCGGTTAAGCACTTTAAGATGTTTTCAACGACTCATAGTGAACTTCTCCATAATATGACCGATCAACATCGTGTCTCGTACATTTCATTGCATACATGATTGTCACTCATGCGACCTCTCTTTTTCGAGTCTCATGGGGACTATTAAGAGAGATACACTCCATAGCTCATCAACATGAGACATCTCTTGAGTTTGCCATGCTAAACGACTTTAGCATCAAATGAATATACGTTCCTTGGGTTAAGTCGAGCATCCTCTTAAATCTATCTATATAGATTTATATCCCCAACTAAGATACTCTTCCAAATCATTCATGGAGGAATGTTTAGACAACTTTATCATTCTTGATTGTAGCATTGGTATGTCATTCCTTATCCGTAGTATATCAACATATAATACTAGAAATTTCACGACGCTCCCAATCGACCCTTTTGTACACACTAGAACTCTTTACCTCATCGTATATAACTCGGATCATCATCTTCTACGATGCGTACCTCATCATCATCATCCATGATGAATCCATACCTCCTGGTATCTTGATGACTATTCAGATTTGACGATCTTGTTGTGGTATAATAGGTCTATCTACAGAGTTCCTCTTATTTGATTTATAGTATTTTGTGGTTCTTTAACTCTTCAAGATCTATTATCCTCCCACTAGCCCCTTCAATGATAAACACATTTATCTTAGAAGGCAGCGTGTTTCGCAACAAACACCTTTTGCTAAGTAGAATTATAGAACATATACCCTAAACTTACTTTAGGATGTCCCACAAATTGTACTTGTCAAATCTTGTCCCAAGCTTATCCTTTGAAACCGTTTCACATAAGTTGACAACCCTTATCTTAACATACTTAAGATTAGGAATCCTCCCGCATCCATAACTTTTATGGAGTCTTGGGGCCGGATTTTGAGGTTACCATTTTCGTAGATATGCAACCATTTCTAGGACATTATCCCGGAAGGATACTTTGGAATGTCAAGTAAAATCATTATGGACCGCACTATGTCCAACAAGGTACGATTTTTCATTCGGATACATCAATCAATTATTGCATATCGTGGATGTGTCCATTATGAGAAAACTATTTGAGATGATCTAG
Organism: Panax quinquefolius; assembly: GCA_020205615.1. Classification (NCBI taxonomy): domain Eukaryota; kingdom Viridiplantae; phylum Streptophyta; class Magnoliopsida; order Apiales; family Araliaceae; genus Panax; species Panax quinquefolius. The sequence continues at coordinate 949,055 of CM035174.1, read as the reverse complement.
AAACTTATCAAGACAAGTATTTATTCCTTGATCTAATCAAAGAATCTTAATACTTTGTCAATTTGTTTCTCTTCCAATTCTTTGAACCTTTCAAATAATTCACACTTGTATTTCAACAAATACATACATTCAACTCTTCGAATGATCATCTCCTTTTCTTATACTAGTTTGTTCAATTTACAAAATAATTTTTCACGTAAATCAAGTATACAAAATCCATTAAGTAATCTTTCGGTTCTATACTGAACATTATTATTATAAATGGAACAACAATTGTTCTTAATTATAATACCAAAAATTTTATTGTCCAACAATAAAATGGAAATAATGTTTCTAACAAGTCTTTGGAATACAATAACAACTTATTGACTTAATAGATTTGCTCAGTAGGCATTGTTAAATTATAAGTTTCTATGGCTAATATGGCAACCTTTGCTACATTTCCATATAGGATTACTTATATTTGTTTAGTTTTCTACTTATGTTTGGTCCTTCATAAATCTATATTTATGATAACCAAAGTCGGTATCCAATACCCAAGTAGAACCTCGACTTAAAGAAAATTTATTTCAATCATGAACAAAAAATCGATATTATGAATCAAACTTCACTAAGCTTCTTTGGTTAACCTCTACAAGATGCTTCTCGCAGCTTTCTTTCCAAAGGTCCAAGCTTATTGTAGTGGAAGCAAACTCCTTTGCTATCCATATCGCTTTTGTTCTTATTATCCTTTGTTTTTGCCTTTCTATATACCTTCTTTGAATCGTTCTTCTTTTGGAAGATCCTTTGGCCCTACCAAGAAGACATGATTTTCTTGGTTGAAAGTGACTCTCAACATTTTTCAACATGTTAAGCAAATCGTTGTGGCCGATATCTAGCTTGTTCATATGAAAAATTCACAACAATTGTGAAAGGAGTCCGGGAGTGAGTGCAAGATCAAATCTTGGCTCAACTATCCATCCATGACAAAACTTTGTTGTCTAATTGATCAATCAAATTGATTATGTTAAGAACTTTTATCGCATCTTTGTAGTGTCATTGGTCATTCTAGATCGGAAGAGCTCCTTAGATATCTCGATATCTATCGGTCCCACTTTCCTCACCATCAACTACTTGATGTGCGGGAATATAGTAGGAGCATCCATAGTTTCATGCCGACGTCAAGCTCGTTACTCATGGATGCCAAGCATGATGCATCGAGCCAATCATGTGCATCATCTTGCCACTTTCTAAAAGTAGCAATCTCTTCTTCAGAGGCATTATGCGCAACCATTGCGAGGATAAGCGTATTAAGGACATAAGATAGCTTTTTCACCATGAGAACTTTTCTCAATTTCCTTAACCAATCCGTTTAATTTTTGATCCCGATTAACTTAGCATCTAATATGCTTTGCGTTGATAGTAATTTAGACATTGTAAAATTCGTAAATGAATTTGTAATTAACAACATTTTAACATACATTCTTTTATTAATTACCAAAATAAATTAGGTCTTGTTTTAAATTGGTATCTCCCACTATTTTCTTCAAACTATATTACCTCACACTTATATAGTTCGCAAAATCTAATTAAAGATTTGCTAATGAGAATAAGGATCCCATTTCAAATGTATATAGCCTTGTGGTGACACAACAAACTATATATAAATAAATAGGTAGACAACTTTTGTCAATTACATCAACTATGCAACTCCTTGTATTTTGTCTCTTAGATTATTTTGATCAAGTGGTGGCACATCCAATCAAAATTATCCAAGTTAAGTCCGACCTAGCACTCCATATATTCAAAAAAGAAAAATATCATCCTTGTGGTGACACAACAAAAACAATATTGTTCAATTTTCTTTATAAGCATCAAATGTGATAAATTAACATCTTAAATACTTAATACTTGCCTTGTGGTGACACAACAAACTCATATTAAATATTTAATACTCTATTAATTTTATCATGCTTAGAAAGCGCTTACGCTCGATATTCCAAATATCTTTGAACGCTTAGGTCTTAATATAAAAAATTGAGGGGTTTGTTATTAATTTGTCTCATCTTGTTTAGCGCGCATGCATATATATATAAAATATAGCGTTATATTAATGAACATGCGAAGCATGTTTGCATAATATATAATATATATAGTATAAGCATGAACATATAGAATACTATATTCTACTTGGATTGATTATGGACTTTTATTCTAGTTTGGTTCACTTTAGAGCCACCAAGTGAACCAAAAGGTCAAACCCTGGGGGTGCGAAATAATATTTAAATATAACTATTACATTTAAACCCTAACTCCATTACAAACGGGTCTTCAAGCTCCTTTGCTCCTTGATCTCCAATTTTTCAAAATTAATTCTAACTATTCCTATTACAAAACTATTTAAAATAAATAGAAACCTTGATCGTGATCGAGGGAAGTACATAGGAGGAGTTAGAATTTACATTAAGAAAAAATTAGAGATGATTTATATCTGCAGATCTCCATTTAATAAAAACCCATACATTCACGCATCCAACTAAAATAAAATCCAATCATATTTGGTCAATAGTCCATAATCAATCTCATTTATTATCATACACATCACCATACGCATCAATAAATAACATTCATCTCATGAATAATAAACATTTAATATATATATTGATATCATTTAATGGGCAAATTTAGTTAAGATAAAATCTATTTTTGAATCAAAATAAACTCCTTTATTTTAATCCAAATTTAAATCAAAATAAAACTATTTTATTTTAATTTATCCTATTTTGAATAAAATAAACTATTTTATTTTAATCAAAAAAATTAATCAAAATAAACTCCTTTATTTTAATTAATTATGGAATCCAATTCCATATAAAAAAAATTAATTAAAATAAACTATTTTATTTTAATTAATTATGGAATCCAATTACATGTAAAAAAAATTTTTATTAAAGGAAACACTTGATATTCTTTTCTATTCACAAATAAACTCCTTTTATTTTGAATAATATGAAATCTTATTTCATATTTAAATAAACTCCTTTATTTAAGGAAACATGGATTCTCTTTCCTATTCACAAATAAACTCTTTTATTTTGAATAATATGAAATCTATTTTATATCTAAACAAACTCCTTTATTTAAGGAAATTAAGCAATCCAATTTCAACTCCATTAGTTATCAATGGAATCCAATTCCAACTCTAATTAGTTAAGCATGAAATTCCAATTTTAAAATTAAAATAAATCTTTTATTTTAATATTTAAAATAAACCTTTTATTTTAAAATTAAAATAAACTTTTTATTTTAATTATAAAATAATTAAGAATAATATATATATATATATATATATATATATATATATATATATATATATTATACAAAACCGTACTTCCTTGAAAAAAAAAAATCACCTGCTTAATCCACTTTGAATTCCGGTAAAGTTACTTGTGATTATATATATATATATATATATTATCTTGACTTTTATTCCATGCGCTACTTTTAATAAAATATATAAGCTCTTGCTTCCTTTTTGCAAACTTTACCGGCCTCCTTCAAAAAAAAAAAAATCAATACAGTAGGTTGGCGGTTGCATATGAATTCAGCCATGATTTGCGTTTTTTTTTTTTTTTTTTTTTTTGCCGTACGTAAGCATACTTGTCATTTCATATATGACTTCCATGTTAACTTCCTTGCATAATAAAGTACAGCTGCCTTGTAATATATATATAATATATCATATATCATATATATAATATAATATTAATACATGACAACGTGGGAGTCCCTTTTTTTATTTAAATTTTATACAATAAAATTATCCTAATTAAATTGTTACAAAACACATATCAATATACATATCAAATTAAAATAATTAATAATTAGCATAAAGGTTTGGGCTACGATCTTGCCATTATTGGTTTAGTAATATTCATGCATGCATGATCAAATTGCATAAAAAAGTCACGGAAGCGTGTAAAATCGAGTTCAAGAAGATGGGTGTTATATTTAACCCTAGTTTTCTCTCTATAGAAAAGCATACTCCCAACAACTTTGGAATTATTACGCATCTTTGTTAAAGTCAACAACCCATCCCACCCATAATAAAGACTCCTCTTATTTATTGATGTGAACAACCTCCTTAATAATTAAGAAATTGAGTTTTATTTAATTAATTAAATTCTTTTAATTAATTAGGCTCCTAATCTTATTAGGGATAATTAATTAAACTCTTTTAATTAATTTTCCTTCCTAATCCAATTAGGAATAAATGAGAGTACTTATATTAAATTAATTCCTAAACTCTTTTAGAAATTAAAATAATTATAATTGTAATAATATTAATAAGACTCCTCTTATTAATTTATATTTAATATTTCTAAAATATTAAATAATAAATATTAAGCTATTTAATTTATTCTATCACCATAGATTAAATTAAATATACTTAACATATTATTACGATTATGCCATTAACTTCTTAAATAATTATTCTTCCTTTTATGGTGTGACCCTTTTAGGTTCTCCATATTAAACCTAGGTTGTGAATAAATCAATTAGAACAATTCTAATCTTATTTAAATAAATAAATTAAACAATTAATTTATTTAAATAAATAATATTTATTCTACAATGGATAAGCCTCCCTGTGATCAACGACTTTCCGGATAATATAGATTTCAACATTAATCATAAAAGAACCTTTGAGTAAATAGTTCTGCATACAATTCAATCCTTCCACCATACAATGTCCCAATTAAATATAAGACATGGAATTATTGTCGAAGTCTTATTTTATTTAATTATATGTATTTCGATCCTTAAATGCACTGACTCCAAATAATGCAAATTAAAACTCCTTTCTAATTTCATTCTCGCTAACCAAGGACTACTAGGTTGTCATTTATCGAATCACATAGGACATTTCTCTTCTTTTATTAGAAGTGGTAGATTCTTTATCGATCATACATTATCTCCATATACAATTTATTATACCCAAGCATACCTTTGATATACCCTAAGGGTCTTAAGGAATAAGTCAAAGTATAACTCATCATACACAAGATACTTATGATGATCTCAAGTCCAAGGATTACTTGTCTTACTATCACTACAGAATTCCTATTGACAGCAAATAAAACTCCATTAGGTATTCCTTAGCGAGCCAATGCTCAATTGAACTTATTCTCTAATAAGCACCTACATACTTGCTTTAGTGTCTCCACACAAATGATCATGAGATCAATCATCCTCATCCAACGAAAGCAAGCAACGTATGTACCAATCTATCCTGGATTCACTAATCCCCAATTTAGTAATCCAATGATTGGGAACTATTTTAGTTTTAAGCTTTCTAAGAATTTAGATCTCATTAGAATGATCATCATCATTATTCTAAAAGCATTGCTTAAAACTATGGGTTTATCACATATTATAAAACAGCATCATGTAGATAATTAAAAGCCTTTAATAAATTAATACTTTTTATTAATAAATGAATAAGATTGTTACAAAGTATATGCTTTATCATCAAACATGATTGGCTTGTGTGCATACTACTTTCAGGCATAACCTGTCTATGCGAAGTACCGCATGCATGGTGAAATCATTATGTTATTCCATTCTTTATTATTCTGTTGGAATATCCTGTCTACAATGCGTCTTCTGTGGGACCAGTTCCGTATTTATTATTCTGTTGGAATAACCTGCCTGTGCTATCTATCACATGCTTGGTGATTTCTTTTGTTATTCCATTCCTTATTATACTTAGTTGGTTAAAGTTTTGACTTCTATACTCCATGAAATTAGTGGAATATCCTTGATATTTCAAGCTTCATCCAAAGATATCTTTTCATGGAAATATTCTTCTTGAGCATTCTTGAATTTTACTCTACAAAGAAGTATCATGTTGACAATTTGGACGTTATTAGTTCCTGGATAAACTAATTCTTGAACTTGTTTTATTGAATTTATATATCATTGTCATCATCCTCATGTTTTATATTTTTTGAAAGTCATCGTGGCACATGTAGTGCATAGATGAACTTGGTATGATTATGACCGAGGATTATTCGGTAATCATGGCCGTAATGTTACAAATGATGTGATAAAAGTCCTCATTGGCGTAGTGCATTGATGGACAGATTGTTAGCATGATCATGACCATTGATGAATACACGAATATCCTTGGCCCAGAGTGCATGGATAATTTGTGGTCGTGACCTAATGAATATCCTTGGCGTAGTAGCGGGGGATGATGTGGATTATTTATTAAAATAGTCTCGGCGATAAAAGTGATGAAAAACTTTTAAATCATAAAAGATAGTAGATTTTATTCTCTACTTGACTCTTTTAATGGATTGCTTATTCATTTACGAGCTTAAACTTGTTGTCTATTGTATTTTATCGGTTTAACATTGTTGAAGGCTAATGATAATTTATCTGCATTATCTTAGTCATAATATTTCTTCTTGGGCTAGTTGAGCTCACCTTTCTTTCACCGTTGTTCTCTTGAAAATGAGAACGTAGCAGGGAATAGTCGGGGGACGGAGTGATGGTCCAGATGATAGCATTAGTAGTCCTCACTATTCTATGAAATAGTGTGATAATAATTATAATGAGGACTTATTCTGAGAGTGGATATTGTCTAGAAGACAATATTTGTATTAAAACTCACAGCTTTTGTTGTATATTTAAGATTGTATTTGTATACTGTACCATATTTTCTGGCGACCCAAGATGGGTGATGTATACCTATTTTGGGGGCGTCACAGTTGGTATTAAAGCTTAGGGATATGATCCCTGGCTAAGATGTGAGATAAGAATTAGGAGAGGAGAGACGGGGAATTCCTTCGCTAGTATGACCTACCTAAGTTTAGTTGTTATTTAATTGGTCGGTCAGAGTATAGGGTTAATATGTGATATGTTTTGTGGCAGTATTTGAAAATGGCATCCGAGTATGTTGAGAACATCAATGGAGCACAGGAGACCGTTGAGTCTCCACAGATCAATAACTAGGACAATGTGCATCAGGAAGGCGACAATCCTCATGCAAACAACAACACTGATCAATTGACGAACGATGGTACGTTAAGGAGCTTTTTAGAATTCATGCAACATCAGGAAAAGGCGGCTCCTGTTCATAATGAAGGTAAAAATAATGACAACCCACGGTTGGTCACCGCTAAGCAATTCAAGGAGCTAGGACCACCGGAGTTTTTGGGAAAGCCAGAACCACTTAAGGCGGAGACGTGGTTAAAGCAGATCACCAAGATAATTGATGTCTTGGGATGCTCCGAGGAGCAAAAGGTTCCATTTGCTACCTTTATGTTGCGTGAAGAGGCAGATTACTGGTGGGAATCTGTAAAACGTACCCAGCCTGACGCACTCAAGATGTCTTGGGAGAAGTTTCAAGAGTTGTTCAACGACAAGTAATTTCCTGAAAGTATTCGACATATGAAGGAGGTAGAGTTCATCAAGTTGGAACAAAACAACATGACCGTGTCGCAGTACGAAGCCAAGTTTACCGAGTTGTCCTGATTTGCGTCTCATTTGGTTGATAATGAGGAGAGAATGACGCGAATGTTTCTAAGAGGTTTGAAACCTGAGATACGTCAATATCTTATCTCTCATAAACTATGTTTGTATTCAGATGTTGTTAATAGGGCTCAGTTATTGGAGCGCGATAGTGAGTCAACCCAACCAAAAGAGAGCAGCCGGCAAAATGATAATACCAGTGATAGCAGTCATCGAAGCGGTGACAATAAGCGTGAAGGGAATCAACATGCCAGAAATGGTAACCACTTCGGTGGTAATCATGGCCAAAACAATAAGAATGGACATTTCAAGAAGAGGAGATTCAACAATGATGGAAAGACGTCAAGACCAAAGACCGTTGTTAAGGAAGGAGAAACGACCACCTATCATATGTTTCAAATGCGAGGGAGGGACATATCGGTCTAAATCTACAAGCAATGCCGTCCAAAACATGTTATAATTGTGGAAAGAAGGTCACCTAGCCCAATTTTGTGCGCTCACCAGAAGACAAGTTCACTAGGATGGAGGCACCAAAGGCCGTCCCAGACAAGCCAAAGCCGGTAGTTTAAGAGAGAGTGTTTTTTTTCGTGACGTGGAACCTGAATAAAATTATCACGGGTATGTTAGTCATAAACTCTTGCGAAGTCTATACCGTGTTAGATACCGGTTCTAAACACTCTTTCTTTCCACTTAGTTGTGTTCAATATTTGAATTTAACTCTGGAGAAGTTAGACTTTGATTTATCTGTTGAAACTCAGTTGGGAGAAACCTTCGTTACCTCCACTATTTATAAATCTTGTTCAAATCAACACTTTCACGTTACCTGTCGATCTTATCTCTTTGAAAATACTTACCTTTGATGTGATTTTTGGAATCGATTGGTTAACTACTCATCATGCTTTTAATAAGGTTGTTAGCTTTCATATTCCTAACTAACCTGTTATACGAATTCAAGCAACCAAACCACTAAAGTCAATCATTGTCATATCAAGCCATAAGTAAAGAGCCCCGGTCCTTTCGTTGTTGACTTCCTTGTGTGGAATGCACCGAAGCCACACTTTCTGTAGGCGACATCATGAATAAAGATGGCAAGTTGATAGGTATCAATGTGACGTACTATCCAAATCTTGGATGAGGGTCACAGATTTGAATGATAATTTTATCATTAATAAATTTCTTGACGCATTCCTGAAGACTTCTTAGCCTACCCCCAGAGCGTGAAATCGAATTTGTAATGACCCCAGTACAAAACCCATTTCTTAAACTCTCAAATATTTCTTTACTTAAAACAAACGTAACATGCGCCAAAGATGTTGGCTCGAGCTGTTAAAGATTACGATCGTACCATTCAATACCATCGTGGAAAAGCGAACGTGGTAGCTGACGCGTTGAGTAGAAGATCGTATCGTTTACGAGTACGAATATACGAACCTACGTGAAGATAACGAATATACGAGTAGAATCCACTTTAATCGTTAAAGTTAAAGCCGCTCAAGCTACACACCCGAATCTGATAAATATGAAGAAGAAGGTTCAAGAAGGCGTTATTCTAGAACCAAAAGTTGCTAAAGAGAGGAAATCTCAACCCTCGATTTAATTGGCCCATTTGAAATCCTAGATCGAGTAGGAACTGTGGCTTATAGGCTCGTTTTACCGCCAAATATGCTGCGTATTCTTAACGTTTATCACGTATCGATGTTACGTAAATATGTGGACGACCCGAACCACATTATTAATTTAGAACCGGATGAGATAGCAGAAGATTTAACGTATGAGGAGATACGTGTTAAAATCTTGGATAAGAAGAATCGTATTCAACACTAAAAGGTTATACCTCAAGAGTTAGAATTTGAAGTGAAGTCAAGGTATCCTCACCTGTTCGGCATACCAGGTACGTACGTAAATTTCGAGGGCGAAATTCCATAAGGAGGGGAGATTGTGAGACCCCAGATTTTATAAATAAAGATTTAAATTTCTTGAAATATTTTTTTTAATATTATGGTGTGGATTTATTATAATATTATAGTTGTGGGTAATATTTATAAATTCTGCTAAGTATGCAAGTTGTTATAAAATATTCGATTGGTCGGGGAATATTCTTTTTGTTTGAATATTCGTATAACTAAGACAATCATCATTGGTGGACCCTACAATGGAATTATTGTCGGATTGAGAAAATGACAAAATATTTTATAAATAACTACGAAGGTGTTATTATTAAAACTGTTGAACTACACGGTAGTAAAAAATCTGATACTGGCGTGGTTACATAAGAAAGACGCGGTATTGATTATTGATGCTTACGTGAGAAGTCACTCAGTTATACTCAATTATTGCTACAGTAATTGCTGCATCACATCTCTCATATTATTGATTCGATTATTGTCAGTATCATCTGCATTATATGTTATATTGTTAAATCAATAATTGAGACGACAAAGCTATTCATATTATTAAATTTCAATATTTACAATGTCTAGAAGTTACATCGAGGAGAGGTTTGGTCACCTAATTAAGCGCGCCAATAGGAGAAAATCCTTATTGAAAGCCCCCTCTTTCCTGGGAACAACCTGGTTGCTAAATATTGTGAGTTATAATATTAATAATGAATAAGTTCGTGTTGATTAAAGATGATTTTGATAGTTTCATTGTGTTGGGATTATTTGTGTTAGTAGAAATCGACATCTATTCCGATGATAACTGATGTCTAGAGGTTATATTGTTCAATCGGGTATTCGGGGAACTTTTTGTGTCGAGTTACTATTCACGAGTTACTATTCATGAGTTACTATTCACGAGTTACTATTCACAAGTTACTATTCACGAGTTACTATTCACCCAGTTACTATTCACTCTAGTATTGTGCATTCGGGTATTTGGGTACAATATTATTCCATAAGGAGATGTGCTAATTTTTCAGACCGTTGGTTGAAGTTATATTAGTGAATCAATATGGACCGCTGGTGGAAAGTTATAATAGTGAATTAATATGGATCGCTGGTTTAAAGTTTTAATAGTAAATCAGTATGGACCGTTGATTTAAGTTTTAATAGTAAATTAATCCAAACCATCCGTTTAAAAGTAAATCAATCTGGACCGTTCAGGAATTAGTTACTATTCAATCCATTCTTCTATAAATAGAAGCTCATTCCTTCATTATTTCTTACGAATTCATTGAAACTCTAGAGAGAGAAATTATATAGAGAAACTATAGAGAGAAAATTTATCGAGAGAAAGAAGAAGAGTATCACCAGTTGGTCATGTTCATCTCAACACCTGTTCATCTTTGCACTACGGGCCAAAGATATTCATCAGGTAATCATTCATCTTTTCACTACAAGCCAAAGATATTCATCAAGTACCACAATTAAGGACTGAGGATGATGAAAAACATTTTAGAGAACGAATCCAATAAGGCAGAAGGACAAATATTAGGGATTCGTATTTCGGTTTATCCAAATTCAATAATACTCTATAATAACCAAGTGTGAAGTAGAATTCAAAAATAAAGATCAAAACATGGATACAATCAAAGATACTAACCATAAAAGACATCTGGGACGAAAAAGAGAAAATTTCATTTTTTGGTGAATAGTGCCGTATTCGTGAATAATGTCGTATACGTGAATAATGCCGTATACGTGAATAGTAACCCCGACACAAAAGTTTCAAATTTGATTAAAAAGTTCAAACCACTATTTCGGCATAATGGTATTGAAGAAAATAATATCATTTAAGAAGAAAATAACATCCCTTACCTCAAAGAATCAGTACTTCGGAATGAAAGGTGGGAAGTGATGCTAAATGAAACTTGTACTGAACAACAACTCTCAAAGTATCTAGATACTCACAAAATACGCTCGATAATATAGAGAGAGAAAGAGAGAAAGCTTATGTTTCTGGTGTGATTTTTAATTCTAACTTAGCCCTCTATTTATAGGAAAATATTAAGACGCAAAAGCAGACTTGACTTTGCTTTACACGATGGCTTTACACTCGCTACTATTGCCACCCACCATATTTGAAATAAAATTTAGCACATTTTTTCACCAACCACAAGTGGGGCCCACTCAATTCTAGAATTTTCTACCAAAATCATTTATAAACCTAATTTTCGAATCTGTCACCTCTTAAAATTCATAACAAATCATACGCTCATTTTTAACGGTTCAAAATTTGTGGACATATACTCAACTTATATATGTATAACATATCCAAAAATCACAACGATCCTACGGTCGGATTAAAAAATTATAACTCACGCAATATATCGTAAAAATACTTGATTTGATTTTTAATACCTCCATTCCGACAAAAATTCTGATAAAACACCTCAACATTAAATCCTTCAATTATAACCACATAAAATAAATAAATCCATCATTTATATCCACAACAAATAAATATTTCCTTATCATATAAATCAATAATTAATTATTCACAAATAATATTACGAAATCGCAATTATAATGACCAGTAGTTCCCTCAAAGAGGTGGCTTTCCAATAAGGATTTCTCTTCATTCTTTGGCGCAATTAGGTGACCAAACCTCTCCTTATACAGAACTTTCTAGACATTGTCAATAATGTTATCTAATAATATTATTCCAATAATATGAATTATTGATCTGATAATGGGAAATACTGTGCAGTGACAATTATTGAAACAACAATAATATAAAATATCAACGCAGCAATTATTGAATCAATAAAATAAAATATTAAAAAGTAATTACTGTAACAATTATTGAGTAGTGCCTTCTTACGTAAGAATCAATAATTCAAAATACTTGCAATAATACCGTGTATCTTCTTTGTGCGACCACGCCAGACATTACTATATTTTAGCCAATCGGTATTCCAACAAAGATTTAATGGTAACAACTATGCCATTAAAACTCAAATTTGTCATTTTCTTCATCCGACAATTATTCTGTTATGAGGCCCACGAATGGCTGCACCGTCGTACGAATATTCCCCGATAACAAGAATATTCCACGACCAAACGAATATTCCCCGACAAAAAATGAATATTTTATTACCACTTGCTTATTTTGTAAAATTTGCACATTTCACCCATAACCAAAGTATTATATCAAATTTACTTTTTATTATTTCAAGATAATAAATAGAGAAAATTAAATTTTTATTCATAATAAGGTGGGGTCTTACAACCTCCCTTCCTTATGAAATTTTATCCTCGAAATTGACGTACGTACTTGGTGTTTCGAAAAGGTGAGGGTGCCTCGCTTTCATTTCTAATTCCAACTCCCAAGTCATTTCCTCAATAGCATGGTTCCTCCACAAAACCTTGACTTGTGGTATAACCTTTGTTCGTAGGATATGCTCTTTTCTATCCAATATCTTAATAGGTACCTCCTCGTACGTTAAATCTTCGGCTATCTCGTCTGGGTCTAACGCAATAATGTAGTTTGGGTCGTTCCCATATTTACGAAACATAGATATGTGAAAAACATTATGAACACGAGACATACTTGGAGGTAATGCGAGTCTATAGGCCACATTTTCCTATTCGGTCAAGAATCTCAAATGGACCAACAAATTGTGGATTGAGCTTTCCTCTCTTCCCAAATCTTGTAACTCCCTTCCATGGAGCAATACGTAACAGTACATGATCTCCAATATTAAACTCCACGTCCTTTCGATGAAGATCAACATAACTCTTTCGTCGATCTTGTGAGGTCTTTATACGTTGCTGGATCATTTGAATCTTTTCTGTAGTCATGCATACTAATTCTAGTCCCAACAACGTTGCTTCTCCCACCTCGTTCCAGCATACTAGAGAACGACACTTTCGTCCATATAATGCCTCGAATGGAGCCATGCCTATACTTGCTTGATAACTGTTGTTGTAGGAGAATTCCACCAGTGGCAAGTACTTATCCCAACTTCCTTTAAAATCTAGGACACAGAGTCTTAATAGATATTCAAGGGTTTGAATAGTCCTTCGATTGCCGTCCGCTTTGAGGATAGCATCTTGGCGAATCAATCATAAATCCGTGCCCATAGCTTTCTGCAAGCTAACCCAAAATCGTGAAGTGAATCTTGGGTCACGATCTGAAACTATGGTTACTGGCATGCCATGCAATCTCACAATCTCATTTACGTACATACTAGCAAGACGTTCAAGGGAATAAGTCTCACGTATGGGCAAGAAATGAGGCGACTTGGTTAATCTATCAACAATAACCCAAATCGCATCTATACCTTGAGAAACCTTGGGAAGACCCATAACGAAATCCATAGTAATGTGTTCCCACTTCCATTTTAGAATCTCAAGTGGTTGCAATGGACCCTTTGGCACTTGATGCTCCGCCTTTACACGTTGACAAGTTAAACACCTCGAGATAAACTCCGTGATCTCTTTCTTCATATTGCTCCACCAAAATGTATGTCGAAGATCGTGATACATTTTGGAACTCCCAGAATGGATTGCAAATGGTGTGTTGTGTACCTCCATCATGATTCTGTGCTTCAAGTCAAAATTGTTAGGAATGCAAAGTCTGGAGTTGACTCTAAGTATTCCTTCTTCATCAATTCTTGCCTCCGGAATAGCACCTTCTTGCACTTTCTTTTTCATACGCATCAACTCCAGGTCTGTAGCTTGAGTAGCTTTAACTTTATCGATTAAAGTCGGTTCTACTTGTATATTTGCCATCATCATGTGGGTACTTGGAGCCTTTAACTTTATCTCCATCCTTTGTATGTCGTACAAAATGGGCCTTTGTGTTAACAACATTGCACTCGTACCCGCATACGATCTTCTACTCAATCGTCGATTCTGACGTTTGCTTTTCCAAGATGATATTGAATGCTATGGTCGTAATCCTTCATCACTCGAGCCAACATCGTTTAGCATGCATGTCGAGTTCCTTTTGGGTGAAGAAATATTTGAGGCTTTTATGATCCGTTATAAATCTCCACGTTCTCCCCGTCTGGTGGTGTCTCCAGTTTTCAACGCAAAACGATCACTTGCTAACTCCGGATCATGAGTAGGATAATTCCTCTCATATTCTTTGAGTTGTCATGAGGCATATGCTATGACTTTCCCATGTTGCATGAGAACACATCCTAACCCTTTGCACTCAAGTATCGTTGAGATAAAAATCCATCCGAACCGGATGGTATTGTTGTCGAGCAGTGCCGAAATGAGTCTCCTCTTGAGCTCTTGGAAACTCTTCTCGCATTCCTCGCTCCATACGAATTTTGCATCTTTCTGAGTCAGCTGAGTTAACGGAGTAGAGATTCGAGAAAATCCTTCCACGAATCTCCGATAATAACCAGCTAAGCCCAGAAAGCTACGCAATTTGGTCGCCGACTTTGGTTGCTCCCAACTTTGGATTGCTTCAATCTTTGCCGGGTCAACAGATACTGTAAGACCCCGAATTTTATGAAATAAAAGTATTCAATTTTTCTTATTATTCAGTAAATGGTTAAATTGATAAAAAGTAAAGTTAAGGGTGACATATGATTTTTTTTTTCAAAATAAGCAAGTGGTTATAAAATATTTATTGTTATCGGGGAATATTTGTTTGGTCGTGAAATATTCTTGTTGTCGGAGAATATTCATAAGACGACGCAGCCATTTGTGGACCCCATAACAGAATAGCTGTCGGATGAAGAAAACGACAAGTTTGAGTTTTTATAAATAACGGCATAGTAATTACTGTTAACATTGTTGGAATACCCAGTGGTTAAAATACAGTAATATGCGTGGTTGCACAAAGAAAGACACACCAGATTGCACATTATTTGTGAATTATTGATTCTTACGTAAAGAAGGCACTTTACTCAATAATTGTTACGATGAATTCTTGCTTAATATTTTATTTTATTGATTCAATAATTGCTTCTACCGATATTTTATATATTGTTGTTTCAACAATTGTCACCGCATGATATTTCCCATTATCGGATCAATAATTCATAGTATTTGGATAATATTATTAGATAACATTATTGGCAATGTCTAGAAAGTTCATTAAGGAGAGGTTTGGTCACCTAATCATGGCCGCCAAGATGAGAGAAATCCTCATCGAAAGCCCCTCTTTCTCGGGAACCACCTGATTGTTATAATTGTGATTCTGTAATATTATTTATGGATAATTAATTATTGATTTATATGATAAGAAAATATTTATTTGATGCTGATATAAATGATGTATTTATTTATGTGGTTATAAATGAAGGAATTAATGTTGAGGTGTTTTATCAGTATTTTTACGATATATTGCGTGAGTTATAATTTTTAATCCTACCGTTGGATCGTTGTGATTTTTGGATATGTTATAAATATTTAAGTTAAGTATATATCCACAAATTTTGAACCGTTAAAAATGAATGTATAAATTGTTATGAATTTTAAGAGGTGAATGGTTCAGAAATTGTTGAAGTTTCTGAATTTATCATTTTGGTAGAAAATTCTAGAATACGTGGGCCCCACTTGTGGTTGGTGAAGAAATGTGCTGAAATTCTAATTCAAATATGGTGGGTGGCAATAGTAGCGGTAAAAGGCCATCAGTGGACGCCCCAAAATAGGTCCAATCCATCCAACCTATTCTTGAGTCGCCAAATACATGGTACAGAAAACAATTACAACTTTATTACTACAATTGTCGTGCAAAATACAACAACACATATACTGTGAGTTTTAATACCAACTGTAACTCATGTCCCAACTATGGACAACACCTCATAGTGATACCTTCCATAAAGGTACAATCTAGAACTGTTTTAGAGATTAAAATCTTTGGGAAGTGCTCAAGGAAACCTTCGTATATAGGAGGCCATGAATCTAAGTTATGATAGATATCATATGTCCAGAGAATTATCCTTGGTTGATTTAATAGACCCCAAAGAAAAATGAGAAGAT
Organism: Panax quinquefolius; assembly: GCA_020205615.1. NCBI lineage: Eukaryota > Viridiplantae > Streptophyta > Magnoliopsida > Apiales > Araliaceae > Panax > Panax quinquefolius. The sequence goes on along the minus strand of CM035174.1, from coordinate 932,646 downwards.
TACTATCATGTTCTTTCCAATGGTGAGTCTTCTCTTGACATATAACTATCTCCACTGTCTCCAGTTGAAAATTATATTTCAAATAAACTCCATGATCATATAGGTAGTGCTCGTAGATATACTCAGCAAGTGGATGTGCACAACCCTTTCTTATGATAAAACGAGATTGTATGTCATTAGACATCTTGTATGATAGTGGCAAAACACCCTTCCAAAGTTGGGTTCACCTCACCTTATTGTTGTTCACCAAAATCAATTATTAAGTGACGTATAATATACGACACACACATCTTAGGTCCTCAATACAATTATATATTGTATGTCATGCCATTTTATAATGTGTTGAGAAACTTTGACAGTCTCGGACCACCACACTATTCCCTCATATCCCATTTCGACCGGTTACACTCTTATTACCTGAAAGGAATTGTGAAGCAAAAGGGTGAGCACAACTAGCTCAGTAAAGAATATCATGACTAAAGATAATTAAATTATCAATAACCTTCATTAGTGATAAATCAGAGATTTAGAACATATGGTAGATGATAAAACTTTTCAACCATAGTTGCAGCGGAACGAGCAATCCACTAAAAGAGTCAAATAGACCATAATGTCTATTATCTTCTCTATGTTAAAAGTCTACCAATAATGTTTTATCCCTGTAACATCAATCAACAGTTCCTGTCCACAATCATATGAATAACTCATAATCATATTTGTGGTTTCAAATTCATTTTCTCATCCAGGACGAAGATAATTTACATCACCTGTCTTTACCAGAAACATCAAAGATCATGGTTATACCAAATCATAGTTCCTGTTCATAATCATACTAATAAGTTCATCTTTGCACTACGGGCCAAAGATATTCATCAACAGTTCATCTTTGCACTACATGTCATAGATATTCAACAACAGGTCATCTTTGTACTACAGGCCAAAGATATTCATCAATAATTCATATTTGCATTACTGGCCAAAGATATTCAATCAACAAGTCATCTTTGCACTACGGGCCAAAGATATTCAACAACAGTTCATCTTTGCACTATGGGCCAAAGACATTCAACAACATGCCATCTTTGCACTACGGCTAAAGATATTAATATCTCAAAGAAATATACAATCATTTCAGAATTTATATAAACCATAATTATAATCATGTTGATCAATTCACCTTTGCACTTAAGCTAAAAATATTCAATTGTAAATTCAATGGTCATGATCATACCAGTCACAATTCATCTTTGCACTACTGGCCAAAGAGAACCCATAGTCACGATCATACCAATAATCTACCCATCTTTACACTTAAGTCAAAGAGAAATTTCTTCATCAGGATTATAAAAATGTTATATATGATAATAAAACAATATGATCAACAACTGCATTTAATTTCAAAAGTAAGATTCATAAATCAATGATTTCATAACACCTTAATTCAAATGTTATAAATCACTTAATAATCTCATAATCTAATATCATTAATATTACTACTGTGACGCCCCCAAAATAGGTATACAACACCCATTCTGAGTCGTCAAATACATGGTACAGAAAGCAAACTACAACTTCAATAATACAATTGTCGTGCAAAATACGACAACACATACTGTGAGTTTAAATACAAATATTGTCATCTAGACAATATCCACACCCAAATGGGTTCTTATTACATTTATTGATACACTATTTTACAAAAATAGTGAGGACTACTAAAACAGCTATCTTGAGTCATCACTCCGTACCCCGGCTAGTCCCTGCTAAACTCTCACCTCCTGAGAAAAAAAATGGAACAAAAAGGAAAAGGGTGAGCTCAACTAGCCCGATAAAATAATATTACGACTAAGATAATATACAACAAATTATCGTTAGTCTTCAACAGGGAAAAATCTGATATAACATAGTAGACAACAAGTTTTAGATCAATAATCTGCGGTAAAAATGAATCCATTAGAAGAGTCACGTAGAGAATGAATTCTACTATCTTCTAAGATTTAAAAGTCCATCATCAATATTTTATCCACAGTAATAACAATCAATATACATCTTTAATCATCTTTGCACTACTGAACCAAAGATATTCAATAATATCACCAATTGGTCATGTTCATCTCAACACTTGTTCATCTTTGCACTACTGGGCCAAAGATATTCATCGATTAATCATTCATCTTTGCACTACAAAGCCAAAGATATTCAATAATATCATCATTAAGGACCGAGGATGATGAAAAATATTTTAGAGAACGAATCCGATTGAGATAGAAGGACAAATATTAGGGATTCGTAGAACAGTTTATCCAAGATCAATAATATTTCATAATAACCAATTGTGAAGCTGAATTCAAAAAATAATGATCAAAACATGGATACAATCAAAGATAGTAGCCAAAATAGACATCTTGGACAAAAAAGAAAATTTTCATTTTCTATTGAATAGTCTTAGTATATGTGAATAGTGCCGTATACGTGAATAGTAACCCCGACACAAAAAAGTTCCAAATTTGATTAAAAAGTTCACCAATATTTCGGCATAATGATATTGAAGAAAATAATATCATTTAAGAAGAAAATAACATCCTTACCTCAATATAACCGTATTTACATCGAATTTGGGGTATAGTCTTGTGAAACTTCATACCGTATAGCAACACTCAAAGTATCAAAATACTTACAAGAATACGCTCGATAATCTAGAGAGAAAGAAAACTTGTTTCTGGTGTGATTTTCAATTCTAACCTAAGCGTCTATTTATAGGAAAATGCTAGAACGCCAAAGGAGACTAAATAATAAAATATTATTATTATTATTTCTCACCTTCTACGCATGCCACCAACCAACTTTGAAAGCCATCAGCCATCTTTGAATAAATTGGCAGCCCACATGTTGTAAAACAAAAGTGGGTCCCACCCATAATTTAATAAAAAATCATTTTATTCTCCGAAACTTCAACAATTCATAGAAAATAGACCAGTTCTCAGAAAAATACGAATTTTATGTCCATTCTGCCTGAAATCGAATTTTCTACAACTTTGTAGCTTTGAGTTTTTCCAAATTCCAAATAAAAAATATCCGAAATCCACAAACGGATGATTTTTAATACTTTCCTTCCGACAAAATACTGATAAAACACCTCAGCATTAATTCCTTCATTAATAACCACATAAAATAAATAAATTCATCATTTATATCAAATAAATATTTCATTATCATATAAATCAATAATTAATTATTCACAAATAATATTACGGAGAATCACAATTATAATGACCAGCGGGCTTCAATAAGGATTTCTCTCACTCTTGGCGTATGATTAGGTGACCAAACCTCTCATTAGATGTAACTTTCTAGACATTGCCAATAATGTTATCTAATAATATTATTCAAATAATATGAATTATTGATCGATAATGGGAAATATTGTCGATGATAATTATTGAAATAACAATAATATAAAATATCAACGCAAACAATTATTGAATCAATAAAATAAACTATTGGATAAGAACTCTTTGTAAAAATTATTGAGTAGAGACTTCTTACGTGTTTAATCAATAATTCAACAATATCAGGTAATACTGCGTCGTCTTCTTGTGCAACCACGCGATATTCGCATTTTAACCACCAGGTATTCCAACAGTGTTAACGGTAATAATTTACGTCGTTATTTATAAAACTCAATCTTTGTCATTTTCTTTCATCCAACTATTTTCCGTTATGGGGCCCACAAATTACTGCGCCGTCGTACGGAGATTCCCGACAAAAAGAATATTCCACGACCAAACAAATATTCCCCGACAGAAATGAATATTTTATAACCACTTGCTTATTTTATAAACTTTTCACATTTCACCTATAACCAAAGCATTATATCAAATTAACCCTTATTAATTTAGAATAATGAATAGAGGAAAATTTAATTTATTTATAATAAGTTGGGGTCTTACAACCTCCCCTCCTTATGAAATTTCGTCCTCAAAATTAGCATACGTACCTGGTGTTTCGAACAGGTGAGGGTACTTCGCTTTTATTTCCGATTCCAACTCCCGTGTCATTTCCTCAATTGCATGGTTTCTCCACAAAACCTTAACTTGCGGTATAACCTTGGTGCGTAGGACATGCTCTTTCCTATCCAAAATCTTAACAGGTACCTCTTTGTACGTTAAATCTTAAGCTATCTCGTCCGGTTCTAACTCAATAATGTGGTTCGGGTCTTTCACATACTTACGAAGCATAGATATATGAAAAACATTATGAACACGAGACATGTTTGGAGGTAATGCGAGTCTATAGGCCAAATTTCCTATTCGATCAAGAATTTCAAATGGACCAACAAATCATGGATTGAGATTTCCTCTCTTCCCAAATCTTGTAACTCCCTTCCATGGAGCAACATGTAATAATACATGATCCCCAATATTAAATTCTACGTCCTTTCGATGAAGATCCGCATAACTCTTTTGTCGATCCTGTGAGGTTTGAATACGTTGTCGGATCATTTGAATCTTTTCTGTAGTCATGCGTACTAAATCTGGTCCCAACAACGTTGCTTCTCCCACTTCGTCCCAGCATACTGGAGAATGACACTTTCGTCCATACAACGCCTCAAATGGAGCCATGCCTATACTTGCTTGATAACAATTATTGTAGGAGAATTCCACCAGTGGCAAGTACTTATCCCAACTTCCTTTGAAATCTAGAACACAGAGTCTTAATAGATCTTCAAGGGTTTGAATAGTCCTCTCTGATTGTCCGTCCATTTGAGGATGGTATGCTGAACTGAATCGTAAATTCGTGCCCATAGCTTTCTGCAAGCTAACCCAAAATCTTGAAGTGAATCTTGGGTCACGATCTGAAACTATGGATACTGGCATGCCATACAATTGCACAATCTCATTCACGTACATACAAGCAAGACGTTCAAGGGAATAAGTTTCTTGTATATGTAAGAATTGAGCAGACTTGGTTAATCTATCAACAATAACCCAAATCGCATTTATGCCTTGAGAAACTTTGGGAAGACCCGTGACGAAATCTATGGTAATGTGTTCCCACTTCCATTCCGGAATCTCAAGTGGTTGTAATGGACCTTTTGGTACTTGATGCTCCGCCTTTACACGTTGACAGGTTAAACACCTCGAGATAAACTCCGCGATCTCTCTCTTCACATTGTTCTACCAAAATGTGTGTCGAATATCATGATACATTTTGGTACTCCCAGGATGGATTGCAAACGGGTTGTTGTGTGCATCCATCATAATTCTATGCTTCAAGTCAAAATCGTTAGGAACGCAAAGTCTAGAGTTGAATCGAAGTATTCCTTCTTCATCGATTCTTGCTTCTGGAATAATACCTTCTTGCACTTTCTTCTTCATATGCATCAGCCCAGGTCTGTAGCTTGAGCAACTTTAACTTTATCGATTAAAGTCGGTTCTACTCGTATATTCGCCATCATCACGTGGGTCCCTGGAGTCTTTAATTCTACCTCCATCCTTTGCAAGTCATACAAAATGGGTCTTTGCGTTGACAATATCGCACTCGTACTCGCATATGATCTTCTACTCAATGCGTCAGCTACTACGTTCGCTTTTCCAGGATGATATTGAATAGTGTTAGCATAATCTTTCAACAGCTCAAGCCAACGTCGTTGCCGCATGTTGAGTTCTTTTTGGGTGATGAAATATTTGAGGCTTTTATGGTCCATATAAATCTCCACTTTCTCCCCATACAAGTAGTGTCTCCATATCTTCAACGCGAAAACGACTGCTGCCAACTCTAAATCATGAGTAGGATAATTCCTCTCATATTCTTTGAGTTATCGCGAGGCATAGGCTATGACTTTCCAATGTTGCATGAGAACACATCCTAACCCTTTGCCTGAAGCATCACTGTAGATAACAAATCCATCCGAACCAGATGGTATTACCAGAACAGGTGCCGAAATGAGTCTCCTCTTAAGCTTTTGGAAACTCTTCTCGCATTCCTCGCTCCATACGAATTTTGTATCTTTCCAAGTCAGCTGAGTTAACGGAGTAGCGATTCGAGAAAATCCTTCCACGAATCTCCGATAATAACCAGCTAAGCCCAGAAAGCTACGCACTCCGGTCACCAACTTCGGTTGCTCCGAACTTTGTATTGCTTCAATCTTTGCCGGGTCAACAGATACTCCATGTTTTGACACCACATGCCCAAGGAATGCTACTTCCTCAAGCCAGAACTCGCATTTCTTTAGCTTGGCATAAAGCTTGTTTTCATGAAGCCTTTCAAGTATTAGCTTCAAATGGTGCTCATGATCTTCACGGCTTTTGGAATAGATGAGGATGTCATCAATAAAGACAACAACGAACTGATCCAAATATTCCTTGAATACACGGTTCATCATATCCATGAAAACAACAGGAGCATTAGTCAATCTAAAAGACATGACTAAGAATTCATAATGCCCATACCGAGTTCTAAAGGCAGTCTTTGGAATATCCTCAGTTTTAATCTTCAGCTGATGATATCCAGAATGAAGGTCGATCTTTGAAAAGAATTGTGCTCCTTGCAACTGGTCAAACAGGTCATCAATGCGAGGTAGCGAATACCTATTCTTGGTGGTGACATGGTTCAATTCCTGATAGTTAATACAAAGTCGCATACTCCCGTCTTTCTTCTTTACGAATAAAACAGGAGCACCCCAAGGAGATGTACTAGGACGAATGAAACCGATGTCTAATAATTCCTATAGTTGGACTTTTAACTCCTGAAGTTCAATAGGAGCCATTCGATATGGGGTTTTAGAAATTGGCTTTGTACCCGGTTCAAGGTCAATAAAGAATTCAACATCACGTTCTGGGGGTAGACCGGGAAGTTCTTCAGGAAATACATCAGGAAATTCTCTAACAACAGAAATATTATCCAAATCTGACTTGTCTTTATTCAAATCCATAACATGGGCTAAGAAAGCTTGGCATCTATTTTTCAATAAACGAATAGCTTTGTGGCTTGATATGACAGTGACTGATTTTAGTGGTTTAGTTGTTTGAATTTGTATGACAGGTTGGTTAAGAATATGAAAACTAACAACCTTACGAAAACAATCGATTTTGGTATGATGAGTGGTTAACCAATCAATTCCTAAAATCACATCAAAAGCAAGTAACTTTAAAGAGATAAGATCAACAGGTAATGTGATAGTGCCAACTTGGATTAAGCAAGATTTATAAACTGTAGATGTAACGAAGGTTTCACCCAATGGAGTTTCAACAGATAAATCAAAATCTAATTTCTCCGGAGTCAAGTTTAAACGTTGGGCACAAGCAGGAGAGATAAAAGAATGGGTAGAATCGGTATCTAGTAAGGTATAAACTTCGTAAGAATTCAAGATTAGCTTACTTGTGATCACCTCGTTCGGGTTCCTCATGTTTTGGCCAGTCACGATAAACGCCCTTCTAGGAACCGCTGATTTTGACTTATCCGGGACAGCCCTTGGAATCACTACTCCCGCTGAACTTGGTTTCGCTATAGTACAATCTAGAGCGATGTGGCCTTCCTTTCCATAGTTGTAACATACCTTGGATTGTTGTGGACAGTTTGGGCTGATATGTCCCTCCTTCCCGCATTTGTAACATCTAACTGGCGGTCGTTCTCCTCCCCTAGAATTTTTTGTTCTTCTTTGGTCTTCTTCTTTGATGTCTTCCCGTCATTGTTGAATCTTCTCTTTCCGAAATTTCCACTTGAGTCACCTCTCCTATTATCCTGGCCACGATTATCACCTGAGTGGTTACCGCCTTTGTCCGTATACTCACTATCTCGTTCTAATAACATCATTAAGGACTGAGCCCTGTTTACAACATCTGAATACAGAGAAAATTTATGAGATATAGCGTATTGAAGAATCTCGGGTTTTAGACCTCTCAGAAACATCCGCGTCATTCGTTCCTCATTCTCCACCAAATGAGGTGCAAACCTGGATAACTCTGCGAACTTTGCCTCGTCTTTGAGACACCGCTCGTGTTGTTGTTACGTTAAAGTCTAATAAACTCTACCTCCTTCATATGACGAATACTTTCTGGAAAGTACTTGTCATTGAACAGTTTTTGAAATCTTTCCCAAGACATCTTAAGTGCGGCTGGCTGGGTACGCTTCACGGACTCCTACCAGTAATCTGCCTCTCCACGGAACATAAAAGTGGCAAATGGAACCTTCTGTTCCTCCGTGTAGCCCAAGACATCGAATATTTTGGTAATTTGCTTGACCCATGTTTCCGCCTTAATCGGATCGGGTTTTCCCCAGAAATCTGGTGGTCCCAACTCTTTGAATCGCTTGGTTTGTGATGAATCAAGCGTTGCCATCACTTCCACCCGTATTTTGTACACGAGTCTGCCTCATCTGATTTTGCATGAATTGTAAAAAGCTCCTAAACATTCCATCATTCATCGTTTGCTTTCGGTAGTTTTGTTTACGGAGGAATATTGTCTTCTGTTGCGTTCTCCCGGTTTTGTGACTAAAGGTTGTTCCACAGTCTCATACACTCCATTGTTAACGTTCTCAGCAGCCATTCTTAAATACTGCCATAAAACAAGGGTTAATTAAATAAATTAACATATCACATAATATCCCTATATTATGACCAACCAATAAATAAGCTTAGATAAGACACACTAGCGAAGGATTTACTCATCTCTCCCCTCCTATTTCTATTCCCCGATCTCCACCAGAGACCATATCCCTAAGCTTTGATACCAACTGTGACGCCCCCAAAATAGGTATACAACACCCATTCTGAGTCGTCAAATACATGGTACAGAAAGCAAACTACAACTTCAATAATACAATTGTCGTGCAAAATACGACAACACATACTGTGAGTTTAAATACAAATATTGTCATCTAGACAATATCCACACCCAAATGGGTCCTTATTACATTTATTGATACACTATTTTACAAAAATAGTGAGGACTACTAAAACAGTTATCTTGAGTCATCACTCCGTACCCCGGCTAGTCCCTGCTAAACTCTCACCTCCTGAGAAGAAAAATGGAACAAAAAGGAAAAGGGTGAGCTCAACTAGCCCAGTAAAGAATATTATGACTAAGATAATATACAACAAATTATCGTTAGTCTTCAACAGGGAAAAATCTGATATAACATAGTAGACAACAAGTTTTAGATCAATAATCTGCAACGGAAACAACAATCCATTAGAAGAGTCACGTAGAGAATGAATTCTAATATCTTCTAAGATTTAAAAGTCCATCATCAATATTTTATCCCTGTAACAACAATCAATATACATCTTTAATCATCTTTGCACTACAGGCCAAAGATATTCAATAATATCACAAGTTGGTCATGTTCATCTCAACACTTGTTCATCTTTGCACTACGGGCCAAAGATATTCATCAGTTAATCATTCATCTTTGCACTACAGGCCAAAGATATTCAATAATATCATCATTAAGGACCGAGGATGATGAAAAATATTTTAGAGAACGAATCCAGTGAGATAGAAGGACAAATATTAGGGATTCGTAGAACAGTTTATCCAAGATCAATAATATTTCATAATAACCAATTGTGAAGCTGAATTCAAAAAAATAATGATCAAAACATGGATACAATCAAAGATAGTAGCCAAAATAGACATCTTGGACAAAAGGAAAATTTTCATTTTTCTATGAATAGTCTCAGATATATGAATAGTCTTGATATCGTGAATAATAACCCCAGACACAAAAAGTTCCAAATTTGTTTAAAAGTTCACCAATATTTGGCATAATGATATTGAAGAAAATAATATCATTTAAGAAGAAAATAACATCCTTTACCTCAATATAACCGTATTGATTGAATTTGGGTATAGTCTTGTGAAAACTTCATACCGTATATAACAACACTCAAAGTATCAAAATACTTACAAGAATACGCTCGATAATCTAGAGAGAAAGAAAACTTGTTTCTGGTGTGATTTTCAATTCTAACCTAAGCGTCTATTTATAGGAAAATGCTAGAACGCCAAAGGAGACTAAATAATAAAATATTATTATTATTATTATTTTTAACCTTCTACGCATGCCACCAACCAACTTTGAAAGCCATCAGCCATCTTTGAATAAATTGGCAGCCCACATGTTGTAAAACAAAAGTGGGTCCCACCCATAATTTAATAAAAATCATTTTATTCTCCGAAACTTCAACAATTCATAGAAAATAGACCAGTTATCAGAAAAATACGAATTTTATGTCCATTCTGCCTGAAATCAAATTCTCTACAACTTTGTAGCTTTGAGTTTTTCCAAATTTCAAATTAAAAATATCTGAAATCCACAAACGGATGATTTTTAATACTTTCCTTCCGACAAAATACTGATAAAACACCTCAGCATTAATTCCTTCATTAATAACCACATAAAATAAATAAATCCATCATTTATATCAAATAAATATTTCATTATCATATAAATTAATAATTAATTATTCACAAATAATATTACAGAATCACAATTATGACAACCAGGCAGTTCCCAGGAAAGAGGGGGCTTTCCAATAAGGATTTCTCTTCTTGGCGGCGCAATTAGGTGACCAAACCTCTCCTTGATGTAACTTTCTAGACATTGCCAATAATGTTATCTAATAATATTATTCAAATAATATGAATTATTGATCTGATAATGGGAAATACTGTGTAGTGACAATTATTGAAACAACAATAATATAAAATATCAACGCAGCAATTATTGAATCAATTAAATAAACTATTGGACAGTAACTACTGTAACAATTATTGAGTAAAGCCTTCTTACGTATGAATCAATAATTCAACAATACTGTGCAATACCGTGTGCTACTGTGCAACAACGCGTATTACTGCATTTTAACCGCCAGGTATTCCAACAGTGTTAACGGTAACAATTTACGCCGTTATTTATAAAACTCAATTTTGTCGTTTTCTTTCATCCAACTGTTTTCCGTTATGGGACTCACAAATGATCACACTGCAGTAATTTTAGATTCCCGACAAAAAAGAATATTCCACGACCAAACGAATATTCCCTACGAAATGAATATTTTATAACCACTTGCTTATTTTATAAACTTTGCACATTTCACCCATAACCAAAGCATTATATCAAATTAACCCTTATTAATTTAGAATAATGAATAGAGGAAAATTTAATTTATTTATAATAAGTTGGGGTCTTACAACTACAATATCTTAATCATTTCTTAAACTTATAAACAATTTATTTTAATTGTTTACACTTTACTAATTAATGTATTTAATCATACTAAAATGCCAAACTCATAAGATTTCATCACCAATAACCAACAACCTCATCAAAAATCTGTATATACCATATATAGGATTTCCAAGCCATAAAATCCTATTTTTTAATTTTGTTACTTCACATAACATATTTAATTCATTTATTCATAACTAGTCCATTTTCATGAAAAATACCAAATCAGTTCCAAAAATATTTTTTTTCTGGGATTTAGTAGAATATAGTCCCATATTGAACATATATTTTTCTTGAAATTTTTAAAATTCATTTACTATTTTTTACATGGCCAAAACTGCCGAATATTTAGACATTTATCATAAATTATACTTTTATCCAAAAATTCCGAAATTTACAAGGTATACTGATATTATATAGATGTACTCCCAATAAAAATTTCATCAATTTTGGAGTTAACCACAAGGAGTTATAAGGGTTTACTTTTAAAATATTCTTTTCTCATAAAATCTATAACTCCTAATTTATACCTCCAAAAATCTCCATTTTTGGACACAATCAATAAAACTCATCAAATTATCATTTCAAATTTTTCCAGAATTTTTGAAGGTTGGAAAAATTACGAAACATGAAAAACATAACAACCCTTAAAATCCCTTACCTCGAAAGAGAAGTATTTCTGACCGGAATGTAAAGCCGAAGGAACCTTGCACTGAATAGAAACTCTCAAAGTATCTAAATACTAATAAAATACGCTTGATAATATAGAGAGAGAAAGAGAGAAAGCTTATGTTTCTGGTGTGATTTTTAATTCTAACTTAGCCCTCTATTTATAGGAAAATATTAGCGCACGAAGAGAAATTGACTGCTTTACACGATGGTCGCTACTATTTCCATCCACCACATTTGAAATACAATTTCAGCACATTTCTTCACCAACCATAGGTGGGGCCCACGCATTCTAGAATTTTCCACCAAAATGATAAATTTCAAAACTTCAACAATTTCTGAACCAGTCACCTCTTAAAATTCAAAACAATTTATACGTTCATTTTTAACGGTTCAAAATTTGTGGACATATACTCAACTTATATATGTATAACATATCAAAAAATCACAACGATCCAACGGTCGGATTAAAAATTATAACTCATGCAATATATCGTAAAAAATACTGATTTAATTTTTAATACTTCCATTCCGATAAAAATATTGATAAAACACCTCAACATTAATTCCTTCATTTATAACCACATAAATAAATCCATCATTTATATCCGTATTAAATAAATATTTCCTTATCATATAAATCAATAATTTATTATTCACAAATAATATTACAGAATCACAATTATGACAACCAGGTGGTTCCCAGGAAAAAGGGGGCTTTCCGATAAGGATTTCTCCTTCTTGGCGCTACGTGATTAGGTGACCAAACCTCTCCTTGATGTAACTTTCTAGACATTGCCAATAATGCTATCTAATAATATTATTCAAATAATATGAATTATTGATCTGATAATGAGAAATAATGTGCCGTGACAATTATTGAAACAACAATAATATAAAATATCAACGCAAACAATTATTGAATCAATAAAATAAAATATTGAACGATAATTATCAGAATAATTATTGAGTAGTTCCTTCTACGTAAGGATCAATAATTCAAAATATCTTGTGCAATAACGTGTGGTAATGCTTGTGCGACCACGCGTATTATTGTATTTTTAACCACCCAGTATTCTAACGATTGTTAACTGTGAATAACAACTACTGTAAGTTATTTATAAAAACTCAAACTTGTCGTTTTCTTCATCCGACAACGCTTATTACATTATGGGGCCCATAAATGATCGCAAGGCAATCATTATGGATATTCCCAACAAAAAGAATATTCCACGACCAAACGAATATTTCCCGACAACAATAAGTATTTTATAGCCACTTGCTTATTTTGAAAAAAAATTCATATATCACCCTTAACTTTACTTTCTATTAATTTAACCATTTACTAAATAGGAAAATTGAATACTTTTATTTCATAAAATTCGGGGTCTTACAATCAGGTAGCAGGTCAAGTCTGCTTCGGCGTGCTAACATTTTCCTATAAATAGAGGGCTAAGTTAGAATTGAAAATCACACCAGAAATATAAGCTTTTTCTCTTTATCTCTCTATATTATCAAGCGTATTTTGTGAGTATTTAGATACTTTGAGAGTTGCTATTCAGTGCAAGGTTCCTTCGGCTTTATATCCCAGTCAGAAATACTGCTCTTTCTAGGTAAGGGATTGTAAGGGATTTTAAGGGTTGTTATGTTTTTCATGTTTTGTAATTTTTTCGACCTTCAAAAATTCTGGAAAAATTTGAAATGATAATGTGATGAGTTTTATTGATTATGTCCAAAAATGGCAATTTTTGGATGTATAGATTAGGAGTTATGAATTTTATGGGAAAAGACTATTTTAAAAATAAACCCTTATAACTCCTTGTGGTTAACTCTAAAATTGGTAAAATTTTTATTGGGAGTACATGTATATAACAGAAGTATACTCTGTAAATTTTGAAATTTTTGGACAAAAGTACAATTTATGATAAATGTCTAAATATTCGGCAGTTTTGGCCATATGAAAAATAGTAAATGAATTTTAAAAATTTCGAGAAAAATATATGTTCAATATGGAACTATATTTTGCTAAATTCCAGAAAAGAAATATTTTTGGGACTGATTTAGTATTTTTCATGAAAATGGACTAGTTATGAGTAAATGAATTAAATATGTTATGTGAAGTAACAAAATTGGAAAATAGGATTTTATGGCTTGGGAATCCTATATAAGGTATATGCAAATTTTTGATGAGGGTTTTGGTTGTTGGTGATGAAATTTTATGAGTTTGGCATTTTAGTATGATTAAATGCATTAATTAGTAAAGTGTAAATAATTAAAATAAATTATTTATAAGTTTAAGAAATGATTAAAATATTGTGGTAATATTAATAATATTAGATTTTGATATTATTAATTGATTTATAACATTTGGATTAAGGTGTTATGAAATCATTGATTTATGAATTTTACTCTTGAAATTAAATGCAGTTGTTGATCATTTTATTTTTATTATCATATTAACATTTTTATAATCCCGGTGATGAAATTTCTCTTTGACTTAAGTGTAAAGATGGGTAGATTATTGGTGTGATCGTGACTATGGGTTCTCTTGGACAGTAGTGCAAACATGAATTGTTGACTGGTATGATCATGACCATTGAATTTACAATTGAATATTTTTAGCTTAAGTGCAAAGGTGAATTGATCAACATGATTATAATTATGGTTTATATAAATTCTGAAATGATTGTATGTTTCTTTGAGATATGAATATCTTTGGCCTGTAGTGCAAAGATCAATTATTGATGAATATCTTTGGCCCGTAGTGCAAAGATGACCTGTTGTTGAATATCTTTGGCCCGTAGTGCAAAGATGACTTGTTGATTGAATATATTTTTCCTGTAGTGCAAAGATGAACTGTTGATGAATATCTTTGGCCCGTAGTGCAAAGATGTCCTGTTGTTGAATATCTTTGGCTTGTAGTGTAAAGATGTCCTGTTGTTGAATATCTTTGGCTTGTAGTGCAAAGATGAACTTTTGATGAATATCTTTGGCCCGTAGTGCAAAGATGAATTTATTAGTATGATTATGAACATGAACTATGATTTGGTATAACCATGATCTTTGATATTTCAGATAATGACAGTTGATGTAAATTATCTTCGTCCTGGGTGCGAAGAGGAATTTAGAATCACAATTATGGTTATGAGTTATTCATATGATTGTGGAAAGGAACTGTTAATTGATGTTACAAAGATAAAACATTGTTGGTGGACTTTTAATGTGGAGAAGATAATAGACTTTATAGTCTATTTGACTCTTCTAATGGATTGCTCGTTCCACTGCAACTATGGTTGAAAAGTTTTATCATCTACCATATGTTCTAAATCTCTGATTTATTACTGATGAATGCTATTGATAATTTAATTATCTTTAGTCATGATATTCTTTACTGAGATAGTTGTGCTCACCCTTTTGCTTCACAATTCCTTTCAAGTAATAAGAGTGTAGCATTTGAAGGCGGGGATAACAGGGGAATAGTGTGATGGTCCGGGACTGTCAAAGTTTCTCAACACATTATAAAACGGCATGACATACAATATATAATTGTATTGAGGACCTAAGATGTGTGTGTCATATCTTATACATCACTTAATAATTGATTTTGGTGAACAACAATAGGGTGAGGCAAACCCAACGTTGGAAGGGTGTTGTGCCACTATCATACAAGATGTCTAATGACATACATGTAAGGTTTGTAATATTCAAGAACGCAATCAAATTGCATAAAAAGTAAGCGGAAACGTGTAAAAATCAGAGTTTAAAAATTTTACAAACCATATACCCGGATCACCCTTTATGCACAATTATTAATTAAACGAAAATATGAAGGACAAGAATCATACCCTTGAAGATCCGAGCTTCCTCGGGTACAAGTTCACCTCCAATCCTTTTCGCGTTCAACTTGAATCCACCGGGTTTGGTTCCTTCCTTTGATCAACATTAGCCACCCAAGTGTTTGGCCTCTAGAGGTGATCCACCAAGGAAAAAGAATTTTCAAGAAGAAGGGGTATTGGCTCAAACCCTAGTTTTTCCTATCTCTGTATAGAAAAGGGGCGTACCTCTCAACTTTTGGAATTACGTATGTTGTAAAAGTCAACAACCACCTCACCCATAATAAGACTCCTCTTATTTATAGATGTGGGCAACCCACCTTAACAATTAAGAAATTGAGATTTATTTAATTAATTAAATTTTTTTAATTAATTAAGCTCCCTAATCTTATTAGGGATAATTAATTAAACTCCTTTAACTAATTTTCCTTCCTAATCCAATTAGGAATAAATGAGAAATACTTATATTAAATTAATTCCTAAACTCTTTTAGAAATTAAAATAATAATAATTGTAATAATATTAATAAGACTCTCTTTATTAATTTATATTTAATATTTCTAAAATATTAAATAATAAATATTAAGCTATTTAATTTATTCTATCACCATAGATTAAATTAAATATACATAACTATATTATTACGATTATGCCATTAACTTCTTAAATAATTATTCTTCCTTTTATGGTGTGACCCTTTAGGTTCTCCATATTAAACCTATTGTGAATAAATCAATTAGAACAATTCTAATCTTATTTAAATAAATAAATTAAACAATTAATTTATTTAAATAAATAATATTTATTCTACAATAGGGATAAGCCTCCTAGCGATCAACGACTTTCTAGATAATATAGATTTCAACATTAATCATTAAAGAACCTTTGAGTAAATAATAGTTACCGAAATATAATTCAATCCTTCCACCATACAATGTCCTAATTAAATATAAGACATGGAATTACTGTCAAGTCTTATTTTATTTAATTATATGTATTTCGATTCTTAAATGCACAACTCCAAATAATGCATATTAGAAACTCCTTTCTAATTTCATTCTGCCTTGGCCAAGGACTACTGGGTTGTCATTTATCGAATCACATAGGACATTTCTCTTCTTTTATTAGAAGTGGTAGATTCTTTATTGATCATATATTATCTCCATGTACAACTTGTTATACCCAAGCATACCCTTTGATATACCCTAAGGGTCTTAAGGAATAAGTCAAAGTATAACTCATCATACATAAGATACTATGATGATCTCAAGTCCAAGGATTACTTGTACTACTATCACTCTGAGAATTCTATTGATGACAGCAAGTAAAACTCCATTAGGTATTCCTTAGCGAGCCACGTTCAGTGAACTTATTCTCTAATAAGCACCTACATACTTGCTTTAGTGTCTCCACACAAATGATCATGAGATCAATCATCCTCATCCAATGAGCAAGCAACGTATGTACCAATCTATCCGGATTCACTAATCCCCAATTTTGTAATCCAATGATTGGGAACTATTTTAGTTTTAAGCTTTCTAAGAATTTAGATCTCATTAGAATGATCATCATCATTATTCTAAAAGCATTGCTTAAAACTATGGGTTTATCACATATTATAAAACAGCATCATTTAGATAATTAAAAGCCTTTAATAAATTAATACTTTTTATTAATAAATGAATAAGATTGTTACAAAGTATATGCTTTATCATCAAACATGATTGGCTTGTGTGCATACTACTTTCAATACAACCTCATGTTATCATAAGACAGGGTTGTGCACATCCACTTGCTGAGTATATCTATGAGCACTACCTATATGATCTTGGAGTTTGCTTAAAATATAATTCTCAATTGCAGACAGTGGAGATAATTATATGTCAAGAGAGGACTCATCATTGGAAGGAACATAATAGTAATCTTCTTGTTTTTCTTTGGGGTCTATTGGATCAACCAAGAATAATTCTCTGGACATATGATATCTATCATAACTTAGATTCATGGCCTCCTATGTACGAAGGTTTCCTTGAGCATTTTCCAAAGATTTTAATTTCTAAAACAGCTTATTATTGTACCTTTATGTAAGGTATCATTTGTGAGGTCTTGTCATGATTGGGACATGAGTCATAGTTGGTATATATTTGTATCAAAAATCACAGCATATGTTTTGTTGTAGTAATAAAGTTGTAGTTGTTTTCTGTACCATGTATTTAGCGACTCAGAATAGGTTGCATGGATTGGACCTATTTTGGGGGCGATACAGATACTCCATGTTTTGACACCACGTGCCCAAGGAATGCTACTTCCTTAAGCCAGAACTCACATTTCTTTAGCTTGGCGTATAACTTGTTGTCACGAAGTCTTTGAAGTACCAGCTTCAAATGGTGCTCATGATCTTCACGGCTTTTGGAATAGATGAGGATGTCATCAATAAAGACAACAACGAACTGATCCAAATATTTCTTGAATACACGGTTCATCATATCCATGAAAACAGCAGGAGCATTAGTCAATCCAAAAGACATGACTAAGAATTCATAATGCCCGCTTCTTGAGTTACGAAGGCGCTTTGGAATATCCTCGCTTTTAATCTTCAATTTGATGATATCCGAGCGAAGATCAATCTTTGAAAAGTATTGTGCTCCTTGCAATCGGTCAAACAGTCATCAATGCGAGGTAGTGGATACCTATTCTTGATGGTAACATGGTTTAATTCTCGGTAGTCAATATAAAGTCGCATACTCCCGTCTTTCTTCTTTACAAATAAAATAGGAGCACTCCAAGGAGATGTACTAGGACGAATGAAACCGATGTCTAACAATTCCTGTAGGTGGAATTTTATCTCCTAAAGTTCAATAGGATCCATTCGATATGGGGTTTTAGAAATGGGCTTTGTACCCGGTTCAAGATCAATAAAGAATTCAATTTCATGCTCTGGGGGTAGATCAGGAAGTTCTTCAGGAAATACGCCAGGAAATTCATTAACAACAGGAATATTATTCAAATCTGACGTGTTTTTGTTCAAGTCCATAATATGGGCTAAGAAAGCTTGACATCCGTTTTTCAACAAACGAATAGCTTTATGGCTTGATATGACCGTGATTGATTTTAGTGGTTTAGTTGCTTGAATTCGTATAACAGGTTGGTTAGGAATATGAAAACTAACAACCTTACGAAAACAATCAATTTTGGTATGATGATTTGTTAACCAATCAATCCCTAAAATCACATCAAATGCATGTATCTTTAAAGAAATAAGATCAACAGGTAATGTTATTGTGCCAACTTGGATCAAGCAAGATTTATAAACTGTAGATGTAACGAAGGTTTCACCCAACGGAGTTTCAACAGATAAGTTAAAGTCCAATTTCTCCGGAGTCAAGTTTAAACGTTGAGCACAAGCAGGAGAGATAAAAGAATGGGTAAAACTGGTATCTAGTAAGGTATAAACTTCGCAAGAGTTCAAGATTAGCTTACCCGTGATCACCTCGTTCAGGTTTCTCGTGTTTTGGCCAGTCACGACAAACGCCCTTCCTTGAACCACCGACTTTGTTTTGTCCGTAGTCGCCTTTAGTGCCTCCGTCCCAGTTGGACTTGACTTTGCTACCGGATAAAATTGGGCTATGTGACCGTCTTTTCTATAATTGAAACACACCTTGGAAGGCTGTGAACAATTTGGAGTTATGTGTCCCTCCTCTCCGCATCTGTAGCATCTAACTGGCGGTCGTTCTCCTCCCCTAGAATTTGTTTTTTGGTCTTTGGTCTTTGGTCTTTGGTCTTGATGTCTTTCCGTCGTTGTTGAATCTCCTCTTTTTGAAATTTCCACTTGACTCACCTCTCCTATTGTCATGGCCACGATTACCACCCGAGTGGTTACCGCGTTTGTCCGTATTTTTCCCTCCTCGCTGGTTATCATCGCTCCAATGACTGCTGTCTCTGGTATGACCCTTGTTGTGGTCCCTCGGTTGAATATACTCGTTATCACGCTCTAATAATTGAGCCCTGTTTATAACATCTGAATATAAAGAAAATTTATGAGAGATAAGATATTGTCGAATCTCGGGTTTTAGACCTCTCAGAAACATCCGTGTCATACGTTCCTCATTTTCTACCAAATGAGGTGCAAACCTGGATCACTCCGCGAACTTCACCTCGTATTGGGACACCGTCATGTTGTTCTGTTCCAGTCTAATAAACTCTACCTCCTTCATATGACGAATACTTTCAGGAAAGTACTTGTCATTGAACAGTTTCTGAAATTTTTCCCAAGACATATTGAGTCCGGCTGGCTGGGTACGCTTCACAAATTCCCACCAATAATCTGCCTCAACACAGAACATAAAGGTGGCGAATGGAACCTTCTGTTCCTCCGTGCAACCCAAGACATCGAATATCTTGGTCATTTGATTAACCCACGTTTCCGTCTTAATCGGATCGGGCTTTCCCCAGAAATCTGGTGGTCCCAACTCCTTGAACTGCTTGGCTGTGACAGACCGTGCGTAGCTATCATTTCCACCCGTATTTTGTACACGAGTCTCCCTCGTCTGATTTTGCATGAACTGTAAAAAGCTTCTAAACATCGCATCATTCATCGTTTGCTCGATAGTGTTGTTTACAGGAGGAATATTGCCTTCCTATTGCACGTTCTCTTGGTTAGTAATCAAAGGTTGTTCCACAGTCTCATAGACTCCATTGTTAACGTTCTCAGCTGCCATTCTTAAAAACTGCCATAAAACAGGGGTTAATTAAAAAAATTAACATATCACATAATATCCCTATATTATGACCGACCAACAAATAAGCTTAGGTAGGACACACTAGCGAAGGATTTACTAATCTCTCCCCTCCTAGTTCTATTCCCCGATCTCCGCCAGAGACCATATCCCTAAGCTCTGATACCAACTGTGACGCCCCCAAAATAGGTATACATCACCCATTCTAAGTCGCCAAATACGTGGTACAAAAAAACAACTACAACTTTATTGATACAATTGTTGTGCAAAATACGACAACACATACTATGAGTTTAAATAAAAATATTGTCTTCTAGACAATATCAACACCCAAATAAAGTCCTCATTACAATTATTGATGTACTATTTTACAAAAATAGTGAGGACTACTAAAACAACTGTCTAGGACCATCACTCTTTACCCCGACTGGTTCCTGCTATGTTCTCGCTTCTTGAGAAGAAAAATGGAACAAAAAGGAAAAGGGTGAGCTCAACTAGGCCAGTAAAGAATATTATGACTAAGATAATATACAACAAATTATCCTTAGTCTTCAACAGGGAAAAATCTGATAGAATATAATCGACAACAAGTTTTAGATCAACAACTGCAGCGGAAACAACAATTCATTAGAAGAGTTAAGTAGAGAATGAAATCTACTCTCATCTATGAATTTAAAAGTCCATCATCAATATTTTATCCCTGTAACATCAATTAATATACATCTTTACACTCTGGGCCAAAGATATTCATTTTGTATCGTGAGAATTGGTCATGTTCATCTCAACACTGCTCATCTTTGCACTACGGGCCAAAGATATTCATCAGTAATCATTCATCTTTTGCACTATAGGCAAAGATATTCATCAAGTACCACCATTAAGGACCGAGGATTATGAAAAACATTTTAGAAACGAATCCAATGAAGATAGAAGGACAAATATTAGGGATTAAGTATTTCGGTTTATCCAAATTCAATAATACTCCATAATAACCAAGTGTGAAGTAGAATTCAAAAATAAAGATCAAAACATGGATACAATCAAAGATAGTAACCATAAAAGACATCTGGGACGAAAAAGAGAAAATTTCATTTTTTGGTAAATAGTGCCGTATTCGTGAATAATGTCGTATACGTGAATAGTAACCCCGACACAAAAGTTCCAAATTTGATTAAAAAGTTCAAACCACTATTTCGGCATAATGATATTGAAGAAAATAATATCATTTAAGAAGAAAATAACATCCCTTACCTCAAAGAATCAGTACTTCGAAATGAAAGGTGGGAAGTGATCTTTGAATGAAACTTATCTTGAATAAAGAACTCTCAAAGTATCTAAATACTCACAAAATACGCCGATAATATAGAGAGAAAAGAGAAAGCTTATGTTTACGGTGTGATTTTCAATTCTAACTTAGCCCTCTATTTATAGAAAAATGTTAAGACGCAAAGCGCAGACTTGACTTTCACTTACGATGGCTTTACCTCGCTACTATTGCCACCCACCACAATTGAAATAAAATTTAGCACATTTCTTCACCAACCACAAATAGGGCCCACTCAATTCTAGAATTTTCTACCAAAATCATTTATAAACCTAATTTCCGAATCAGTCACCTCTTAAAATTCATAACAAATCATACGCTCATTTTTAACGGTTCAAAATTTGTGGACATATACTCAACTTATATATGTATAACATATCCAAAAATCACAACGATCCAACGGTCGGATTAAAAATTATAATTCACGCAATATATCGTAAAAATACTGATTTGATTTTTAATACCTCCATTCCAACAAAAATTCTGATAAAACACCTCAACATTAAATCCTTCAATTATAACAACATAAAATAAATAAATCCATCATTTATATCCACAACAAATAAATATTTCCTTATCATATAAATCAATAATTAATTATTCACAAATAATATTACGAATCACAATTACGATTAAACCGTGTCGCGTTCCCCGAAAGAGGGGCTTTCGATAAGGATTTCTCCTTCTTCAAGGCCATTGATTAGGTGACCAAACCTCTCCTTAGATAGAACTTTCTAGACATTGCCAATAATGTTATCTAATAATATTATTCCAATAATATGAATTATTGATCTGATACTGTGTAGTGACAATTAATGAAACAACAATAATATAAAATATCAACGCAGCAATTATTGAATCAATAAAATAAAATATTAAAAAGTAATTACTGTAATAATTATTGAGTAATGCCTTCTTACGTAAGAATAAATAATTCAAAAATATCAGCGTAATACTGGTAATGCTCTTTAACGACCACACATATTACTATATTTTAACCAATGGGTATTCCAACAAAGCTTAATTCAGAATATTCTGTAGTTAAAACTCAAACTTGTCGCTTTCTTCATCCGACACTTATTCTCATTATAAGGCCCACGAATGGTACGCTATAGCCGCATTTAATATTCCCCGACAACAAGAATATTTCACGACCAAACGAATATTCCCCGACAAAAAATGAATATTTTATAACCACTTGCTTATTTTATAAAATTTGCACATTTCACCCATAACCAAAGTATTATATCAAATTAACTCCTTATTATTTCAAGATAATAAATAGAGAAAATTAATTTTTTATTAATAATAAGATGGGGTCTTACAATTACGTCTAATTGATAGTGTCACGTCAAAAAATTGATGACATGATAATGACACTTGACTAAAAAAATACTTATGTGTAATATTGAATTTTATTTTAATATTTATTCAATTAAATTTTTATACCAAAAGGATAAATATAGGACCATTATTAATTTTTAAGTAAATTATTATTATTATTATTATTATTATTATTTTTTTATATATAACCATTACTAATTTTTAAAGTAAATTTAATGATAATTTTACCCTTTTGGTAAATTATTAATATTATAAATTTAAGTTTTTGGTAAATTTAATGAAATTTTTTAAAATAAAATTAATAATGGTCTTATATTTATCCTTTTTGGTACAAAAAATTAATTAAATACATGTTAAAATGAGACTCAATACTACACCTAAGTATTTTTTTTGAGTCACGTTGTCATCATATATCATCAATTTTCCGATAATAACATTATCAATTTAGTCGTAATTAGAAAAAATTAAAAGTTTAATCCTTTAATGGAAAAAATTGAGATGACAATCCCCAAAATAGAAAAAAAAATTTAAAATTTAATCTGTAATTGAAAAAATTGAGAAGACAATCCTCAAAGTAGGAAAAAAAAGTTTAATCCCTTAATTAAAAAAATTGAAAAAGCATCCCAAAGTGGAAAAACAAAAAAAATTAAGGTATTAATCCATATGTATGCCTTAATATTTTTATAAGTTCTTACTTGTATAAATATAGGTCTTATAGAATTTACTATTCATATAGGGAAATGATATTTTCACGTGTAATTTTAATATTTTCACATATGCTTCTCTTACATTCTTATATAAAGGTGAGACTCACTCTATTCTCCACAAGAGAAGACCTTGTAAAATAATTAAAATTACATGTAAAAATAATGTTCCCCTTTATATAAAGGAAGTATTGTAACACTATCAAATTTCATAGTAAAATATCAATTCTCTTTTATAATTTTGATTTAGTGAACTTAGTTTTTAACCAATAAGAATAATCCATGAAATTATAATAAATAAATAAAAAGAAATAAGCAAAATACACATGTTGAATTTACATTAATTACATTGATTGTTTAGAACCCATCATAATACGATTTAGAGTAATAATTAATATTTCAATCTACTTAAAAGTATTATTAGATATAAAATTATTGTTTCACAAAAAAAAATCATAAATTAAATACACTAAAGCAAACTAGAGTATATTTGTTTTTAAAACGGCGGGAGTAATAAATAAATAAGATAATAAGAGTAGGTAGGTGGAGTTTATTTGTCTTGCACAAATTCGACATTAACAATAACAATGTGGGGAATGGTGCATGTGTATGGATCATGATAATGGATATGGATGGTACGTACATGGCTCCTACTAATTAAAGTAATATTACTACAATTAGTGAGGTCCTAATTATTATGATTATTGTTATTAAATTCGGACTGGTCTATCGGTCCAATTGATAAAAATTGAAAGGAATCGATCGACTCTTCGATTTGGTTTAATCCGATTTTATTGATTTGATTAAAAATCGGTTAACCACCGATCCAACCGGTGGTTCAATCGGTAAAACCGGTTAATTGACCCAGTGAACATTCTAGTCATCCTGTTGATGCTTGCTAAACTCTGTTGTTGAAGCTTGATTCCTTCTTATAGTCAACAACTCTTCATGAACAATGTTGATGTGCTGCTAAGCTATTCACTTAAGCTCTTCATCTTTTGCGCTTAGTAGCTTTGAACAATCCCAGAATCGTAGATGTAAGAATGTCATCCTTGTCTTTCTCATTAGCATTGGTCAAAGATATATACAATACATATGTAATATTCTAGAATATTCTAGACAATATTCTAGGGTACAATACATGAAGATATACATGAGTATGATCTACATACTAAAAATAATATATATATATATATATATATATATATATATAAAAGATTACTTTACATAATCTAATACACCCCCGCAGTTGAAGCGGGAGGTTGTCGGACGCTTAGACTGTCCCGAAAATCATCAAAAAGTACACGCGAAAGTCATTTAGTGAAGATGTCGACAATCTGATAACAGAACGGAACATGGAGGACACGAACTTCTCCACGAGAAATGTGACGCCCCCAAAATTGGTATACATCACCCATCTTGGGTCGCCAGATACATAGTATAGAATACAAATACAATCTTAAATATACAACATGAGCTGTGAGTTTAAATACAAATATTGTCTTCTAGACAGTATTCAAACTCAAAATAAGTCCTCAATACATTTATTAACACCCTATTTCATAGAATAGTGAGGACTACTAATGCTATCCACTGGACCGTCACTCCGTTCCCCGACTAGTCCCTGGTACGTTCTCATTTCCTGAAGAGAACAATGAAAGCAAAAGGGTGAGCTCAACTAGCCCAGTAAGAAATATTATGATTAAGATAATGCAGAATAAATTATCATTAGCCTTCAACAATGTTAAACTGATAAAATACAATAGACATCAAGTTTAACTACAGCGGAACAAACAATCCATTAAAAGAGTCAAGTAGAGAATAAAATCTACTATCTTTTATGATTTAAAAGGTTTTTCCATCACTTTTATCGTTGGGACTCAGCTTAATAAATAATCCACATCATCCCTGCACTACGGCCAAAGATATTCATTAGAATCACAACCACAAATTATTCATGCACTACGGGCCAAGGATATTCATGTATTCATCAATGGTCATGATCATGCCAATAACTGTCCATCAATGCACTACGGGCCAATGAAAACTTTTACAACATCATTTATAACATTACGATCGTGATTATATCGAATAATCCCTGGTCATAATCATACCAAGTCCATCTATGCACTACAGGCCACATATGACTTTCAACATAATATAAACATGAGGATGATGACAATGATATAAGAATTCAATAAAACAAGTTCAAGAATTAATTTATCCAAGAACTAATAACGTCCAAATTGTCAACATGATACTTCTTTGTAGAGTAAAATTCAAGAATGCTCAGAAGAATATTTCCATGAAAAGATACTGGATGAAGCGCAAATTTCAAGGATATTCAACTAATTTCATGGAGTATAGAAGTCAAAACTTTAACCAACTGAGTATAATAAAGAATGGAATAACAAAAAAAATCACCATGCATGCGATAGACCGCACAGACAGGTTATTCCAACAGAATAATAAATAACGGAACCAGGTCATGTGTAAAGCACAGACAGGATGTTCCAACAGAATAATAAACAATGGAACCAGGTCATGCGTAAACGCATAGACATGATGTTCCAACAGAATAATAAATAATGGAACCAGGTCATGCGTAACGCACAGACAGGATGTTCCAATAGAATAATAAAGAATGGAAATAATAGAAGAATGTCACCATGTATGCGGTACTTCGCATAGACAGGTTATTCCAACATAATAATAAAGAATGGAATAACAGAAGAATTTTACCAAGTATAGGGTAGACCGTGTATACAGGTTATTCCAACAGAATAATAAAGAATGGAATAACAGAAGTTCTCTTTATGAATAAGAAAGAAATAATACCCCTTACCTTAAAAGAAGAGTACTGGATATAGGAGTAGTGAAGTAGCAGAATACTTTTCTTCTTTCTCTCTATAATTTCTCTCTCTAGAGTTTCAGTGAATTCGTAAGAAATAATGAAGGAATGAACATCTATTTATAGGAGAATGGAAAGGTACTGTGTAAGGATTTTTCTTACGGACGCACAGTGTTTGAAATTTACTGGCTGAAATCATTCGCTAGATTTTTCAAACTAAATTTTATAATATATATATATATATATATATATATATATATAATATAACACATGCTAGATTAGAAAAATCCTACCACCCGTACATCATTTTTCAAGGTACTGCCAATTAGAAGAAAGAGAAAAAAACTAGTACACGCCAAGTTGAGAAAATGGCTTTATGCATATGTTTGATAGCATTAATTGATTGCTGAACCAATAAGGTGCAAGCTTTGAAAATAACATCACATATCCAGCCAAACTTTATTCTACACCACAACCCACTCACCCACATTTAATATATATAAATACTTATTATTTACACACACCACAACCCACTCACCCACATTTAATATATATAAATACTTATTATTCACACACACCCAAACTTCACCACTCCACCCCATTCATGGTTGAAAATCTCTCCACCAAAATCCTCCACTAGTGTCCCCAACCAAATATATATATATATATATATATATATATATATATATAAAAAAAACTTTCTACCGATTACTTTAAAAAAAAAAGGGTAAATGGGAGTCCATAAAATAAGCGAAACTTCATAAAAATCACTTTAATAATTCTAATAACATTTATCACCTTTATTATAATTCATAATATTAATTGACCAGGTCGTTCCCTGGAAAGAGGGGATTTCCAATAAAGATTTCTCCCTATTGGCCTCGCAATTAGGTGACCAAACTTCTCCTTGGCAGAACTTCTAGACATCGTTAATATTGCAAATAATAATATCAATAACTTTGTCATCTCAATTATTGATTTAATAATATATAAAAAATATCGACAATAATTGAATCAAAATTGAGTGACTTCTCACGTAAGCATCAATAATCAATAATCGTGTGCTACTATGCAACCACGCCAGACATTCTTTTTCTTTTACTACCGAAGGTAGTTCAACAGGTTTAAATCAAAACTTCCGTAGATTATTTTCATAAAAATATTTTTGTCATTTTCTCGAATCCGATAATAATTTCCGTTGTGGGGTCCACTTAATGATTGTGTTAATCGTCGTCTCGAATATTCCCCGTTAAAACGAATATTCCCGACCAATCGAATATTATATAACAACTTGCGTACTTTGCAAAATTTATAAATATTATCCACAACTATAACATTATTTCAAATTTACACCTTAATATTTAAAAATGATATTTATAGAAAATTCATCTTTATTCATAAAAGTTGGGGTCTTACAACCTCCCCTTCTTAAGAAATTTCGCCCTCGAAATTAGGGTACGTACCTGGTATGTCGAAGAGGTAAGGATACTTTGATTTCATTTCAGATTCTAACTCCCAGGTCATCTCCTCAACATCGTGGTTTCTCCACAAAACTTTGACTTGAGGTATAACCTTGGAGCATAGAATATGTTCCTTCTTATCCAAGATTTGAATAGGAACCTCTTCATACGTTAAATCTTCCACTATTTCGTTCGGTTCTAACTCAATAATGTGGTTTGGGTCTTCCACATATTTACGTAACATGGATATGTGAAAAACGTTATGAACATGAGACATACTTGGCGGTAAAGCGAGTCTATAGGCTACAGTTCCTACTCGATCGAGGATTAAAAATGGGCCAATAAATCGAGGATTGAGCTTTCCTCTCTTTCCAAATCTCGTAACTCCTTTCCATGGAGCAACACGTAACAACATATGATCTCCAATATCGAATTTCACGTCCTTCCGATGAAGACAACATAACTCTTTTGTCGATCTTGTGAGGTTTTTATACGTTGTCGAATTGTTTGAATATTTTTCGTAGTCATATGCACCAACTCTGGTCCCAACAACTTTTCTTCACCCACCTCATCCCAGCATACTGAAGAACGACACTTTCTTCCATATAACGCCTCAAATGGAGCCATGCCAATACTTGTTTGATAACTGTTGTTGTAGGAAAACTCCACCAATGGTAAGAACTTGTCCCAACTTCCCTTGAAGTCAAGGACACAGAGTCTTAATAAATCTTCAAGAGTTTGAATAGTCCTCTCTTCATCGTCCGTCCAGCTCGAGGATGATATGCCGAACTAATCGTAAATCCGTGCCTATAGCTTTTTGCAAACTAACCCAAAATCGTGAAGTGAATCTTGGGTCCCAATCATAAACTATGGATACTGGCATACCATGCAGTCTTACAATCTGGTTTATGTACATACGAGCAAGACGTTCAAGTGTATAAGTTTCTCGTATTGGTAAGAAATGAGCAGACTTGGTCAATCTATCAACAATGACCCAAATTGCATCTATGCCTTGAAAACCTTGGGAAGACCAATGCTTGAAATCCATGGTAATGTGCTCCCACTTTCATTTTGGAATTTCAAGTGGTTGCAATGGACCTTTTGGTACTTGATGCTCCGCCTTGACTCGTTGACAAGTTAGACACCTTGAGATAAACAACGCTATCTCTCTCTTATATTGCTCCACCAAAATGTATGACGAAGATCCCGATACATTTTGGTACTTTCAGGATGGATTGCAAACGGTGTATTGTGCGCCTCCATCATGATTTTATACTTTAAATCAGGGTCGTTAGGAACACAAAGTGTGGAGTTGACTCAAAGTATTCCTTCTTCATCGATTCTTGCTTCCGACATAGCACCTTCTTGCACTTTCTTCCTCATACGCATCAGCTCCAGGTCTGTAGCTTGAGCAGCTTTAACTTTATTAATTAAAGTCGGTTCTACTCATATATTTGCCATCATCACATGGGTCCCTGGAGTTTTTAACTCTATCTCCATCCTTTGTAAGTCACACAAAATGGGCCTTTGCGTTGTCAATATCGCACTTGTTCTCGCATATGATCTTCTACTCAACGCGTCGGCTACCACGTTCGCTTTTCCAGGATGGTATTGGATGGTATGATCATAATCTTTCAACAGTTCAAGCCAACGTCATTGTCGCATGTTGAGTTCCTTTTGAGTGAAGAAATATTTGAGGCTTTTATGATCTATAAAGATCTCCACTTTCTCCCCATACAAGTAATGCCTCCAAATTTTAAGTGCGAAGACAACAACTGCCAACTCTAGATCATGAGTAGGATAATTCCTCTCATATTCTTTGAGTTTTCGAGAGGCATAGGCTATGACTTTCCCATGTTGCATGAAAACACATCCTAACCCTTTGCCTAAAGCATCACTGTAGATGACAAATCCCTCCGAGCCACATGGTATTGTCAGAACAGGTGCTGAAATGAGTCTCCTCTTGAGTTCTTAAAAACTCTTCTCACATTCCTCGTTCCAACCAAATTTTGTATCTTTCCGAGTTAGCTGAGTTAATGGAGTGGCGATTCGAGAAAACCCTTCTACGAATCTCCGATAATAACCAGCTAAGCGGAGAAAGCTATGTACTTCGGTCACTGATTTAGGTTGCTCCCAGCTTTGAATAGCTTCAATCTTTGCTGGGTCAACTGATATTCCATGAATTGATACTACGTGCCTCAGGAATGCTACTTCCTCAAGCCAGAACTCACATTTCTTCAACTTGGCATAAAGCTTATATTCACGAAGCTTTTGGAGTATCAGCCTCAAGTGTTGCTCATGATCTTCAAGACTTTTGGAATAAATAAGGATGTCATCCATAAAGACGACCACAAAGTGATCCAAATATTCCTTGAATACTCGGTTCATCATATCTATGAAAGCAGCAGGAGCATTAGTCAATCCAAAAGACATGACTAGGAATTTATAATGCCCGTACCGAGTTTTGAAAGCCGTCTTTGGAATGTCATCGGTTCTAATATTTAATTGGTGATATCCAAAATGAAGATCAATCTTTGAAAAGAATTTGGCGCCTTACAACTGGTCAAACAGGTCATCAATACGTGGCAATGGGTACCTATTTTTGATGGTGACATAATTCAACTCCCGATAATCAATACAAAGTCGCATACTCCCATCTTTCTTCTTCATGAATAGAACAGGAGCACCCCAAGGAGAAGTACTAGGACCGAATAAAGCCAATGTCTAACAATTCTGCAGTTGGGTCTTTAACTCCACGAAGTTCAATAGAACCATTCGATATGGGGCTTTGGAAATGGGTTTTGTACCGGGTTCAAGGTCGATACAAAATTCAATTTCACGCTCTGGGGGTAGGCCAGGAAGTTCTTCAGGGAATACGTCAGGAAATTCATTAACAATAGAAATATCATTTAAAATTGACATATTTTTGTTTAGATCCTGACATGAGCTAAGAAAGTTTGACATCCGTTTTTTAATAAACGAATAGCTTTATGGCTTGAGATGACAGTGATTGATTTTAATGGTTTGGTTGCTTGAATTCGCATAATAGGTTGGTTAGGAATATGAAAGCTAACAACCTTACGAAAATAATCAATTTTTACATGATGAGTAGTTGCAATGGGCCTTTGTGTTAACAACATTGCACTCGTACCCGCATATGATCTTCTACTCAATGCGTCAGCTACAACGTTTGCTTTTCCAGGATGATATTGAATGCTATGGTCGTAATCCTTCAACAACTCGAGCCAACGTCGTTGCCGCATGTTGAGTTCCTTTTGGGTGAAGAAATATTTGAGGCTTTTATGATCCATATAAATCTCCACTTTCTCCCCACACGGTAGTGTCTCCAGTTTTCAACGCAGGGTCGATCACGCTAACTCCGGATCATGAGTAGGATAATTCCTCTCATATTCTTTGAGTTGTCACGAGGCATAGGCTATGACTTTCCCATGTTGCATGAGAACACATCCTAACCCTTTTCTAGAAGCATCGCTGTAGATAACAAATCCATCCTAACCAGATGGTATTGTTAGAACAGGTGCCAAAATGAGTCTCCTCTTGAGTTCTTGGAAACTCTTCTCGCATTCCTCGCTCCATACGAATTTTGTATCTTTCCGAGTCACCGAGTTAATCAGATAGCGATTCAAGAAAATCCTTCCACGAATCTTCGATAATAACCAGCTAAGCCCAAAAAGCTACGCACTTGGTCCAAACTTGGTTGCTCCCAACTTTGTATTGCTTCAATCTTCGTCGGGTCAACAGATACTCCATGTTTTGACACCACGTGCCCATGGAATGATACTTCCTTAAGCCAGAACTCGCATTTCTTCAGCTTGGCATATAGCTTGTTGTCACGAAGTCTTTAAAGTACCAGCTTCAAATGGTGCTCATGATCTTCACGGCTTTTGGAATAGATGAGGATGTCATCAATAAAGACAACAATGAACTGATCTAAATATTCCTTGAATACACGGTTCATCATATCCATGAAAGCAACAGGAGCATTAGTCAATCCAAAAGACATGACTAAGAATATATAATGCCCGTACCGAGTTCTGAAGGCAGTCTTTGGAATATCCTCAGTTTTAATCTTCAACTGATGCTATCCAGAACGAAGATCGATCTTTGAAAAGAATTGTGCTCCTTGCAACTGGTCAAACAGGTCATCAATACGAGGTAGGGGATACCTATTCTTGATGGTGACATGGTTTAATTCTCGGTAGTTAATACAAAGTTGCATACTTCCATCTTTCTTCTATACAAATAAAACAGGAGCACCCCAAGGAGATGTACTAGGATGAATGAAACCGATGTCTAACAATTCCTGTAGTTGGACTTTTAACTCCTAAAGTTCAATAGGAGCCATTCGATATGGGGTTTTGGAAATGGGCTTTGTACCCGGTTCAAGATCAATAAAGAATTCAACTTCACATTCCGGGGGTAGACCAGGAAGTTCTTCAGGAAATACGTCAGGAAATTCACTAACAACATGAATATTATTCAAATCTGACGTGTTTTTGTTCAAGTCCATAATATGGGCTAAGAAAGATTGACATCCGTTTTTCAATAAACGAATAGCTTTATGGCTTGATATGACTGTGACTGATTTTAGTGGTTTAGTTGTTTGAATTCGTATAACAGGTTGGTTAAGAATATGAAAACTAACAACCTTACGAAAATAATCAATTTTGGCATGATGAGTAGTTAAACAATCAATTCCTAAAATCACATCAAATGCAAGTATCTTTAAAGAGATAAGATCAATAGGTAATGTTATTGTGCCAACTTGGATGAAACAAGATTTATAAACTAAAGATATAACAAAGGTTTCACCTAACGGAGTTTCAACAGACAAGTTAAAGTCCAATTACTCCGGAGTCAAGTATAAACGTTGAACGCAAGCAGGATAGATAAAAGAATGGGTAGAATCGGTATCTAGTAAGGTGTAAACTTCGTAAAAAATTTATGATTAACTAACCCGTGATAACTTCATTTGGGTTCCTCACTTGTTGGGAAGTCATGACAATCGCTCTCCCTTGAACTACCCGGCTTTGACTTGTCTGGGGCAACATTTGGTGTCATCACTACCGTTGAAATTGACTTTTCTATAGGTTATATTCCACCCTCAACTGCTTTATCGTACTCCTGTTTCATGATCTGAATCATTAATCTTCAATCCATATCGAATTGGGGTTGTTATTGATATGCGTGGTAACTCAAAACTTCGATGTTGGGTTCTCTCAATTCTTTGTCCAAAAGTGAAATACATATCATCTATTTTAGCCTTCTTAGATCGGACATCTCTTTCCACAATATCAATGCGTCGTGCGGCTTTTTCCCATGCATCATTCATTCTCACTCGTTTAGTTCTTTCTTCTTTTAGCTCAGATTCCAGCTTTATCATTTTATACTCTGCCAAAGAATGCTTCTATTCAAGCATCACATATCGGGTAACACAAGCTTGAATTGTTGCATCCTTTTGCTCCATGACTGCTTGCCGTTCTTCATCCTGCTCTTTTAACTCATGAATACGATTTTGCAATTCTAAATTTCTATCATAAAATTCTTTTAATAAATTCTCCTCAGGTACCTCTTCTTCCTCTTCTTCCTCACACTCAGCTGCTACCTCTGTGACTATCTCGGGTGCAACTATCAATTCTTCACTCACCACATGGATATCTCTAATTCCTTCTTCGCCTGATATCACATTATCCTGGTTGGTGATTAGAGGTGCCTCCACGATCTCGTTCACTCCATTGTTAACGTTCTCAGTTGCCATTCTTAAAAATTGCTATAAAACAGGGGTTAATTAAACAAATTAACATATCACATAATATCCCTATATTATGACCAACCAACAAATAAGCTTAGGTAGGACACACTAGCAAAGGATTTACTCGTCTCTCCCCTCCTAGTTCTATTCCCCGATCTCATTGAGAGACCATATCCCTAAGCTCGATACCAAATGTGCGCGCCCCCCAAAATAGGTATACATTACCCATTCTGAGTCGCCAAATACATGGTATAGAAAAACAACTACAACTTTATTAATACAATTGTCGTGCAAAATACGACAACATATACTGTGAGTTTAAATACAATATTATCTTCTAGATAATATCCACACCCAAATAAAGTCCTCATTACAATTATTGATGCAGTATTTTACAAAATAGTGAGGACTATTAAAACAGCTATCTTGAATCATCACTCCATACCCCGACTAGTTCCTGCTAAACTCTCACCTCTTGAGAAGAAAAATGGAACAAAGAGGAAAAGGGTGAGCTCAACTAGCTCAGTAAAGAACATTATGACTAAGATAATATACAATAAATTATCCTTCGTCTTCAACAGGGAAAATCTGATAAAGTACAATAGACAACAAGTTTTAGATCAACAACTGCAGCGGAAACAATAATTCATTAGAAGAGTTAAGTAGAGAATGAAATCTACTATCATCTAAGAATTTAAAAGTCCATCATCAATATTTTATCCCTGTAACATCAATCAATATACATCTTTACACTACGGGCCAAAGATATTCATTTGTATCACCAAATGGTCATGTTCATCTCAACACTGCTTCATCTTTGCACTTCGGGCCAAAGATATTCATCAGTAATCATTCATCTTTACTACAAAGCAAAGATATTCATCAAGTATCACCATTAAGGACTGAGGATGATGAAAAATATTTTAGAGAACGAATCCAGTGAGACAGAAGGACAAATATTAGGGATTCGTATTTCGGTTTATCCAAATTTTATAATACTCCATAATAACCAAGTGTGAAGTAAAATTCAAAAATAAAGATCAAAACATGGATACAATTAAATATAGTAACCATAAAAGACATTTGGAAGAAAAAGAGAAAAATTTATTTTTCGGTGAATAGTGCCGTATTTGTGAATAGTGCCGTATACGTGAATAGTAACCCCGACACAAAAAGTTCCAAATTTGATTAAAAGTTCAGATCAATACTTCGGCATAATGATATTGAAAGAAATAATATCATATATGAAGAAAATAACATCCCTTACCTCAAAATAACCGTACTTCTGACTGGAATACTGGATATAGTGCTGAAGGAACTTGCACCGTATAGCAACACTAAAGTATCAAAATACTCACAAGAATACTCTCGATAATATAGAGATAGAAAGAAAGAAAACTTTTTTTTTGGTGTGATTTCCAATTCTAACTTAGCCCTCTATTTATAGGAAAATGTTAGCACGTCGAAGCAGACTTGACCTGCTACCTGATGGCTTTACTTGCTACTATTTCCACCCACCACATTTGAAATAAAATTCAGCACATTTCTTCACCAACCACAAGTGGGGCCCACTCAATTCAAGAATTTTCTACCAAAATCATTTATAAACCTAATTTCCGAATCCTTCACCTCTTAAAATTCATAACAAATCATACGTTCATTTTTAATGGTTCAAAATTTGTGGACATATACTCAACTTATATATGTATAACATATCCAAAAATCACAACGATCCAACGGTTTGGATTAAAAATTATAACTCACATGATATATATCGAAAATAATCTTGATTTGATTTTTAATACCTTCATTCCGACAAACATACTGATAAAACACCTCAACATTAAATCCTTCAATTATAACCACATAAAATAATTAAATCCATCATTTATATCCACATCAAATAAATATTTCCTTATCATATAAATCAATAATTAATTATTCACAAATAATATTACGTAATCACAATTTATGACAACCAAGCGGTCCCGTGAAAGAGGGGCTTTCCAATAAGGATTTCTCCTTACTGGCGGGCAATTAGGTGACCAAACCTCTCCTTGACAGAACTTTCTAGACATTGCCAATAATGCTATCTAATAATATTATTCAAATAATATGAATTATTGATCTGAAATCTTCGCGTCTTGTGACAATTATTGAAACAACAATAATATAAAATATCAACGCAAAGAATTATTGAATCAATAAAATAAAATATTGAATAAAGAATTACTTGTAACAATTATTGAGTAGTGCCTTCTTACGTAAGAATCAATAATTCAAAAATACTGTACAATACCGTGTGCTACTGTGCAACAATGCGTATTACTATATTTTAACCACCAAGTATTCCAACAGTGTTAATGGTAACAACTACGCCGTTATTTATAAAAACTTAAACTTGTCGTTTTCTTCATCCGACGCGCTTATTACATTATGGGGCCCACAACGGTCACTTGGCCGTCATTATGAATATTCCCTGACAACAAGAATATTCCACGACCGAACAAATATTCCCCGACAACAATAAGTATTTTATAGCCACTTGCTTATTTAAAATATTTACATATATCACCCTTAACTTTAACCTTTTATTAATTTAACCATTTACTGAATAGTAATTATAAGAAAAATTGAATACTTTTATTTCATAAAATTCGGGGTCTCACACGATGAGTAGTTAACCAATCAATCCCTAGAATTACATCAAATGCAAGTATTTTCAATGAAATAAGATCGACAGGTAATGTGAGGGTACCGATTTGAACCAAACAAGACTTATAAATAGTGGATGTAATGAAGGTTTCTCCCAATGGAGTTTCAACAGATAAGTCAAAGTCTAATTTCTCCGGAGTCAAATTTAAACGTTGAGCGCAAGTAGGAGAAATAAAAGAATGGGTAGAACCGGTATCAAATAAGGTATAAACTTTGCTAGAGTTTATGATAAGCTTACCCATGATGACCTCGTTCGGGTTCCTTGCTTTTTGGGAGGTCACAACAAACGCTCTCCTTTGCACTACCGGTTTTGACTTTTCTGGGACGGCCTTTGGTGCCTCCATCCTAGCTGAACTTGTCTTCGGTGAACGAAAAAATCAGGCTAGATGACCTTCTCTTCCATAATTATAACATGCTTTGGACGACATCGCGTAGATTGGACTGATGTGTCCCTCCCCTCCGTATTTGAAGCATATGATAGGTGGTCGTTCTCCTTCTTTAACAATGGTTGTTGGTGCTGACGTCTTTCCGTCATTGTTGAATCTCCTCTTCTTGAAATGTCCATTCTTATTGTTTTGGCCCTGATTACCACCGAAGTTATTACTATTTCTGCCATGTTGATTCCCTCCTCGTTTGTTGTCACCGCTTCGATGACTGCTTTCACTAGTATTATCATTTTGCCGACTACTATCTTTTGGTTGGGTTGACTCATTATTACGCTCCAATAACTGAGCCCTATTAACAACATCTGAATACAAACACAGTTTATGAGAGATAAGATATTGACGTATCTCAGGTTTCAAACCTCTTAAAAACATTCGCGTCATTCTCTCCTCATTATCATCCAAATGGGATGCAAACCGGGACAACTCGGCAAACTTGGCTTCGTACTGCGATACGGTCATGTTATTTTGTTCCAGCTTGATGAACTCAACCTCTTTCATGTGACTTATACTTTCGGGAAAGTACTCGTCATTGAACAATTCTTGGAACTTCTCCCAAGTCATCTTCAGTGCGACAGGTTGAGTACATTTAATAGATTCCCACCAGTAATCTGCCTCTGCACGCAACATGAAGGTGGTAAATGGAACCTTTTGCTCTTCGGAGCATCCCAAGACATCAAATATCTTGCAGATCTGCTTTATTCACGTCTCCGCCTTAAGTGGTTTTGGCTCTCCAAAAAACACCAGTGGTCCCAGTTCCTTAAACTGCTTGGCGGTGACCATCCGAGAGTTGCCAGTATTTCCACCTGCATTTTGTACAGGAGCTGCTCTTGCCTGATGTTGCATGAATTGCATAAAGCCTCTGAACATTCCACCGTTCATCATTTGGTCAGTGTTGTTGTTTGCCTGAGGATTGTCGCCTTCCTGATGCACATTATCCTGATTATTGATCTGTGGAGACTCAATGGTCTCCTGTGCTCTATTGATATTCTCAACATTCTCGGATGTCATTTTCAAATACTACCACAAAACAAGAGTTAAATAACATATCACATATTATCCCTATACTCTGACCGACCAATTAAATATCAAATAAACTTAAGTAGGTCATACTAGCGAAAGAATTCTCCGTCTCTCCCCTCCTAGTTCTTATCTCAAATCTCAGCTAGAGATCATATCCCTAAGCTTTGATACCAACTGTGACGCCCTCAAAATAGGTATACATCACCCATCTTGGGTCGCCAGATACATTGTACATAATACAAATACAATCTTAAATATACAACATGAGTTGTGAGTTTAATTACAAATATTGTCTTCTAGACAATATTCAAACTCAAAATAAGTCCTCAATACATTTATTAACACCCTATTTCATAGAATAGTGAGGACTACTAATGCTATCCACTGGACCGTCACTCTCGCTTCCTACTAGTCGATTGGTACGTTCGCATTTCCTGAAGAGAACAATGAAAGCAAAAGGGTGAGCTCAACTAGCCCAGTAAGAAATATTATGACTAAGATAATGCAGAATAAATTATCATTAGCCTTCAACAATGTTAAACTGATAAAATACAG
The DNA here is from genome assembly GCA_020205615.1 of Panax quinquefolius. Classification (NCBI taxonomy): domain Eukaryota; kingdom Viridiplantae; phylum Streptophyta; class Magnoliopsida; order Apiales; family Araliaceae; genus Panax; species Panax quinquefolius. The sequence goes on along the minus strand of CM035174.1, from coordinate 893,984 downwards.
TAGACATCAAGTTTAACTACAGCTGGACAAACAATCCATTAAAAGAGTCAAGTAGAGAATAAAATCTACTATCTTTTATGATATAAAAAGTTTTTCATCACTTTTATCGCTAGGACTCAGCTTAATAAATAATCCACATCATCCCTGCGCTACGGCCAATGATATTCATTAGTATCACAATCACAAATTATCCATGCACTACATGCCAACAACTGTTCATCAATGCACTACGGGCCAATGAGAACTTTTACCACATCATTTATAACATTACGGTCATGATTATACCGAATAATCCCTGGTCATAATAATACCAAGTCCATCTATGCACTACAGGCCACATATGACTTTCAACATAATATAAACATGAGGATGATGACAATGATATAAGAATTCAATAAAACAAGTTCAAGAATTAATTTATCCAAGAACTAATAACGTCCAAATTGTCAACATGATACTTCTTTGTAGAGTAAAATTCAAGAATGCTCAAAAGAATATTTTCATGAAAAGATACTGGATGAAACACAAATATCAAATATATTCCACTAATTTCATGGAGTATAGAAGTCAAAACTTTAACCAAATGAGTATAATAAAGAATGGAATAACAAAAGAAATCACCATGTATGCGATAGACCGCACAGACAGGTTACTCCAATAGAATAATAAATAGCGGAACCAGGTCATGCGTAATGCACAGACAGGATGTTCCAACAGAATAATAAAAAATGGAACCAGGTCATGCGTAATGCACAGACAGGATGTTCCAACAGAATAATAAATAACGGAACCAGGTCATGCGTAACGCACAAACAAGATGTTCCAACAGAATAATAAAGAATGGAAATAACATAAGAATGTCACCATGTATGCGGTACTTCGCATAGACAGGTTATTCCAACATAATAGTAAAGAATGGAATAACAGAAGAATTTCACCAAGGATAGGGTAGACCGCGTATACAGGTTATTCCAACAGAATAATAAAGAATGGAATAATGAAGTTCTCTTCATGAATAAGAAAGAAATAATACCCTTACCTTAAAAGAAGAAAGTCTTTGGATATAGGAGTAGTGAAGTAGCGAGAATACTTTTCTTCTTTCTCTCTATAATTTCTCTCTCTAGAGTTTCAATGAATTCGTAAGAAATAATGAAGGAATGAACATCTATTTATAGGAGAATGGAAAGGCACTGTGTAAGGATTTTTCTTACGGATGCACAGTGTTTGAAATTTCTTGGGTCAAATCATTATTAGATTTTCAAAACCAAATTTTATAATATATATATATATATATAATATAACACATGCTATATTAGAAAAATCCTACCACCCGTACATCATTTTTCAAGGTGCTGGCCAATTAGAAGAAAGAGAAAAAAACTAGTACACGCCAAGTTGAAAAAATGGCTTTATGCATATGTTTGATAGCATTATTGGATTGTTGAACCAATAAGGTGCAAGATTTGAAAATAGCATCACATATCCTGCCAAACTTTATTCTACACCACAACCCACTCACCCACATTTAATATATATAAATACTTATTATTCACACACACCCAAACTTCACCACTCCACCCCATTCACGGTTGAAAATCTCTCCACCAAAATCCTCCACTAGTGGCCCCAACCAAATATATATATATATATATATATATATATATATATATACCAAAAAACTTTCTACCGATTACTTTAAAAAGAATGGGTAAATGGGAGTCCATAAAATAAGCAAAACTTTATAAAAATCACTTTAATAATTTTAATAACATTTATCAGCTTTATTATAATTCACAATATTAATCGACCGGGTCGTTCCCAGGAAAGAGGGGATTTCCAATAAGGATTTCTCCCTATTGGCCTCGCAATTAGGTGACCAAACTTCTCCTTGGCAGAACTTCTAGACATCGTTAATATTGCAAATAATAATATCAATAACTTTGTCATCTCAATTATTGATTTAATAATATATAAAAAATATGGACAATAATTGAATCAAAATTGAGTGACTTCTCACGTAAGCATCAATAATCAATACTGTGTGCTACTATGCAACCACGCGTATTACTGTACTTTTACTACCGAGTAGTTCAACAGTTTTAACTGTAAAACTTCCGCCGTTATTTTCATAAAAATATTTTTGTCATTTTCTCAATCCGATAATAATTTCCGTTGTGGGGTCCACCAATGATTATGTCGTCGTACGAATATTCCCTGTTAAAACGAATATTCCCCGACCAATCGAATATTATATAACAACTTGCGTACTTTGAAAAATTTATAAATATTACCCAAAACTATAACATTATTTCAAATTTACACCTTAATATTTAAAAATGATATTTATAGAAAATTCATCTTTATTCATAAAATTTGGGGTCTTACAAGAAACTTTCTCACGAACAAAGTGAATGTCCATTTTAATATGTTTAGTTCGCTGATGTTGAACAGGATTACCTGAGAGATATATCGCATTAACATTATCACAATAGACCAATATGGCCTAGTTGACCGGACAATGAACCTCCAATAAAAGATTTCGGATCCAACAAGACTCGGAGACAACATTAGCAACTCCCCTGTATTCTGCTTCAGCACTAGAGCAAGACAAAGTGGGTTGTCTCTTAGAGGACCAGAAAATTAGGTTGTCGTCGATAAAAATACAGTAGCCGGAGGTGGAACGCTCTTGTCTCGGGCATCCACCCCAATCAGCATCGTATGTATGAGAGTGTGTGTGTTGTGAGAGATTTATAGAGATGCAAGCCAAAGTCGAGGCTGCCTTGTATGTAGTGTATAATGTGCTTAAGAGCATTCATGTGCTCCTCCTTCAGGTCATGCATATGAACGCAAACTTGTTGCACGACGTAGGAAATGTCAGGTCCGGTGAATGTGAGATATTAAAGTGTACTAGCTAAACTCCGATAATGAGAGGGATCCTCGTAGGAAGGACCCGCCATTGCCCCTAACTTTTTCTTAGTGTCAACTAGTGTGGGACATGGCTTGCATGAAGACATACCAGCTCGAGCAATAATATCCTCTGCATACTTTCTTTGAGAAAGGAAAAGACAATCTGCATGACGAGTGACTGCAATTCCCAAAAAATAGCTCAGAGAACCTAAGTCTTTCATAGCAAACTCAGAGGCAAGGAGAGATATAATAGACTTTCGAAGAGCATCTGAAGAGTCAGTAAGTATAATATCATCAACATAGAGTAGAATATACGCAATGTCTTTGCCATGATGATAAATGAAGACAGAATGATCACATTTGCCGTGATAAAAACCAATAGTGGTAACATAATCTGTAAACTGCTGGTACCAAGCACGGGGTGCTTGCTTAAGGCCGTAAAGAGATTTCTTTAGCAAACAGACATAATCTGGATGAGTATGATCTTTGAATCCCATAGTTTGTTGCATATATACTATTTCATTGAGATGGCCATGTAAGAAAGCATTCTTGACATGCAGTTGATTAATATGCCAAGATTTAGACAAAGAAACGCTCAATACAGTTCGAATGGTAGCCGGTTCGACCACCAGGCTAAAAGTCTCTTCACACTCAACTCCAATCTGCTGAGACCTGCCATCACCAACAAGAAGAGCTTTATGCCATTCAAAAGAACCATCAGATTTCATTTTATGCCGACAAAATCCACATAGAATGAATTATATTCATATCAGGTGGACGGGGTACACTCCCACGTCTGATAATTAGAGCATTATATTCATCCAATGTGGCTGATTTCCAATTCGGGTCATTGAGAGCACTCACTGGGTTTCGTGGTAAAGGTGAAACAGATGTGGTAGTGGTAGCACTCAAGTTGAATTGGCGTTTAGGCTTAAAGATCCCATGTTGGCTATGAGTGGCCATACGTTGGGATGGTGGATTTGGTTGGGGCTGTGGTCTTGCGTGTGTGGCTGGGCTTGATGGAAGTGGTGTAATTTGGAGAATGGGAATTGAGTCTCATCGAAAATTACATGCCTCGAAATGATTATTTTTCTGCTCGATAAGTCATAGCATTTATAGCCCCGATGATTAGGAGGATAGCCCAAAAAGACACAAGGTGTAGAACGGGCTTGCAATTTGTTAATGGTAGGGGAAGAAAAGAGAGGGTAACATAGAAACCAAATACCCGAAGGTGAGAGTAAGATGGATTTTTCTGATATAGAATTTGAGTGGGAGATTTGTACCCTAATATCTTATTTGGAAGAATGTTGAGGAGGTAAGTTTCCAGTTGTAAGACATGATGCCAAAAAGAGGGAGGCATGGAAGAATGGGCAAGCAATGTACGAATGATATTATTAATGGACTTTATTTTTCATTCCGCTTTACCATTTTGAGGTGAAGTATGAGCGAAAGAAAACCTAAATTGTATGCCATTTGATTCACATAATTTTCTAAATAGACCATTATCAAACTCCCGCCCATTGTCACATTGAAAGTTTTTTATTTCCCTGTCAAATTGTGTTCGTATGAATGCTTGAAAGGAGTGAAAGATGGAGTAAACCTGTGACTCGTATGAGATTGGAAATGTCCATAAAAAATTACTGTAATTGTCAAGAAAGAAGAGATAATAACGGTGCCCACATGAACTTAAAACAGGAGATGTCCATAAATCATTGTGAACAATATCAAAAGGCATAGTAGTAAAAGATAAAGAGTCACGAAATGACAACTTAATGTGCTTCCCAACGGAACAAGAATGACAAAAAGAGTTACGGGCCTTATTACATTTAATGAAATTGTTACTACAAAGAGAGCGAAGAGTAATATCTCCCAGATGACCTAGGCGAGAATGCCATAAAATAGGAGAAACAACAGCAAAAGCAGAGGGTGTTGTGGCCCAATTTTTAGTGGTGATAGGATAGAGTTCTCCCAAGCTCTCACAACGTATTAGACGCCTCCCTGTGAGACCCTAAATTTTATGAATAAAGATTTAAATTTCTCGAAATATTTTTTTTTGAATATTATGGTGTGGATTTGATATAATGTTATAGTTGTGGGTAATATTTATGATTTTGCAAAGTATGCAAGTTGGTTGGGGAATATTCTTTTTTTCGGAGAATATCCGTACGACGGAAAAATCATTGGTAGACCCCATAATGGAAGTATTGTCGTATTTAGAAAACGACATAATTATCTTTTTATAAAAATAACGGCGAAAGTTTTACCGTTAAATTGTTGAACTACCCGGTAGTAAAAAAAGCAATGTCTACGCTGTGGTTTGCATAGTAGCACACAAAGATTGATTATTGATTCTTACATGAGAAGTCACTCAGTTATACTCAATTATTGCTACAGTAATTGCTGCATCATATCTCTCATATTATTGATTCAATTATTGTCACAGTATCATCTGTATAATATGTTATATTATTAAATCAATAATTGAGAAGACAAAGTTATTCATATTATTATTTGCAATATTGACTGTAAAATCCCAAATTTTACGAATAAAGATTTAATTTTCACAAAATATTTTTTTTTTCAAAATTATGGTGTGGATTTGAGATAATGTTATAGTTGTGGGTAATATTTATAAATTTTACAAAGTTGTTTGACAGTTGTTGGCATGATCATGACCATTAATGAATACACGAATATCCTTGGCCCGTAGTGCATGAATAATTTGTGGTTATGATACTAATGAATATCCTCGTCAGTAGTCTTGTGGATGATGTGGATTATATATTAAGCTGAGTCCCAGCGATAAAAGTGATGAAAAACCTTTTAAATCATTGAAGTTAGTAGATTTTATTCTCTACTTGACTCTTTTAATGGATTGCTTGCTCCGCTGTAGTTAAACTTGATGTCTATTGTATTTTATCAGTTTAACATTGTTGAAGACTAATGATAATTTATTCTGCATTATCTTAGTCATAATATTTTTTACTAGGCTAGTTGAGCTCACCCTTTCTTTCACTGTTCTCTTCAAGAAATGAGAACGTAGCCCGGACTAGTCGGGGAACGGAGTGACGGTCCAGATGACATTAAATAGTGTGACAATAAATATAATGAGGACTCCATTGAGTGTGGATATTGTCTAGATTATAATATTCTTATTAAAACTCTTAGATTATGTTTTGTCGTATTTCACACGACTGTTGTATAATTAAGTTGTATTTGAATTTTGTACCATGTATTTGGCAACTTAAGATGGGTGATGTATACCTATTTTGGGGGCGTTACATTGACAATGTCTAGAAATTCTGTCAAGGAGAGGTTTGGTCACCTAATTGCATGCCAATAAGGAGAAATCCTTATCGGAAAACTCCCTCTTTCCTGGGAACGACCTGGTTGTTAAATATTATGAATTATAATATTAATGATGAATAAGTTAGTATTGATTAAAGATGAAATTGATTGTTCTATTGTGTGGAAATTATTAGTGTTAGTGGAAATCGATATTTATTTCGATAATAATTGATGTCTGGAGGTTATATTGACCAATCGGGTAATTAACCGAATAAATGAACAATTAATTGCTATTGATTCACATGATTATAACTATTTATTCATATGTGTGTACTATTGATTCACATTCATTTACTATTAGGGGAGTTGGTGCAAGATTGATAATACTTGCATGACTAAGTTAAAAATGGGGGTATATGTGAGACCCCAGATTTTATAAATAAAGATTTAAATTTCTTGAAATATTTTTTTTAATATTATGGTGTGGATTTATTATAATGTTATAGTTGTGGGTAATATTTATAAATTCTGCTAAGTATGCAAGTTGTTATAAAATATTCGATTGGTCGGGGAATATTCGCATAACACACAATCATTAGTGGACCCCATAATAGAATTATTATTCGATTGAGAAAACGATAAAATATTTTATAAATAACGACGAGGTGTTATTGTTAAAACTGCTGAACTACCCGGTAGTAAAAGTACAAGAATACTGCTGTGGTTACATAAGTAGACGCCAGATTGATTATCGATGCTTACGTGAGAAGTCACTCGATTATACTCAATTATTGCTACATGAATTGCTACATCATATCCCTCATATTATTGATTCAATTATTGTCAGTATCATCTGCATTATATGTTATATTGTTAAATCAATAATTGAGACGACAAAGTTATTCATATTATTAAATTGCAATATTTACAATGTCTAGAAGTTACATCAAGGAGAGGTTTGGTCACCCAATTGCGCGCCAATAGGGAGAAATCCTTATTGGAAAGCCCCCTCTTTCCTGGGAACAACCTGGTTGCTAAATATTGTGAGTTATAATATTAATAATGAATTAGTTCGTGTTGATTAAAGATGATTTTGATAGTTTCATTGTGTTGGGATTATTTGTGTTAGTAGAAATCGACATATATTCCGATGATAATTGATGTCTAGAGGTTATATTGTTCAATCGGGTATTCGGAGAACTTTTCGTGTAGAGTTACTATTCACGAGTTACTATTCATGAGTTACTATTCACGAGTTACTATTCACGAGTTACTATTCACGAGTTACTATTCACCCGATTACTATTCACTCTAGTATTGTGCATTATGGTATTTGGGTACAATATTATTCCATGAGGAGATGTGCTAATTTTTCAGACCGTTGGTTGAAGTTATATTAGTGAATCAATATGGACCGCTGGTGGAAAGTTATAATAGTGAATTAATATGGATCGCTGGTTTAAAGTTTTAATAGTAAATCAGTATAGACCGTTGCTTTAAGTTTTAATAGTAAAACAATCCGAACCATCCGTTTAAAAAGTAAATCAATCTGCACCGCTTCAGAATTAGTTAATATTCAATCCATTCTTCTATAAATAGAAGCTCATTCCTTCATTATTTCTTCCTAATTCACTGAAACTCTAGAGAGAGAAATTATAGAGAGAAAGAAGAAGAGTATTCTGCTACTTCACTACTTCTATATCCAGTTTCTTTTACGGTAAGGGTGTTATTCTTTCTTATTCATGAAGAGAACTTCTGTTATTCCATTCTTATTTATTCTGTTAGAATAATCTGTATACACGGCATACCCTATACTTGGTGAAATCCTTATATTATTCCATCTTTATTATTCTATTGGCATAACTTTATCTCTACGCCAAGTACCGCATGCATGGTGAAATCCTTATGTTATTCCATTCTTTATTATTCTATTGAATATCACATGCAATGCGCTTTTATGGCAGGACCGGTTCTGCTTTTTTATTATTTTGTTGGAATAACTTTGCTGCATCTAAAGTACCGTATGCATGGTGAAATCCTTATGTTATTCCATTCTTTATTATTACATTAGAATATCCCATCTGCATGCGTTTACTGACCGGGTTCCATAATTTATTATTATTCTGTTTGAATATCCCGTCTCAGACATTTTACGCCGGACTGGTTCCGTATTTATTATTCTCGCTGGAATAACTTCGCTGTCTATCTATCATATGCCCGATTTCTTTTGTGATTCCATTCCTTATTATACTCAGTTGGTTAAAGTTTTGACTTCTATACTCCATGAAATTAGAGGAATATCCTTGATATTTAAGGCTTCATCTAGATATCTTTTCATGGAAATATTCTTCTGAGCATTCTTGAATTTTACTCTACAAAGAAGTATCATGTTGACAATTTGGACGTTATTAGTTCCTGGATAAACTAATTCTTGAACTTGTTTTATTGAATTTATATATCATTGTCATCATCCTCATGTTTATATTTTTTGAAAGTCATCTGTGGCCTGTAGTGCATAGATGGACTTGGTATGGTTATGACCAGGGATTATTCGGTATAATCATGACCGTAATGTTACAAATGATGTGGTAAAAGTCCTCACTGGCCGTAGTGCATTGATGGACAGTTGTTGGCATGATCATGACCATTGATGAATACACGAATATCCTTGGCCCGTAGTGCATGGATAATTTGTGGTCGTGACCCTAATGAATATCCTCGTCAGTAGTGCAAGGATGATGTGGATTATTTGTTAAGTCGAGTCTCAAATGATAAAAGTGATGAAAAACTTTTTAAATCATAAAAGATAGTAGATTTTATTCTCTACTTGACTCTTTTAATGGATTGCTTATTCCGCTGCAGTTAAACTTGTTGTCTATTGTATTGTATCAGTTTAACATTGTTGAAGGCTAATGATAATTTATCCTGCATTATCGTAGTCATAATATTTCTTACTAGGCTAGTTGAGCTCACCCTTTCTTTCATTGTTCTCTTCAGGAAATGAGAACGTAGCAGGGACTAGTCGGGGGACGGAGTGATGGTCCAGATGATAGCATTAGTAGTCCTCACTATTCTATGAAATAGTGTGATAATAATTATAATGAGGACTTATTCTGAGAGTGGATATTGTCTAGAAGACAATATTTGTATTAAAACTCACAGCTTTTGTTGTATATTTAAGATTGTATTTGTATTCTGTACCATGTTTTCTGGCGACCCAAGATGGGTGATGTATACCTATTTTGGGGGCGTCACAGTTGATATCAAAGCTTAGGGATATGATCCTTGGCTAAGATGTGAGATAAGAACTAGGAGGGGAGAGACGGGGAATTCCTTCACTAGTATGATCTACCTAAGTTTATTTGGTATTTAATTGGTCGGTCAGAGTATATGGATAATATGTGATATGTCAATTAACCCTTGTTTTGTGACAGTGTTTGAAAATGGCATCTGAAAATATCTTGGGAGAAGTTCCAAGAGTTGTTCAACGACAAGTACTTTCCCGAAAGTATTCGTCACATGAAGGAGGTGGAATTCATCAAGTTGAAGCGAAACAATATGAGCGTGTCGCAATACGAGGCTAAATTTACGGAGTTATCCCGGTTTGCATCCCATTTGGTCGATAATGAGGAGCGAATGACGCGAATGTTTCTAAGAGGTTTGAAACCCGAGATACATCAATTCATTTCTTATAAACTTTGTTTATATTCAGATATTGTGAATAAGGCTCAGTTATTGGAGCGTGATAATGAGTTAGCACAACCAAAAGGTAACGACCAACAACACGATAATAATCGTACCGGTGGCAACGGCCATCAGAATAATGATAACCATCGTGGGGAAAATTATCATGCCAAGAATGGTAACCACTTCGGTGGTAATCATGTCCAAGATAATAGAAGTGGAAATTTCAAGAAGAGAAGGTCACCTAACCCAATTTTGTCGTGCACCAAAGTCAAGTACAGCTGGGACGGTGGCACCAACGGCGGATACGGATAAAACAAAGTTGGTGGTTTCAGGAAGAGCGTTTTTCGTGACTTCTCAAAAAGCGAGTAACCCGAATGAACTTAGCCCGGGTTAGTTAATTATAAATTCTTGCGAAGTCTATACCTTATAAGATACCGGTTCTACCCATTATTTTATCTCTCTTACTTGCGTTCAACGTTTAAATTTAACTCAGGAGAAGTTAGACTTTGACCTATTGGTTGAAACTTCGCTAGCAGAAACCTTCGTAACCTCCACTGTTTATTAATCTTATTGATTCAAATCGACACTTTCACGTTACCTGTCGATCTTATCTCTTTGAAAAAACTTGCCTTTGATGCGATTTTAGAAATCGATTGGTTAACTACTCATCATGCTTTTCGTAAGGTTGTTAGCTTTTATATTCATATCCAACCTGTTATGCGAATTCAAGCAACCAAACCACTAAAGTCAATCACTGTCATATCAAGCCATAAGTAAAGAGCCCCGATCCTTTCGTTGTTGACTTCCTTATGTGGAATGCACCAAAGCCAAACTTTCTGTAGGCGACGTTATGAATAACGATGGCAAGTTGATAGGTATCAAAGTGATGTACTATCCAAATCTTGGATGAGGGTCATAGATTTGAATGATAATTTTATCGTTAATAAATTTCTTGACGTATTCCTGAAGACTTCTTAGCCTACCCCCAGAGCGTGAAATCGAATTTGTATTGACCCCAGTACAAAACCCATTTCTTAAACCCTCAAATATTTCTGTACTTAAAACGAATGTAACATGCGCCAAAGATGTTGGCTCGAGCTGTTGAAGATTACCATCGTACCATTCAATACCATCGTGGAAAAGCGAACGTGGTAGCTGACGCGTTGAGTAGAAGATCGTATGTGTTTACAAGTGCGAATATACGAACCTACGTGAAGATAACGAATATACGAGTAGAATCGACTTTAATCGATAAAGTTAAAGCCGCTCAAGCTACACACCCGAATCTGATGAATGTGAAGAAGAAGGTTCAAGAGGGAGTTATTCTAGAAGCAAAAGTTGCTGAAGAGAGGAAATCTCAACCCTCGATTTAATTGGCCCATTTGAAATCCTAGACCGAGTAGGAACTGTGACTTATAGGCTCGTTTTACAGCCAAATATGTTGCGTATTCTTAACGTTTATCACATATAGATGTTACGTAAATATGTGGACGACCCGAACCACATTATTAATTTAGAACCGGACGAGATAGCAGAAGATTTAACGTATGAGGAGATACGTGTTAAAATCTCGGATAAGAAGAATCGTATTCAACACTAAAAGGTTATACTTCAAGAGTTAGAATTTGAAGTGAAGTCAAGGTATCCTCACCTGTTCGGCATACCAGGTACGTACGTAAATTTTGAGGGCGAAATTCCATAAGGAGGGGAGATTGTGAGACCCCAGATTTTATAAATAAAGATTTAAATTTCTTGAAATATTTTTTTTTAATATTATGGTGTGGATTTATTATAATGTTATAGTTGTGGGTAATATTTATAAATTCTGCTAAGTATGCAAGTTGTTATAAAATATTCTATTGGTCGGAGAATATTCTTTTTGTCGGGAATATTCGTACAACGGCACAATCATTGGTGGACCCCACAATGGAATTATTGTCGGATTGAGAAAACGACAAAAATATTTTATAAATAACGGCGGAGGTGTTATTGTTAAAATTATTGAACTACCTGGTAGTAAAAGTACAGTAATACGCGTGGTTACATAGTAGCACGCGGTATTGATTATTGATGCTTACGTGAGAAGTCACTCAGTTATACTCAATTATTGCTACAGTAATTGCTACATCATATCCCTCATATTATTGATTCAATTATTGTCAGTATCATCTGCATTATATGTTATATTGTTAAATCAATAATTGAGACGACAAAGTTATTCATATTATTAAATTACAATATTTACAATGTCTAGAAGTTCTGTCAAGGAGAGGTTTGGTCACCTAATTGCGCGCCAATAGGGAGAAATCCTTATTGAAAGCCCCTCTTTCTCGGGAACAACTTTGTCATAAATATTGTGAGTTATAATATTAATAATGAATAAGTTCGTGTTGATTAAAGATGATTTTGATAGTTTCATTGTGTTGGGATTATTTGTGTTAGTAGAAATCAACATATATTCAGATGATAATTGATGTCTAGAGGTTATATTGTTCAATCGAATTATTCAGAGAACTTTTCGTTTAGAGTTACTATTCACGAGTTACTATTCATGAGTTACTATTCACGAAGTTCTATTCACGAAGTTACTATTCACGAAGTTACTATTCACCCATTACTATTCACTCTAGTATTGTGCATTATGGTATTTGGGTACAATATTATTCCATGAGGAGATGTGCTAATTTTTCAGACCGTTGGTTGAAGTTATATTAGTGAATCAATATGGACCGCTGGTGGAAAGTTATAATAGTGAATTAATATGGATCGCTGGTTTAAAGTTTTAATAGTAAATCAGTATAGACCGTTGCTTTAAGTTTTAATAGTAAAACAATCCGAACCGTCCGTTTAAAAGTAAATCAATCTAGACCGTTCAGGAATTAGTTAATATTCAATCCATTCTTCTATAAATAGAAGCTCATTCCTTCATTATTTCTTCCTAATTCACTGAAACTCTAGAGAGAGAAATTATAGAGAGAAAGAAGAAGAGAATTCTGCTACTTCACTACTTCTATATCCAGTTTCTTTTACGGTAAGGGTGTTATTCTTTCTTATTCATGAAGAGAACTTCTGTTATTCCATTCTTATTTATTCTGTTAGAATAATCTGTATACACGGCATACCCTATACTTGGTGAAATCCTTATATTATTCCATCTTTATTATTCTATCAAGCATAACTCCTGCTACATGCAAGTATCGCATGCATGGTGAAAAACTTACGTTATTCCATTCTTTATTATTTTGTTGGAATATCCTATTCATGCGTTTTTACGCCTGACCGGTTCCGCTTTATTATTATTCTATTGAATAACTCCGTCTATGCTTGTAATACCGCATGCATGGTGAAATCCTTATGTTATTCCATTCTTTATTATTCATTGAATATCCTCATGCATGCGTTTTTGCCGGACTCAGTTCCATATATATTATTCTGTTGGAATATCCTGCTCAGATGCTTTTCTGGGACTTAGATTCCGTTCCGTATTTATTATTCTGTTAGAATAACCTGCATGTGCTATCTATCACATGCCTGGTGATTTCTTTTGTTATTCCATTCCTTATTATACTCAGTTGGTTAAAGTTTTGACTTCTATACTCCATGAAATTAGTGGAATATCCTTGATATTTGCGCTTCATCCAGTATCTTTTCATGGAAATATTCTTCTGAGCATTCTTGAATTTTACTCTACAAAGAAGTATCATGTTGACAATTTGGACGTTATTAGTTCCTGGATAAACTAATTCTTGAACTTGTTTTATTGAATTTATATATCATTGTCATCATCCTCATGTTTATATTTTTTGAAAGTCATCTGTGGCCTGTAGTGCATAGATGGACTTGGTATGATTATGATCAGGGATTATTCGGTATAATCATGACCTTAATATTATAAATGATGTGGTAAAAGTCCTCATTGGCCGTAGTGCATTGATGGACAGTTGTTGGCATGATCATGATCATTGATGAATACACGAATATCCTTGGCCCGTAGTGCATGGATAATTTGTGGTCGTGAACCTAATGAATATCCTCGGCAGAGTCTGCGGGGATGATGTGGATTATTTATTAAGTTTTGAGTCTAGCGATAAAAGTGATGAAAAACTTTTTAAATCATAAAAGATAGTAGATTTTATTCTCTCGTGACTTTTAATGGATTGCTTATTCCTTTGCAGCTAAACTTGTTGTCTATTGTATTTTATCGCTTTAACATTGTTGAAGGCTAATGATAATTTATCCTGCATTATCTTAGTCATAATATTTCTTCTTTGGGCTAGTTGAGCTCACCCTTTCTTTCACCGTTCTCTTGGTGAAATGAGAACGTAGCGAGGGACTAATCGGGGACCTGAGTGATGGTCCGGATGATAGCATTAGTAGTCCTCACTATTCTATGAAATAGTGTGATAATAATTATAATGAGGACTTATTCTGAGAGTGGATATTGTCTAGAAGATCATATTTGTATTAAAACTCACAGCTTTTGTTTTATATTTAAGATTGTATTTGTATTCTTTACCATGTTTTCTGGCGACCCAAAATGGGTGATGTATACCTATTTTGGGGGCGTCACAGTATAGATGGAGGTACTATACTGTAATTCGTACTTTCACATGTCTAGAACTATTTATTCACATGATTTACTATTAATTCACATGATTTACTATTAGGGGAGATGGTGCAAGTTTGATAATACTTGCAGGACTAAATTAAAAATAAAGGAAAAGAGGAAGATATTATACTGTAATATTTCGAGCCCCAAAATGTATAATTATTGAAACTATATTTTTCTATAAATAAAAGCTCATTCTTACTTCATTTCTCACCAATTCACTAAAGCTATAGAGCAATTATTATAGAGAGAAATTATAGAGAGAAACAAGAAGAGAAGTCTGCTACCTCACTATTTCAAAGATCCGCCTCTTCTTTTGAGGTAAGGGATATTATTCTTTCGTATTCATGAAGAGAGTTATTTTCTTTCAATACTGTAGAGGTTGTTATTCCATTCTTTATAATTATGTTGAATAACCTATCTATGCGGCAAGTACTGCATACATGGTGAAATTCTTCATTATTCCATTCTTTATTATTCATTGGAATAACTTTGTCTCTATGATCTATCGCATGCATGGTGAATTCGTTGTTATTCCATTCTTTATTATTCATTGGAATATCCATGCATGTAGAATACGCATGACCGGTTCCATTCTTTATTATTCTCGTTGGAATATCCTCATGCATGCGGATTCACGCACGACACAGTTCCATTCTTTATTATTACATTGGGAATAACCTCGTGCATGCGTTCATCGCATGCATGGTGAATTCTTTTGTTATTCCATTCTTTATCATTTTGTTGGAATAACCTGTCTATATGGATTACCGCATACATGGTGAATGATCCTTTGTATTCATTCTTTATTAAATTGTGAAAATGATCTGTCTACGTGGATTACCGCATGACGGGTGAAAATCCATTTGCAGTTTCGTATATTCTATTATACTCATCTGGGATATCATTTCTTTTGTACTCGTCATGAAATATCATTTTCTTTGGTATTTTTCTGTTACGAGTTACTATTTATGGGTTACTATTCACCCGGTTACTATTCACTCTAGTATTATTCACTTGGGTATTCAGGGAACTTTTGGTGCCAGAGTACTATTCACGGGTTACTATTCACCCGATTACTATTCACTCTAGTATCATTCACTCGGGTATTTGGGGTACTTTTCATGTCGGGGTACTATTCACGGGGTACTATTTACCCGAAAAATATATTTTTTTCTGTCCAAATTATTTTTGGTACATGAATATTATTCTTGAATTTTACTCTACAAAGCAGTATCATGTTGACAATTTGGATATTTTTAAACTCTGGATAAATTTAAAGTCTTTAATATTTATCCTTGATTTCGTTGGATTTGATTTCGTTTGATTATTGCTTATATCATTGTCATCATCCTCATGTTTATATTGTGATGAAAGTCATCTTTGGCTTACGTGCATAGATGGACTTGGTATGATTATGACCAGGGATTATTCGGTATAATCATGACTATAATGATTATTCGGTAGAATTTCCTGTCCTACTCCCAAACTGTGATATTGAATTTTGTATCAACTTTGAACCCGGTACAAAACCCATTTTCAAAACCCCATATCAAATGGCTCCTATTGAATTTCAGGAGTTAAAAACCTAACTACAGGAGTTGGTACCCTAGCCTCTATCTGGTGACTTTCTTTGTGGAATGCACTGAAGCCAGACTCTCCGTAGGGTACGCCATATTCGTGTGGTGGTAAACTGATAGGTGGCTTTGTGACGTGCTATCCAAGATTGGGATATAAGTCATAGTTAAGAGTAACCTAAGTCAATAATCAAAATACGTAGCTTTTTAGGCTTAGTTGGTTATTATCGGAGATTCGTGGAAAGATTTTCTCGAATCGCTATTCCATTAACTCAGCTGACTCGTAGAGATACAAAATTCGAATGGAGCAAGGAATGTGGAAAGAGCTTCGAAGAACTCAAGAGGAGACTTATTTCGGCACATGTTCTGACCATACCATCCTGGAAAAGCGAACGTGGTAGCTGACGTGTTGAGTAGAAGATCGATATATCTGAGTACGAAAAGCGATATTGTCAAAACCCATTTTGTATAACTTACAAATGATAGAGATAGAGTTAAAGAATCTAGGGACCCACGTGATGATATACGAGTAGAATCGACTTTAATCTATAAAGTTAAAATCGCTCAAGCTACATATCAGAGCTGATGAATATGAAGAAGGAGGTGAAAGAAGTTGTTATTCCAAAAGAAAGAATTGGCGCTGTGAGGAAAGATCAAACCTTCGATTTATTGGTCCATTTGAAATCCTCGATCGAATAGGAACTGTGACCTATAGACTCAATTTACCGCCAAGTATGTCACGTGTTCATAACGTTTTTCACGTATCAATGTTACGAAAATATGTGGACGACCCGAATCACGTTATTGAGTTAGAATCAGACGAAATAGCCGAAGATTTAACGTACGAGGAGGTACCTTTCAAGATCTTGGATAGGAAGGAGCATGTCCTACGCACAAAGGTCATACTACAAGTTAAAGTTTTGTGGAGGAACCATGCTATTGAAGAAATGACCTGGGAGTTGGAATCAGAAATGAAAGCGAGGTACCCTCACCTTTTCGAAACACCAGGTACGTACGTCAATTTCAAGGACGAAATTTCATAAGGAGGGGAGGTTGTAAGACCCCAACTTATTATAAATGAAATTGAATTTTCTCTATTTATTATTTTGAAATAGTAAGGATTGATTTGATTAATGTGGTTAGTTATGGGTAAAATTCGCAAATATCTTAAATAAGAAAGTGGTTATAAAATATTCATTGTTGTCGGGGAATATTCGTTTGGTCGTGGAATATTCCTGCTGTCGGGGAAAATTCGTACGATGGCGCAGCCTTTTGTGGGCCTCATAACAAAAAGCGATTAGATAAAGAAAACGACAAGCATAAGTTTTTATAAATAACGGCATAGTTGTAAGACCCCGAAGAGGGGTTGAATAAGTGTTATCTTTGTTGGAATACCCTGGTTAAAACACGATGTCGTGTTGTTGCACAATAACACACGATGTTACACCAATTATTGATTCTTACGTAAGAAAGTTTGAATTCGGATAAGGCACACTTAGAAGAGGGGGGGGGGGGGGTTGAATAAGTGTGGATACAAATTATGACCAATTTAAAACATCAAACTAAATTATTGAATGTAGGCTAATATATTGATGAATGCAGCTTGCTGAATGAATATGGTCTATTAAATTGAATTTTTTTAAAGAAAATATCTTGTTGTTTTTATAAGTTAAATGGAATATTTAATGTTAACAAAAATTCTCACGATGAAACAAATAATTAATTATGTTTATTTAGCAAATCAATTAACTTGAGTGATATTAAGTTAAAGCAAGTAATAAGAATAACACCAAGATTTTTTACGTGGTTCAGCTATTACCCTCTATAATAATAGCCTAGTCCACGTCCAATACCAACTAGTATTGGAGACTCACTTTTATTTCTTTAAAGACTCTTGTTACAAATCAGATTCTATAAAATTGAATTACAATAATTCACTTGAGCACTTTTGCTCCTTGTGCACCAATGCACCCCTTAAGCACCTATGCTTCCTTGAACCTGTTTGTAAACAAACCTTAATCCACCTGGATTAAATTCTCTTAGACAACACTTAGTCTAAACAAAAATAAGATTGTAATAGAGGTCTAATGATCAAAGCAAATAAACAATTTAACAATGCAAGGCTCAACTAATGAATGCAATGATCAAGTAGAAAGAGTAAATGATATCACCAATATTATACCCACGAAAATTTCTGAAAATATCAATTTATCAACAACTCAAAATTTGCACCAAGAATAGAATAGCTTCCAAAATATGTGAGTGCAATAATTAATTCAAGTGATGTAAGTGTTGTATTTTCTACTGTAATCAATTCTTCTTTTTATAGCCCAGAAAACAACCGTTGTGAAATAACAAATATTTCCGTTGCCAATTTTGTTCCGTTAGAACCAACAGATTCAAAGAGATAAATAGCATTCCAATATTATTCCTGTTTGAAAAATAATTACGTTGCCACAGAAATAACAAATTCAATTGACTTCAGATATTTAGAAGAAGCTGAACTCTATCAGTATTTAACTAGAGAGAGACTAAGTCACATAAATAACTCAATAGGCTTAAGTCTTATCCAACACCTCTAGTAATTATGATTTCATAAAGTCTGCCACCACTAATATAGCAACCGAAGCAAGGAATAACATTTAAAATAGGAGAGAGATATGAACCAAATATTCAAGATAATGATTATCTTACATTTCCAAGATATACATGTAACTCAACTTTTGAGAGTAATCATATCTTTGCCAACACACTCCAACAACTTTTAATCTTCCAAAATATCAGTACATAGAAAAAATAATTCGAAAAATACTTTCTATGCATATATAAATACTAGCCATGTAAAATAAATTCTCTTAAAAATGTTTAACCATGTACAAATTATTTAACCATAATCTGGACAATAAACTAATTTCCTTTTTATACATGCATATAAATACTAACCAACTTGGCAATGTAACATAATTTAAGCATGCCAAAAATATTTAATTTAATGCACAAACAATATGTCCTAGAGCCTTGTATTGAAAAATCAAATATTTGCAATGACCTTACATATTTTTCTTAGGACTCAAAACGTCTTCATTCTTTTTGAATAATCTATCAAACAATTCTTGAAACAATTTTTTGAAATTCATAATGAAGACTTTAGTACCAATGAACAAGTCGTCATTAAAACATTAGGTTAGAACATGATATAATCAACATTCTCCCCCTTTTTGATGATGACAACATAACTGAAAACTCCCCCTAAATTCATGCATATAACTTGTATATAACTTATTTCAGGAAAAATTTCGTACGACCTGCATATGTTAGTATTATATCAAATAATAATGTAATTCAACACAGATTATAATATTAACTAAATAAAACCAAAACCATCAGTCTTAATATGCAGCAAACAAACGAAACCATCATCAGTCTTAATCATCCAGGCAAACATTGTAAGACCCCAACTTTTTATAAATAATATTGAATTTTCCTCCAATTATTATTTTAAAATAAAAAGGTGTTAATTTGATATAGTATTTTGGTTATGGGTGAAATGTGCAAATTTTGCAAAATAAGAAAGTTGTTATAAAATATTCATTTTTTTGTAGGGGAATATTCGTTTAGTCGTGGAATATTCTTGTTGTCGGGGAATATTCGTACGACGGCGCAGCCATTCGTGGGCCTCATAACAGAATAACTGTCGGATGAAGAAAACGACAAGTTTGAATTTTTATAAATAACGACGTAATTGTTACCGTTAACACTGTTGGAATACCCGGTGGTTAAAATATAATAATACGCGTGGTTGCACAGTAGCACACGGTATTGCACTGTATGGTTGAATTATTGATTCTTACGTAAGAAGGCACTACTCAATAATTGTAACAGTAATTACTTTTCAATATTTTATTTTATTGATTCAATAGTTGCTGTGTTGATATTTTATATTATTGTTGTTTTAATAATTGTCACTGCACAGTATTTCCCATTATCAGATAAATAATTCATATTATTTGAATAATATTATTAGATAACATTATTGTCAATGTCTAGAAAGTTCTGTCTAAGGAGAGATTTGGTCACCTAATTGCGCGCCAGTAAGGAGAAATCCTTATCGGAAAGCCCCTCTTTCACAGGGAGCGGCTGGTTGTCATAATTATGATTACGTAATATTATTTGTGAATAATTAATTATTGATTTATATGATAAGGAAATATTTATTTGATGTGGATATAAATGATGGAATTATTTATTTTATGTGGTTATAATTTAAGGATTTAATGTTGAGGTGTTTTATCTGTATTTTTGTCGGAATGGAGGTATTAAAAATTAAATCAGTATTTTTACGATATATTGCGTGAGTTATAATTTTTAATCCGACCGTTGGATCATTGTGATTTTTGGATATGTTATACATATATAAGTTGAATATATTTCCACAAATTTTGAACCGTTAAAAATGAACGAATGATTTGTTATGAATTTGAAGAGGTGGCTGATTCGAAAAGTAGGTTTATAAATGATTTTGGTGGAAAATTCTAGAATTGAGTGGGCCCCACTTGTGGTTGGTGAAGAAATGTGCTGAATTGAATTTCAAATGTGGTGGGTAGCAATAGTAGCAGGTAAAGCCATCAGGTAGCAGGTCAAGTCTGCTTCGGCGTGCTAACATTTTCCTATAAATAGAGGGCTAAGTTAGAATTAAAAATCACACTAGAAACAAAGTTTTCTCTCTTTCTCTCTCTATATTATCGAGCGTATTCTTGTGAGTATACTTTGAGTGTTGCTATACGGTGCAAGGTTCTGTCAGCACTATACCCAAAATTCAGTCAGAAGTACGGTTATTTTGAGGTAAGGGATGTTATTTTCTTCTTAAATGATATTATTTTCTTCAATATCATTATGCCGAAGTATTGATCTGAACTTTTAATCAAATTTAGAACTTTTTGTGTCGGGGTTACTATTCACGTATACGACACTATTCACAAATACGACACTACTCACCGAAAAATGAAATTTTCTCTTTTTCTTTCCGATGTCTTTTATGGTTACTATCTTTGATTGTATCCATGTTTTGATCTTTATTTTTGAATTCTACTTCACACTTGGTTATTATGGAGTATTATTGAATTTGGATAAACCGAAATACGAATCCCTAATATTTGTCCTTCTGTCTCACTGGATTCGTTCTCTAAAATATTTTTTATCATCCCCAGTCCTTAATGGTGATACTTGATGAATATCTTTGGCCTGTAATGCAAAGATGAATGATTACCTAATGAATATCTTTGGCTCGTAGTGCAAAGATGAACAGGTGTTGAGATGAACATGACCAACTAGTGATACAAATGAATATCTTTGGCCCGTAGTGCAAAGATGTATATTGATTGATGTTACAGGGATAAAATATTGATGATGGACTTTTAAATTAATAGATGATAGTATATTTCATTCTCTACTTAACTCTTCTAATGAATTATTGTTTCCGCTGCAGTTGTTGATCTAAAACTTGTTGTCTATTGTACTTTATCAGATTTTCCCTGTTGAAGACTAAGGATAATTTGTTGTATATTATCTTAGTCATAACATTCTTTACTGGGCTAGTTGAGCTCACCCTTTTCCTTTTTGTTCCATTTTTCTTCTCAGGAGGTGAGAACATAGCAGGATCTAGCCGGGGTATGTAGTGATGATTCAAGATAGCTGTTTTAGTAGTCCTCACTATTTTGTAAAATAGTGCATCAATAATTGTAATGAGGACTTTATTTAGGTGTGAATATTGTCTAGAAGACAATATTGTATTTAAACTCACAGTATGTGTTGTCGTATTTTGCACGACAATTGTATTTAATAAAGTTGTAGTTGTTTTTCTGTACCATGTATTTGGCAACTCAGAATGGGTGTTGTATACCTATTTTGGGGGCGTCACAGTTGGTATCAAAGCTTAGGGATATGGTCTCTAGCGAAGAACGGGGAATAGAACTAGGAGGGGAGAGATGAGTAAATCCTTCACTAGTGTGTCCTACCTAAGCTTAGTGATGGTCAGTAATAATATAGGGATATTATGTGATAGGTTAATTTGTTTAATTAACCCTTGTTTTATGACATTTTTTAAGAATGGCAGCTGAGAACGTTAACAATGGAGTGAATGAGATCGTGGAAACACCTTTAGTCACCTACCAGGATAATGTGATGGCAGGCGAAGAAGGAATTAGAGATATCCATGTGATGAGTGAAGAATTGATAGTTGCACCCGAGATAGTCGCAGAGGTAACAGCTGAGAGTGAGGAAGAAGAGGTTCCTGAGAAGAATTTATTAGAGGTATTTTATGATCAAAATTTAGAATTGCAAAATCGTATTCATGAATTAGAAGAAGCAAATTTGAAGAACTAAGAAGGTGGTCAGTGGAGCAAAAGGATGCTACGATTCAAGCTTGTGTTACCCGATATGTGATGCTTGAACAGAAGCACTCTTTGGCAGAGTATAATATGATAAAGCTAGAATCTGAGCTGAAAGAAGAAATAACTAAACGAGTGAGAATGAGTGATGCATTGGTAAAAGCCGCACGACGCGTTGATATTGTGGAAATAGATGTCCGATCAAAGAAGAGAAGATTTAACGATGATGAGAAGACGTTGACAGCAGCACCAGCACCAGCACCAGCAACAAATTCTAGAGGAGGAGAACGACCGCCAGTTAGATGCTACAGATGCGGAGAAGAGGGACATATAAGTCCAAATTGTTCACAGCCTTCTAAGGTATGTTTTAGTTGTGGAAAAGACGGTCACATAGCTCAATTTTGTCCTGTAGTGAAATCAAGTCCAGCTGGGACGGTGGCACCAGAGGCAGATACGGACAAAACAAAGTCGACAGTTTCTGGAAGAGCGTTTGTCGTAACTGCCCAAAATGCGAGGAACCCGAATGAAGGTATCACGCGTTAGTTAATTATAAAATCTTGCGAAGTCTATACCCTGTTAGATACCGGTTCTACTCATTCTTCTATCTCCTCTACTTGTGCACAACGTTTAAACTTGACTCCGAAGAAATTAAACTTTGACTTATGTGTGGAGACTCCGTTAGGAGAAACTTTTATCATATCCACTGTTTATAAATCTTGTTTGATCCAAGTTGGCACAATCACATTACCTGTTGATCTTATCTCTTTAAAGATACTTGCATTTGACGTGATTTTAGGGATTGATAGGTTAACTACTAATCATGCCAAAATTGGTTGTTTTCGTAAGGTTGTTAGTTTTTATATTCCTAAGCAACTTGTTATTCGAATTCAAGCAATCAAACCATTGAAGTCAAACATTTTCATATCAAGCCATAAAGCCATTCGTTTATTGAAAAACGGATGTCAAGCTTTCTTAGCCCATGTCATGGACTTGAACAAAAATACGTCAGATTTGAATAATATTTATGTTGTTAGTAAATCTCCTGACGTATTTCTTGAAGAATTTCCTGGCATATCCCCAGAGTATGATATTGAATTTTGTATCAACTTTGAACCCGATACAAAACTCATTTCTAAAATCTCATATCGAATGGCTCCTATTAAACTTCAGGAGTTAAAAACCAAAGTACAAGAGTTGGTACTCGAGCCTCTATCTGGTGACTTCCTTTGTGGAATGCATTAAAGCCAGACTATCCGTAGAGGACGCTATATTGGTGTGGTGATAAAACGATAGGTGCCATTCTGACGTCCTATCCAAGATTGGGATATGAGTCACAGTTGAGAGCAACCTAAGTCATTAATCGAAATATCTAGCTTTCTAGGCTTAGCTGGTTACTATCGGAGATTCGTGGAAGGATTTTCTCAAATCGCTACTCCATTAAATTAGTTGACTCAGAAAGATACAAAATTTGTATGGGGCGAGGAATACGAGAAGAATTTTCAAGAGCTTAAGAGGCGACTCATTTTGGCACATATTCTGACCATACCATCTTAGAAAAGCGAACGTGGTAGCTGACACGTTGAGTAGAAGATCGTACGCGAGTATGAGTGCGATATTGTTGAACACAAAGACCTATTTTGTATAATTTACAAATGATAGAGATAAAGTTAAAGACTCTAGGGACCCACGTGATGACATACGAGTAGAATCGACTTTAATCGATAACGTTAAAACCGATCAAGCTACACACCTGAGTCAAATATAAAGAAGAAGGTGCGAAAGGCGTTATTCTGTAAGTAAGAGTCGATGAAGAGAAGAAAGCTCAAACCTTCGATTTATTTGAAATCCTTGATCGAGTAGGAACTGTGGCCTACAGACTTGCCTTAACGCTAAGTATGTCGCGTGTTCATAACATTTTTCACGTATCAATGTTATGTAAATATGTGGACGACCCAAACCACATTATTGCATTAGAACCAGACGAGATAGCCGAAGATTTAACGTACGAGAAGGTACCTGTCAAGATCTTGGATAGGAAAGAGCATGTCCTACGCACAAAGGTTATATGTAAGACCCCAGCTTTTATAAATAAAGATGAATTTTCTATAAATATTATTTTTGAATATTATGGAATAAATTTGATATAATGTTATAGTTGTGGGTAATATTTATAAATTTTGCAAAAGTAAGCAAGTTGTTATAAAATATTAGTTTGGTCGGGGAATATTCTTTTGTCGGGAATATTAAATGCGACGGCTCAATCATTAGTGGACCTGGCGGAAGTATTGTCGTAGTTAGAAAACGACAAAATTATCTTTCTATAAAAATAACTACAGAGGTGTTACTGTTAAAAGCTGTTGAACTACCCTAGTAAAAGTACAAAGAATGTCTGGCGTGGTTGCATAGTAGCACACGGTATTGATTATTGATGCTTACGTGAGAAGTCACTTAGCTATATTCAATTATTACTCTACGCTTATTCTTTGCATCATATCTCTTATATTATTGATTCAATTATTGTCACGAGATCATCTCATATAATATGTTATATTATTAATTGAGACGACAAGTTATAAATGATTAATAATTTTTGAAAGATTAAATATGTGTTGATTAAAAATAAAATGATTTGTGGTAATATTTATTCAATCCTTGATGTATATAAAGAGTCCATTATGAGACGCGTTTGTGGTAAGTTTGATTATTTTATGGGGGCCCATATGTCATCATCTAAGAGTCTCTTCACGATAGTATTTACCTTTGTGAATAGTAATTACCTTTGTGAATAGTAATTACCTTCGTCGATAGTATTTACCTTTGTGAATAGTAATTACCTTTGTGAATAAGAATTACCTTCGTCGATAGTATTTACCTTCGTCAATAGTATTTACCTTCGTCGATAGTAATTACCTTCTTCAATAGTATTTACCTTCGTCGATAGTAATTACCTTCCTCAATAGTAATTACCCCTTCATGAAATAGTAGTTGTCCTTGATATTACCAAGAGTTAAGCGCTTCTTGATTGTTCCAAGGTTAATTACCCCTTCATGAAATAGTAGTTGTCTCTTTAATATTACCAAGAGTCATTTTGACCCTTCGTTAAGACTAAGAGCCACCCTCGCTTTTTCTATAAATAGAAAGCTCATTCCTTCATTATTTCTTACTTAATTCATTGAAACTCTGTAGAGAGAAACTATAGAGAAAGAAGAAAAGTATTCGCTACTTCATTTTTCCAATATTCAGTTCTTCTAAGGTAAGGGTATTATTTGTTGTACAAGTAAGGTGTTATTCTTTCTTGTTCATGAAGAGAACTTCATTATTCCATTCTTTATTATTACATTGGAATAACTTTTGTATCTGTGGCATACCCTATACTTGGTGAAATCCTCTCTTATTCCATTCTTTATTATTACATTTGAAATAACTCAGATATCTGCGGCATACCCTATACATAATCTGTATAATGGTTTTACCCTATACTTGGTGACATTCTTCTATTATTCTCTTTTATTATTTTGTTGGAACATCATCGTCTCATGTGTTTTACACCTTGTTTGTTCCGCCTTTTTATTATTCTGTTGGAACATCCATGCATGTGTGTTTTACACCCACTGGTTCCGCCTTTTATCATTCTGTTGGAATATCCTATCTGTGTGTTTTACATCGGATCTCGTTCCATCTTTATTATTCTGTTGGAACATCACATCGGTGTGAATTTCACGACACTTTGTTCCGTTATTATTATTCAGTTGGAATAACCTGTCTATGCAAAGTACCGCATGCATGGTGATTTCTTTTGTTATTCCATCTTTATTATACCCAGTTGGTTAAAACTTTGGCTTCTATACTCCATGAATTTAGTGGAATATCCTTGATATTTGCGCTTCATCCAATATTTTTAATGAAAATATTTTTCCGAGCATTCTTGAATTTTACTCTACAAAGCGAAGATCATGTTGACAATTTGGGCGTTATTAGTTCTGAATAAATTAATTAGTGAACTTGTTTTATTGAATTATTATGTCATTGTCATCATCCTCATGTTATATTATGTTATCTTTGGCTTACGTGCATAGATGAACTTAGTATGATTATGACCGAGGATCATTCGGTATAATCATGGCATGATATAAATGATGTGACAAAAGTCCTCGGTGGCTTAATGCGATGATGGATAGTTTTGGTATGATTATTACGGGGGTGATTCGGTATAGTCATGACCATTGATAATTTGATGAAAATCCTTGACCGAGGTACGAGGGATGATTAGATATTGTGGTTTATTCATTAAACTGAGTCTTAGTGATAAAAATTGATGAAAACCTTTTAAAACCTAAAAGATAGTAGACTTTATTTTCTACTTGACTCTTTTAATGGATTGCATATTCCGCTACTGCTTAAACCGGTTGTCTCATTGTATTTTATCAGTTTAACATTGTTGAAGACTATTGATAATTTATTCTGCATTATCTTAGTTATAATATTTCTTACTGGGCTAGTTGAGCTCACCCTTTCTTTCACTATTTTCTTCAGGAAATGAGAATATAGTTGGGACGAGTCGGGGAAAAGAGTGATGGTCCCGAAGATAGCATTAGTAGTCCTCACTATTCTGTTAAATAGTGTGACAATAAATGTAATGAGGACTCCTTGAGTATGGATATTGTTTAAATGACAATATTCCTATTAGAACTCTCAGTTTATGTATTGTCATATGTTATATGACAGATGTATAATTAAGTTTGTATTTGAATTTATGTACCATGTAAGTGGCGACTCAAAATTGGGTGATGAATACCTAATTTTGGGGGCGTCACAGTTGGTATCAGAGCTTAGGGATATGATCCCTGGCTAAGATATGAGAATAGTACTAGGAGGGGAGAAACGGGGGATACCTTCGCTAGTATGACCTACCTAAGTTTATGTGCTATTTTATTGGTCGGTCAGAATATAGAGATAATTTGTTACATATCAATTAACCTTTTGTTTTGTGGCAGTATCTGAAAATGACATCTGAGAATGTTGAGAATAGCAATGGAGCACAGGCGATCGTTGATTCACCACATCAATAATCAGGATAATCTGCATCAGGAAGGAGATAATCCTCATGCAAACAACAACACTGACCAAATGATGAATGATCAAATGTTCAGAGGCTTTATGCAATTTATGCAACAAAGAAAGAGAGCGACTCTGCCCAAAACGTGGGTGGAAACACGGAAAACTCTCGGGCGGTCACCGCTAAACAATTCAAGGAGCTGGGACCACCGGAGTTTAAGGGAGAGCCAAAACCACTTCTGGCGGAAGCATGGATAAAGCAGATTACCAAGATATTTGATGTCTTGGGATGTTCCGAGGAGCAAAGGTTCCTTTGCCGCCTTTATATTCTTGCGGAGAGGCGATTCATCGTGGGAATCGGTAAACGTTCTTAACTCATTGTCTTCAAGATATCTTTGTTAGGTTTGTAATATTCAAGAACGCAATCAAATTGCATAAATTAGCGGAAACGTGGAAAATTAGAGTTTAAAAATTTTACAAACCATATACCCTTGATCACCCTTTATGCACAATTATTAATTAAACGAAAAGATAACGAATAAGAATCATACCCTTGAAGATCGAGCTTCCTCGTGTACAAGTTCACCTCCAACCTTTTCGCGTTCAACTTGAATCCACCGGGTTTGGTTCCTTCCTTTGATCAACGTTAGCCACCCAAGTGTTTGGCCTCTGAGGTGATCCACCAAGGAATAATAAAGTTTCAAGAAAATGGGTGGTTGGGCTAAAACCCTAGTTTTTCTATATCTCATAGAAAAAGAGCGTACTCTCCAACTCTTTGAATAACGATATATCGATATCCGATATAAGACTCCTCTTATAAAGATATCAAGTAACCCTATTAAAATAAGGTATTTTTAATTAAACTCTTTTAATTAAATGAGCTCCCCTAATCTTATTAGGGATAATTAATTAAACTCCTTTAATTAATTTTCCTCCTAATCCTAATAGGAATAAATGAGAGTACTTATATTAAATTAATTCCTAAACTCTTTTAGAAATTAAAATAATAATAATTGTAATAATATTAAAAAGACTCCTCTTATTAATTTATATTTAATATTTCTAAAATATTAAATAATAAATATTAACCTATTTAATTTATTCTATCACCATAGATTAAATTAAATATACTTAACATATTATTACGATTATGCCATTAACTTCTTAAATAATTATTCTTCCTTTTATGGTGTGACCCTTTAGGTTCTCCATATTAAACCGGTTGTGAATAAATCAATTAGAACAATTCTAATCTTATTTAAATAAATAAATTAAATAATTAATTTATTTAAATAAATAATATTTATTCTACAATAGGGATAAGCCTCCCAGCGATCAACGACTTTCCGGATAATATAGATTTCAACATTAATCATAAAAGAACCTTTGAGTAAATAGTTCTTGATGCAATTCAATCCTTCCACCATCTGATGTCCCAATTAAATATAAGACATGAAATTACACAAGTCTTATTTTATTTAATTATATGTATTTCGATCCTTAAATGCACAACACCAAATAATGCAAATTAGAAACTCCTTTCTAATTTCATTCTGCCTTGGCCAAGGACTACCGGGTTGTCATTTATCGAATCACATAGGACATTTCTCTTCTTTTAGTAGAAGTGGTAGATTTTTTATTGATCATATATTATCTCCATGTACAACTTGTTATACCCAAGCATACCCTTTGATATACCCTAAGGGTCTTAAGGAATAAGTCAAAGTATAACTCATCATACACAAGATACTATGATGATCTCAAGTCCAAGGATCACTTGTACTACTATCACTACAGGAATTCCTATTGACAGGCAAGTAAAACTCCATTAGGTATTCCTTAGCGAGCCACGTTCAGTGAACTTATTCTCTAATAAGCACCGCATGCATGGTGATTTCTTTT
This sequence comes from Panax quinquefolius, assembly GCA_020205615.1. Classification (NCBI taxonomy): domain Eukaryota; kingdom Viridiplantae; phylum Streptophyta; class Magnoliopsida; order Apiales; family Araliaceae; genus Panax; species Panax quinquefolius. The sequence continues at coordinate 864,573 of CM035174.1, read as the reverse complement.
GTTATTCCATTCTTTATTTTACCCAGTTGGTTAAAACTTTGGCTTCTATACTCCATGAATTTAGTGGAATATCTTTGATATTTGCGCTTCATCCAGTATTTTTAATGAAAATATTTTTCTGAGCATTCTTGAATTTTACTCTACAAAGCAGTATCATGTTGACAATTTGGACATTATTAGTTCTTGAATAAATTAATTCGTGAACTTGTTTTATTGAATTATTATGTCATTGTCATCATCCTCATGTTATATTATGTTATCTTTGGCTTACCTGCATTGATGAACGTAGTATGATTATGACCGAGGATCATTCGGTATAATCATGGCATGATATAAATGATGTGACAAAAGTCCTCGATGGCTTTATAATGCAATGATGGATAGTTTTGGTATGATTATTACCGGGGGTGATTCGGTATAGTTATGACCATTGATAATTTGATGAAAATCCTTGACCGAGAATACGAGGATGATTAGATATTGTGGTTTATTCATTAAACTGAGTCTTAGTGATAAAAATTGATGAAAACCTTTTAAAACCTAAAAGATAGTAGACTTTATTTTATACTTGACTCTTTTAATGGATTGCATATTCCGCTACAATTAAACTGGTTGTCTATTGTATTTTATCAGTTTAACATTGTTGAAGACTATTGATAATTTATTCTGCATTATCTTAGTTATAATATTTCTTACTGGGCTAGTTGAGCTCACCCTTTTTTCTTTGTTCTCTTGTGAAATGAGAATATAAATTTGGGACGAGTCGGGGAAAAGAGTGATGGTCCCGAAGATAGCATTAGTAGTCCTCACTATTCTGTTAAATAGTGTGACAATAAATGTAATGAGGACTCCTTGAGTATGGATATTGTTTAAATGACAATATTCCTATTAGAACTCTCAGTTTATGTATTGTCGTATGTTACACGACAGATGTATAATTAAGTTTGTATTTGAATTTATGTACCATGTAAGTGGCGACTCAAAATTGGGTGATGAATACCTAATTTTGGGGGCGTCACATTATACCACAAATTAAGGTTTTGTGGAGGAACCATGCTATTGAAAAAATGACCTGGGAGTTAGAATCAGAAATGAAAGCGAGATATCCTCACCTGTTTGAAACACCAGGTACATACGTCAATTTCGAGGATGAAATTTCATAAGGAGGGGAGGTTGTAAGACCCCAGCTTTTTATAAATAATATTGAATTTTCCTCCAATTATTATTTTAAAATAATAAGGTGTTAATTTGATATAATATTTTGGTTATGGGTGAAATGTGCAAATTTTGCAAAATAAGCAAGTGGTTATAAAATATTCATTTTTTTGTCGGGGAATATTCGTTTGGTCGTGGAATATTCTTGTTGTTGTGGGAATATTAAATGCGACGCGCAGCGCGACCATTCGTGGGCCTCATAACAAAATAACTCGCTTACGAAGAAAACGACAAGTTTGAATTTTTATAAATAACGGTGTAATTGTTACCGTTAACACTGTTGGAATACCCGGTGGTTAAAATACAATAATACGCGTGGTTGCACAGTAGCACACGGTATTGCACAGTATGGTTGAATTATTAATTCTTACGTAAGAAGGCACTACTCAATAATTGTAAGAGTAATTACTTTTCAATATTTTATTTTATTGATTCAATAATTGCTGCGTTGATATTTTATATTATTGTTGTTTTAATAATTGTCACTGCACAGTATTTTCCATTATCAGATCAATAATTCATATTATTTGAATAATATTATTAGATAACATTATTGGCAATGTCTAGAAAGTTCTGTCTAAGGAGAGGTTTGGTCACCTAATTGCATACCAAGAAGGAGAAATCCTTATCGGAAAGCCCCTCTTTCTGAACTACTGGTTGTCATAATTATGATTACGTAATATTATTTGTGAATAATTAATTATTGATTTATATGATAAGGAAATATTTATTTGATGTGGATATAAATGATGGATTTATTTATTTTATTTGGTTATAATTTAAGGATTTAATGTTGAGGTGTTTTATCAGTATTTTTGTCGGAATGGAGGTACTAAAAATTAAATCAGTATTTTTATGATAAAGAATAAAATCATACCCTTGAAGATCGAGCTTCCTCAGGTACAAGTTCACCTCCAAATCCTTTCGCGTTCAACTTGAATCCACCGGGTTTGGTTCCTTCCTTTGATCAACGTTAGCCACCCATATGTTTGGCCTCTAGAGGTGATCCACCAAGGAAAAATAAAGATTCAAGAAGGAGGGGTATTTGGCTCAAACCCTAGTTTTTCTATCTGTATAGAAAAAGGGCGTACTCTCCAACAAATTGGAATTATGTCGTAGTTGTAAAAGTCAACAACTCCCAAAACCCATAATAAAACTCCTCTTATTTATAGATGTGGGCAACCCACCTTAACAATTAAGGAATTGGGATTTAATTAATTAAATTCTTTTAATTAATTAAGCTCCCTAATCTTATTAGGGATAATTAATTAAACTCCTTTAACTAATTTTCCTTCCTAATCCAATTAGGAATAAATGAGAGTACTTATATTAAATTAATTCCTAAACTCTTTTAGAAATTAAAATAATAATAATTGTAATAATATTAATAAGACTCTCTTATTAATTTATATTTAATATTTCTAAAATATTAAATAATAATATTAACCTATTTAATTTATTCTACACCATAGATTAAATTAAATATACTTAACATATTATTACGATTATGCCATTAACTTCTTAAATTATTATATATAATTACCCTTTAGGTTCTCCATATTTAACCCAGGTTGTGAATAAATCAATTAAATAATTAATCTTATTTAAATAAATAAATTAAACAATTAATTTATTTAAATAAATAATATTTATTCTACAATAGGATATAAGCCTCCTAATGATCAACGACTTTCCGGATAATATAGATTTCTTAATCCATATTAACAATGTCCCAATTAAATATAAGATAAATTATCTTATTTTATTTAATTATATGTATTTCGATCCTTAATACACAACATCTAATAAATTAGAAACTCTTTCTAAATTACGCTTTACCCAAGGAATAAATTTATCGAATCACATAGGACATTTCTCTTCTTTTATTAGAAGTGGTAGATTCTTTATTGATCATATATTATTCCATAAATAAATACCCATATTTGATATACTACAAGGGTCTTAAGGAATAAGTCAAAGTATAACTCATCATACACAAGATACTATGATGATCTCAAGTCCAAGGATCACTTGTCTTACTATCACTACTGAATTTCCTATTTCAAGTAAAACTCCATTAGGTATTCCTTAATATAGAACTTTTCTCTAATAAGCACCTAATCATAAAAGAACCTTTGATCATAAATAATCATCCTCATCTAATGAGCAAGCAACGATGTATTCCATCATCCTGATTCACTAATCCCCAATTTAGTAATCCAACGATTGGGAACTATTTTAGATTTAATTAAAATTTAGATCTTATTAAATTAATACTTTTTTCTAAAAGCATTGCTTAAAACTATGGGTTTATCAATATTATAAAACAACATCATATAGATAATTAAAAGCTTTAATAAATTAATACTTTTTTATTAATAAATGAATAAGATTGTTACAAAGTATACTTTTATCATCAAACCTACTTGCTTGTGTATAAATACTACTTTTAATCTCCTACTTGCACTAAAGCGGTATCGTCATATCTCATACTTCTTCTAAGTGACGATTATCCTGCTGTTGGATAAGCTTTAGTTAATGGATATGTAATGTTGTTCATGAGAGTCCACTATCTCTATAGTGATTTCCCATCTTTCAATGATTCTAATAATCAAATGAAAGTGCCACAACACATGTTTAGATTCAAGATGAGACTTAGGAACTATTCCTAGTTCTGTAATGAACTTTAATCCAAACAATCAACTTGCAGCTTCATTTATAGCTATATACTTTGTCTTTATCACTAAACCAGCAACTCTTTGCTGTTTGGAACCTTTCCAATTCACTACACCACTGTTCAAGATAACGCTTTACCTTAAAGTGGATTTTTTGTCATCTTGGTCTGTCTGAAAAACTTGAGTCTGTTAAGCCCTCTAGTTTTAATTTAGACCCACCATGAATATGATCACATCCTTAGTGCCGGTTAAGCACTTTAAGATGTTTTTCACTGACTCATAGTGAACTTCTCCATAATATGACTGATCAACATCAGGTCTCGTACATTTCATTGCATACATGATTGTCACTCATGCGACCTCTCTTTTCAGGAGTCTGTGGAGACTATTAAGAGAGATACACTCCATAGCTCATCGACATGAGACATCTCTTGGAGTTTGCCATGCTAAACGACTTTAGCATCAAATGAATATACGTTCCTTGGGTTAAGTCGAGCATCCTCTTAAATCTATCTATATAGATTTATATCCCCAATTAAGATACTCTTCCAAATCATTCATGGAGCAATGTTTAGACAACTTTATCTTTACTGATTGTAGCATTGGTATGTTATTCCTCACCGTAGTATATCAACATATAATACTAGAAATTTCACGACGCCCCCCATCGACCCTTTTGTACACACTAGAAGTCTTACCTCATCGAATGTAACTCTGGATCATCATCTTCTATGATGTGTACCTCATCATCATCATCCATGATGAATCCATACCTCCTAGGTATCTTTGATACTATTCCAGATTTACGATTCGGTTTTGGTATAATAGGTCTATCTACAGGTTCCTCTTATTTGACTTATAGTGTTTTGTGGTTCTTGAACTCTTCAAGATCTATTATCCTCCCACTAGCCCTTTTAATGATAAACACCTTTATCTTAGAAGGAAGTGTGTTTCGCAATAAAAACCTTTTGATAAGTAGGATTATAGAACATTTACCCTAAACTTACTTTAGGATGTCCCACAAATCTGTAATTGTCAAATTTTGTCCCAAGCTTATCCTTTGAAACCTTTTCACATAAGTTGGACAACCCCTTATCTTAACATACTTAAGATTAGGAATCCTCCCTATCCATAACTTTTATGGAGTCTTGGGGCCGGATTTTGAGGTTACCTTTTCGTAGATATGTAACCATTTCTAGGACATGATCCTAGAAGGAAACTGGAATGTCGGTAAAATAATTATGGACCGTACCATGTCCAACAAGGTACGATTTTTCCTTTCAGATACATCAATCAATTATTACGTATCAAGAGGCGTCCATTATGAGAAAACCATTTGAGATGATCTAGAAACTTATTGCTCAAGTATTTATTCCTTGATCTAATCAAAGAATCTTAATACATTGTCAATTTGTTTCACTTCTGAATTCTTTGAACCTTTCAAATAATTCATACTTGTATTTCAGCAAATACACACATTCAACTCTTTGAATGATCATCTCCTTTTCTTATACTAATTTGTTCAATATGCAAAATTATTTTCATGTAAGTCAAGTATACTAAATTTATTAAGTAATATTCCATTCTATACAAAACATTATTATTATAAATAGAACAACAATTGTTCTTAATTATAATACCAAAGATTTCATTGTCCAACAATAAAATGGAAATAATATTTTTAACAAGAACCGGAATACAATAACAACTTATTGACTTAATAGATTTGCCTGTAGTAGGCATTGCTAAACTATAAGTTTCTATGGCTAATATGCCAACCTTTGCTACATTTCCCACATATAGGATTACTTATATTTGTTTAGCTTTCTACTGCTTTTGGTCTCTTCATAAATCTATATTTATGATAACCAAAGTCGTGATCCAATACCCAAGTAGAACCTCGACTTAAAGAAAATTTATTTTAAATCTTGAACAAAATTGTATTTGTAACCAAACTTCATTAAGCTTCTTTGGTTAGCCAACGCAAGATGCTTCTCGCAGCTTTCTTTCCAAAGGTCCGTGCTTATTGTAGTGGAAGCAAACTCATTTGCTATCCGTATCGATTTTTTATTCTTATTATCCTTTGTTTATGCCTTTCTATTTACCTTCTTTGAATCGTTCTTCTTTTCGTAAGATCCTTTGGCCCTACCAAGAAGACTTGGTCTTTCTTGGTTGGAAAGTGACTCTCAACATTTTTCAACATGTTAAACAAATCAGCGAGACTGATATCTAGCTTGTTCATATGAAAAATTCACAACATTTGTGAAAGGAGTCCGGGAGTGAGTGTAAGATCAAATTTTGGCTCAACTTTCCATCCATGACAAAACTAGTTGTCCTAATTGATCAATCAAATTGATAATGTTAAGGACTTTTATCTGCATCTTTGTAGTGTCATCGGTCATTCTAGATCGGAAGATCTCCTCGGATATCGATATCTATCGGTCCCTACTTTCCTCACCATCAACTACTTGATGTGCGGGAATATAGTAGAAGCATCCATAGTTTCATCGCCGACGTTTGAAGCTCGTTACTCATAGATGCGAGCATGATGCATTGAGCCAATCACAAGATCATCTTGCCACTTTCTAAAAGTAGCATCTCTTTCCTCGGAGGCATTATGCGCAACCATTGCGAGGATAGGCGTATATGACATAAGATAGCTTTTCAAATATGAGAACTATTCTCAAATTCCTTATCCAATCCGCTTAATTGATTCAAGTTAATTTAGCATCTAATATGCTTCGCAGCTTATAGTAATTTAGACATTGTAAAATTACAGAAATGAATTTGTAATTAACAACATTTTAACATACATTCTTTTATTAATTACCAAAATAAATTAGGTCTTGTTTTAAATTGGTATCTCCCACTATTTTCTTCAAACTATATTACCCTCACTTATATAGTTCGGCAAAATCTAATTAAAGATTTGCTAGTGAGAATAAGGATCCCATTTCAAATGTATATAACCTTTTGGTGACACAACAAACTATATATAAATAAATAGGTAGACAACTTTTGTCAATTACATCAACTATGCAAATCCTTTTCTTTTGCCTCTTAGATTATTTTGATCAAGTGGTGGCACATCCGAATCAAAATTATCCAAGTTAAGTCCAACCTAGCACTCCATATATTTAAAAAAGAAAAATATCATCCTTGTGGTGACACAACAAAACAATATTGTTCAATTTTCTTTATAAGCATCAAATGTGATAAATTAACATCTTAAATACTTAATACTTGCCTTGTGGTGACACAACAAACTCATATTAAATATTTAATACTCTATTAATTTTATCATGCTAGAAAGCGACGCTTCGATATTCCAAATATCTTTGAACGCTTAGGACTTAATATAAAAATTGAGGGGTTTGTTATTAATTTGTCTCATCTTGTTTAGCGCATGCATATATATATATAAAATATGCATCATATTAATGAACATGCTGAAGCATGTTTGCATAATATATAATATATATATACAGTATAAGCATGCACATATAGAATACTATATTCTACCCGGATTGATTATGGACTTTTATTCTAGTTTGGTTCACTAGAGCCACCAAGTGAACCGAAAGGTCAAACCCTAGGGGTGCAAGAATTAATATTTAAATATAACTATTACATTTAAACCCTGGCTCCATTACAAACGGGTCTTCAAGCGCCTTTGCTCCTTGATCTCCAATTCTTCAAAATTAATTCTAACTATTCCTATTACAAAACTATTTAAAATAAATAAAACCTTGATCGCTGATCGAGGGAAGTACATAGGAGGAGATAGAATTTACATTAAAAAAAATTAGAGAAGGCGAGGTACGCAGATTTCATTTAATAAAACCCATACATTCATGCATCCAACTAAAATAAAATCCAATCACATTGTTCAATAGTCCATAATCAATCCCATTTATTATCATACACATCACCATATGCATCAATAAATAACATTCATCTTATGAATAATAAACATTCAATATATATATATTGATATCATTTAATGGGCAAATTTAGTTAGTATAAAATCTATTTTTTTTGAATCAAAATAAACTCCTTTATTTTAATCCAAATTTAAATCAAAATAAAACTATTTTATTTTAATTTATCCTATTTTGAATAAAATAAACTATTTTATTTTAATCAAAATCTTTAATCAAAATAAACTCCTTTATTTTAATTAATTATGGAATCTAATTCCATGTAAAAAAAATAAACTCCTTTATTTAATGAAACTGATTTTCTTTCCTATTCATAAATAAACTCCTTTATTTTGAATAATATGAAATCTTATTTCATATTTAAATAAACTCCTTTATTTAAGGAAACACGGATTTTCTTTCCGATTCACAAATAAACTCTTTTATTTTGAATAATATGAAATCTTATTTCATATCTAAACAAACTCTTTTATTTAAGGAAAGATGGATTTACTTCACTATTCACAAATAAACTCCTTTATTTTAGAAAAAAAATTCAATTTCAACTCCAATTAGTTATCATGGAATCCAATTCCAACTCTAATTAGTTAAGCATGAAATCCAATTTTAAAATTAAAATAAACTTTTTATTTTAAAATTAAAATAAACTTTTATTTTAAAATTAAAATAAACTTTTTATTTTAAGATTAAAATAAACTTTTATTTTAATTATAAAATAATTAAAAATATATATTATATATACATAATATATATATTACGATTTTGAAATCCACGTGACTATGAAATCCGAATAGTTGAGTCCTGTTACAAGGCAGGTTGGCATGACTATAGTAATCATCAGTAGTGAAATCCTTGAATCTCCTGTAACAAATTCAATGCTTTGATATAAAGTATTCGTGGGTGATATAACAAATCACGAAAACTGTTTTTTTTTTTTTCACTGAAAGCCAAAGCAACAGCAAATAGACTACTTGATATCACTCGGAATAAAGCAACAGCAAGCCATGATTCCTGGGCCAGGTGAATAATATTATCTATATATATATAATATTATCATAATGAGAATCACATGAATCAAATGTTTATATATCATATGATTTGCTGTCCTTTTCCGTGATTCACGGTTTTCGGAATAAAAGGATTTTGGCACTTTTTCTTTTTTTTTTTTATTTGTTAAACGTGATTTCCCTTTTCCAAGATTATCCATTCTCCTGGGCCACGTTTTTCAAAAGTAAAAAACAACTCATGAGTTAAAAACAATTACGTGAAACGTCCGCCTGTAAACCAAATCACCAATCCCACGAACAGGAGAAAGAGGTGGCTAGTGGGTTTTTTAAATAAATTTTATACAATAAAATTATGCCCAATTAAATTGTTCTAAACACATATCAATATACATATTAAATTAAAACAATTAATAATTCGCATAAAGGTTTGGCTCTGATGCCACTGTTAGGTTTGTAATATTCAAGAACGCAATCAAATTGCATAAATTAGCGGAAACGTGGAAAAATTAGAGTTTAAAAATTTTACAAACCATATACCCGGATCACCCTTTATGCACAATTATTAATTAAACGAAAAAGATAACGAATAAGAATCATACCCTTGAAGATCGAGCTTCCTCAGGTACAAGTTCACCTCCAATCCTTTTCACGTTCAACTTGAATCCACCGGGTTTGGTTCCTTCCTTTGATCAACGTTAGCCACCCAAGTGTTTGGCCTCTAGAGGTGATCCACCAAGGAATAATAAAGATTCAAGAAAATGGGTGGTTGGCTAAACCCTAGTTTTTTTCTATCTCTATAGAAAAGAGCGTCTTTCCAACTCTTGGAATAACGTATATCCGATATCCTATATAAGACTCCTCTTATAAAGATATCAAGTAACCCTATTAAAATAAGGTATTTTTAATTAAACTCTTTTAATTAAATGGGCTCCCTAATCTTATTAGGGATAATTAATTAAACTCCTTTAATTAATTTTCCTCCTAATCCTAATAGGAATAAATGAGAGTACTTATATTAAATTAATTCCTAAACTCTTTAGAAATTAAAATAATAATAATTGTAATAATATTAAAAAGACTCCTCTTATTAATTTATATTTAATATTTCTAAAATATTAAATAATAATATTAACCTATTTAATTTATTCTATCACCATAGATTAAATTAAATATACTTAACATATTATTACGATTATGCCATTAACTTCTTAAATAATTATTCTTCTTTTATGGTGTGACCCTTTAGGTTCTCCATATTAAACCTATATGTGAATAAATCAATTAGAATAATTCTAATCTTATTTAAATAAATAAATTAAATAATTAATTTATTTAAATAAATAATATTTATTCTACAATAGGGATAAGCCTCCCTAACGATCAACGACTTTCCGGATAATATAGATTTCAACATTAATCATAAAAGAACCTTTGAGTAAATAGTTCTGCATGCAATTCAATCCTTCCACCATACATGTCCCAATTAAATATAAGATATGGAATTACTCACAAGTCTTATTTTATTTAATTATATGTATTTCGATCCTTAAATGCACAACACTAAATAATGCAAATTAGAAACTCCTTTCTAATTTCATTCGCATAACCAAGGACTACCGGGTTGTCAATTATCGAATCACATAGGACATTTCTCTTTTTTATTAGAAGTGGTAGATTCTTTATTGATCATATATTATCTCCATGTACAACTTGTTATACCCAAGCATACCCTTTGATATACCCTAAGGGTCTTAAGGAATAAGTCAAAGTATAACTCATCATACACAAGATACTATGATGATCTCAAGTCCAAGGATCACTTGATTTACTATCACTACAGAATTCCTATTGACAGTGCAAGTAAAACTCCATTAGGTATTCCTTAGCGAGCCACGCTTCAATGAACTTATTCTCTAATAAGCACCTACATACTTGCTTTAGTGTCTCCACACAAATGATCATGAGATCAATCATCCTCATCCAATGAGCAAGCAACGTATGTACCAATCTATCCGGATTCACTAATCCCCAATTTAGTAATCCAATGATTGGGAACTATTTTAGTTTTAAGCTTTCTAAAAATTAGATCTCATTAGAATGATCATCATCATTATTCTAAAAGCATTGCTTAAAACTATGGGTTTATCACATATTATAAAATAGCATCATGTAGATAATTAACAGCCTTTAATAAATTAATACTTTTTTATTAATAAATGAATAAGATTGTTACAAAGTATATGCTTTATCATCAAACATGATTGGCTTGTGTGCATACTACTTTCAATCTTGGGAGAAGTTCCAGGAGCTGTTCAACGAAAAATACTTTCCTGAAAGTATTCGCCACATGAAGGAGGTGGAGTTTATCAAGTTAGAACAAAACAATATGACCGTGTCGCAATACGAGGCAAAATTTGTGGAGTTATCACAGTTTGCGTCCCACTTGGTGGATAATGAAGAGAGAATGGCGCGAATATTTTTAATAGGTTTGAAGCCGGAGATACGTTAACATCTTATTTCTCATAAACTGTGTTTGTATTCAGATGTTGTAAATAGGGCTCAGTTAGTGGAGCGTGATAACGAGTCAACGCAACTAAAAGAGAGCAGCTGGCAAAATTATAATACCAGCGAGAGTAGTCATCGAAGCGGTGACAACAAGCGTGGAGGGAATCAACAGGCCAGATATGGTAACCACTTCGGTGGTAATCAGGGTCAAAGCAATAAGAATGGACATTTCAAGAAATGGAGATTCAACAATGATGGAAAGACGTTAAGACCAAAGACCAAGTTGTTAGGGAAGGAGAAAGACCTCCTATCATATGCTTCAAATGCGGAGGAGAGGGACACATCATCCCGAATCTGCGCCATACCGCCCAAAGCATGTTATAATTGTGGAAGAGAAGGTCACTTAGCTCGATTTTGTCATTTCTGAAGACAAATTCAACTAGGATGGAGGCACCAAAGGTCGTCCCGCACAAACCAAAGCCGAGAGTTTAAGAGAGGCGTTTTTTCTCGTGATTTAGGAACCCGAATAAAATTATCACGGGTAAGTTAATCATAAGCTCTTGCGAAGTCTATACCGTGTTAGATACCGCCTACCCACTCTTTATTTCACCTAGTTGTGTTCAACGTTTAAATTTGACTCAAGAAGTTAAACTTTGACTTATTGGTTGAAACTTCGTTAGTAGGAGCCTTACATCGCTTACTATTTTTAAATCTTGTTTGATTCAAATAAACACTTTCACGTTACTGTCGATCTTATCTTTTGAAAATACTTGCCTTTGATGTGATTTTAGGAATCAATTGGTTAACTACTCATCATGCTTTTCGTAAGGTTGTTAGCTTTTATATTCATAACCAACTTTGTTGTGCGAATTCAAGTAACCAAACTACTAAAGTCAATTATTGTCATATCAAGCCATAAGTAAAGAGCCCCGAACCTTTCGTTGTTGACTTCCTTGTGTGGAATGCACCAAGCCAAACTTTCACGTAGGCGACATCGTGAATGAAGATGGCAAGTTTATAGGTATCATTGTGAGGTGCTATCTAGGTTAAGGGATAGAAGTCACAGTTGGTATCAATGTGACGTACTATCCAAGTCTTGGATGAGAGTCCGCGCTTTTGAATGATATTTCTATTATTAATAAATTTTCCGGCGATATTCTCGAATTTCAGATTGACCCCAAAGATAAAACCCATTTCTTAAACCCTCAAATATTTCTTCAACTAAAATGAACAGTTTACGTGGTTTATGATGAAAGTCATAATAAAAGAATTGGACTAACAAAAATCATGGGTATACGTGGTATTAGTAAGTGTTATGATGAGTTATGTTGGTTAGTATGTGAAAAACATGAAAGTTTCTTAAAAATCACAAGGAGTTAAAACCGATTTTGGTGAAAACGTAACATGAAATTCAATTGACCAAATCTCCTATTATATTTTGAATTTTTGAGTGTGGTCAAGTCCTAGAGTTAGATCTATGAGTTACCTAACTAATCCAAGTGGAATCACTAAAAAAGGTGTTGTAGATTTTCGTGTGGACCCATTTTAGCAAAGGAGTCAAAACTTGAAAATGTCCAAAAAGTCTGCTGTCACATTTTGTAAGGGCTGTTTCGGCCACTTAATTAGTGAGAAATATTCAGGCCTTTTGGGACATAAAAGTATATGGTATAAAAGAACATCGTGTCCAAAAATGAGCTCATTCCGACTTAAAATGAGCAAGTTATGACCATTTCAATATTTAGGATTTTCTCGATTTAAAATGCTATAACCGGAGTTCTATAACTCAGGTGACCATGAAATTTAAATCGCAGGCTCACATTAACATGTGTAAGGTCCTGCCAAGATTTGGAAATTTTTGAGTTAAACTTGAGGTAGCTAATTTCTTAAGGAATTAATTAGAAATTGATTTTTGAAAAATAGTAAATGAATTTTAAAAATTCCAAGAAAAATATATTTTCATTATGGGACTATATTATGCTAAATCCCGGAAAAGAAATATTTTGGGGACTGATTTGGTATTTTTCATGAAAATAGTTTAATTACTGAATATATGAGTTAAATATGTTATGTGAAGTAACAAAGTTGAAAATAGAATTTTATGGCTAGAGAATCCTATATAGAGTATATGCATATTTTTTTTTTGAGGGATTTGATAATTGGTAATGATATCTTATGAGTATGGCATTTTTGAATGATTAAATGTATTATATGGTAAAGCGTAAACAATTGAGATAAATTGTTTATAAATTTAAGAAGTGATTAAAATATTGTTATAATATTAATGATATTAGATTATGAGATTATTAAGTGATTGATATCATGGGGATATTCTTGAATTCTGGATAAATTATATTATAAATGTTTAATATTTATCCTTTATCTCATTTGATTGATTCTTTATATCATTATCCTCATGCTTATATTATGTTGAAAGTCATCTGTGGCATGTAGTGCATAGATGGACTTGGTATGATTATGACCAGGGATTGTTCGGTATAATCATAACCGTAATTGAAAACACGATTATCTTTGGTCGTAGTGCATTGATAGACTTGGTATGATTATGACCAAGGATTATTCGGTATAATCATGACCGTAATTGAAAACACGAATATCCTTGGCCAGTAGTGCATGGATAATTCGTGGTCGTGATACTATTAAGCTGCGTCTCAGCATTATTGGTTTTACAGTTGTATATCTTTGGCCTGTAGTGCAAAGATGAATTGTTAATGAATATCTTTGGCCGGATTGCGAAGATGAATTTAATATTTTAACGATAAAGGTATTCAAGGTATCCTCACCTCTTTATCATATCGTGTCACGTATTCTAATTTCGAGGGCAAAATTTCATAAGAAGGGAGGTTGTAAGACCCCAGCTTTTATAAATAAAGATGAATTTTCTATAAATATTATTTTTGAATATTATGGAATAAATTTGATATAATGTTATAGTTGTGGGTAATATTTATAAATTTTGCAAAGTAAGCAAGTTGTTATAAAATATTCGTTTGGTCGGGGAATATTCTTTTTGTCGGGAATATTAAATGCGGCGGCTCAATCATTAGTGGACCTCATGGCGGAAGTATTGTCGTAGTTAGAAAACGACAAAATTATCTTTCTATAAAAATAACGGCAGAGGTGTTACTGTTAAAACTGTTGAACTACCCGGTAGTAAAAATACAGTACGGTAATACGCGTGGTTGCATAGTAGCACACGGTATTGATTATTGATGCTTTACGTGAGAAGTCACTTAGCTATATTCAATTATTACTACATGATTATTCTTTGCATCATATCTCTTATATTATTGATTCAATTATTGTCACAATATCATCTGTATAATATGTTATATTATTAATTGAGACGACAAGTTATAAATGATTAATAATTGTTGAAAGATTAAATATGTGTTGATTAAAAATAAAATGATTTGTGGTAATATTTATTCAATCCTTGATGTATATAAAGAGTCTCATTATGAGGGCGTTTGTGGTTAGTTTGATTATTTTATGGGGGCCCATATGTCATCATCTAAGAGTCTCTTCGTCAATAGTATTTACCTTTGTGAATAGTAATTACCTTTGTGAATAGTAATTACCTTCACGATAGTATTTACCTTTGTGAATAGTAATTACCTTTGTGAATAGTAATTACCTTCGTCGATAGTATTTACCTTCGTCAATAGTATTTACCTTCGTCGATAGTAATTACCTTCTTCAATAGTATTTACCTTCGTCAATAGTAATTACCTTCCTCGATAGTAATTACCCTTCGTAAATAGTAGTTGTCCTTTGATATTACCAAGAGTTAAGCTCGCCTCTTGATTGTTCCAAGGTTAATTACCCCTTCATGAAATAGTAGTTGTCTCTTGATATTACCAAGAGTCATTTTGACCCTTCGTTAAGACTAAAGAGCCACCCTCGCTTTTTCTATAAATAGAAAGCTCATTCCTTCATTATTTCTTACGAATTGATGAAACTCTAGAGAGAAACTATAGAGAGAAGAAGAAAAGTATTCTGCTACTTCACTTTTCCAATATTCAGTTCTTCTAAGGTAAGGGGTATTATTTGTTGTACTCGTAAGGGGTGTTATTCTTTCTTGTTCATGAAGAGAACTTCTGTTATTCCATTCTTTATTATTCTGTTGGAATAACCTGTATACGCGGCATACCCTATACTTGGTGAAATCCCTCTATTATTCCATTCTTTATTATTCTGTTGGAATAACCTGTATACGCGGCATACCCTATACATAATCTGTATACATGGTTTACCCTATACTTGGTGACATTCTTCTATTATTACATCTTTATTATTACATTTGGAACATCCATGCTCATGTGTTTTACACCTGACTGGTTCCGCTCTTTATTATTCTGTTGGAACATCCTGTCATGTGTTTTACACCGGACTGGTTCCGCCTCTTTATCATTCTCGTTGGAATATCCTATCTCAATGTTTTACACCTTCCATCTAGTTCCATCTTTATTATTATGTTGGAACATCCAGCTTGGTTGTGAATTTCACCGACTCGGTTCCATTATTATTATTATGTTGGAATAACTTTGTCTGTCTAAAGTACCGCATGCATGGTGATTTCTTTTGTTATTCCATTCTTTATTTTACCCAGTTGGTTAAAACTTTGGCTTCTATACTCCATGAATTTAGTGGAATATCCTTGATATTTGCGCTTCATCCAAAGATTTTTAATGAAAATATTTTTACGAGCATTCTTGAATTTTACTCTACAAAGCGAAGATCATGTTGACAATTTGGGCGTTATTAGTTCTTGAATAAATTAATTAAATGAACTTGTTTTATTGAATTATTATGTCATTGTCATCATCCTCATGTTATATTATGTTATCTTTGGCTTACTGCATTGATGAACTTAGTATGATTATGACCAGGATCGTTCGGTATAATCATGGCATGATATAAATGATGTGACAAAAGTCCTCAGTGGCCTGTAATGCGGTGATGGATAGTTTTTGGTATGATTATTACGGGGTGATTCGGTATAGTCATGACCATTGATAATTTGATGAAAATCCTTGGCCGAGAATACGGGATGATTAGATATTGTGGTTTATTCATTAAACCTGAGTCTTAGTGATAAAAAATGATGAAAACCTTTTAAAACCTAAAAGATAGTAGACTTTATTTTATACTTGACTCTTTTAATGGATTGCATATTTCCGCTTCTGATTAAACCGGTTGTCTATTGTATTTTATCGGTTTAACATTGTTGAAGACTATTGATAATTTATTCTGCATTATCTTAGTTATAATATTTCTTCTTTGGGCTAGTTGAGCTCACCCTTTTTTTTACTTCTATTCGGAAATGAGAATATAAATGGACGAGTCGGGAAAAGAGTGATGGTCCCGAAGATAGCATTAGTAGTCCTCACTATTCTCATTACATTAAATAGTGTGACAATAAATGTAATGAGGACTCCTTGAGTATGGATATTGTTTAAATGACAATATTCCTATTAGAACTCTCGGTTTATGTATTGTCGTATGTTACACCTACGGATGTATAATTAAGTTTGTATTTGAATTTATGTACCATGTAAGTGGCGACTCAAAATTGGGTGATGAATACCTAATTTTGGGGCGTCATTATACCACAAATTAAGGTTTTGTGGAGGAACCATGCTATTGAAAAAATGACACGGGAGTTAGAATCGAAATGAAAGCGAGATATCCTCACCGTTTGAAACACTGTATACATACGTCAATTTCGAGGACGAAATTTCATAAGGAGGGAGGTTGTAAGACCCGACTTTTTATAAATAATATTGAATTTTCCTCCAATTATTATTTTAAAATAATAAGGTGTTAATTTGATATAATATTTTGGTTATGGGTGAAATGTGCAAATTTTTGCAAAATAAGCAAGTGGTTATAAAATATTCATTTTTTTATCGGGAATATTCGTTTGGTCGTGGGAATATTCTTGTTGTTTGGGAATATTAAATGCATTTACGACGCACGACCATTCGTGGGCCTCATAATAGAATAACTGTCGGATGAAGAAAACGACAAGTTTGAATTTTTATAAATAACGGTGTAATTGTTACCGTTAACACTGTTGGAATACCCGGTGGTTAAAATACAATAATACGCGTGGTTGCACAAGGTAGCACTGCGGTATTGCGCAAGATGGTTGAATTATTAATTCTTACGTAAGAAGGCACTTACTCAATAATTGTAAGAGTAATTACTTTTCAATATTTTATTTTATTGATTCAATAATTCTTTGCGTTGATATTTTATATTATTGTTGTTTTAATAATTGTCAACGCATGATTTCCCATTATCAGATCAATAATTCATATTATTTGAATAATATTATTAGATAACATTATTGGCAATGTCTAGAAAGTTCTGTCTAAGGAGAGGTTTGGTCACCTAATTGTGCGCCAGTAAGGAGAAATCCTTATCGGAAAGCCCCCTCTTTCCTGGGAACGGCCTGGTTGTCATAATTATGATTCTGTAATATTATTTGTGAATAATTAATTATTGATTTATATGATAAGGAAATATTTATTTGATGTGGATATAAATGATGGATTTATTTATTTTATTTGGTTATAATTTAAGGATTTAATGTTGAGGTGTTTTATCAGTATTTTTGTCGGAATGGAGGTATTAAAAATTAAATCAGTATTTTTACGATATATTGCGTGAGTTATAATTTTTAATCCGACCGTTGGATCATTGTGATTTTTGGATATGTTATACATATATAAGTTGAATATATTTCCACAAATTTTGAACCGTTAAAAATGAACGAATGATTTGTTATGAATTTTAAGAGGTGGCTGATTCGAAAATTAGGTTTATAAATGATTTTGGTGGAAAATTCTAGAATTGAGTGGGCCCTACTTGTGGTTGGTGAAGAAATGTGCTGAATTGAATTTCAAATGTGGTGGGTAGCAATAGTAGCAGGTAAAGCCATCAGGTAGCAGGTCAAGTCTGCTTTGGCGTGCTAACATTTTTCTATAAATAGAGGGCTAAGTTAGAATTGAAAATCACACCAGAAACAAAGTTTTCTTTCTTTCTATCTCTATATTATCGAGAGTATTCTTGTGAGTATTTTGATACTTGAGTGTTGCTATACGGTGCAAGTTCCTTCAGCACTATATCCAGTATTCCAGTCAGAAGTACGGTTATTTTGAGGTAAGGAATGTTATTTTCTTCATATATGATATTATTTCATTCAATATCATTATGCCGAAGTATTGATCTGAACTTCTAATCAAATTTGGAACTTTTTGTGTGTCGGGTTACTATTCACGATATCTAAGACTATTCACAAATCTGACCTTACTCACCTAAAATGAAATTTTCTTTTTCTTTCCGATGTCTTTTATGGTTACTATCTTTGATTGTATCCATGTTTTGATCTTTATTTTTGAATTCTACTTCACACTTGGTTATTATGGAGTATTATTGAATTTGGATAAATCGAAATACGAATCCCTAATATTTGTCCTTTTGTCTCACTGGATTCGTTCTCTAAAATGTTTTTTATCATCCCCAGTCCTTAATGGTGATACTTGATGAATATCTTTGGCCTGTAATGCAAAGATGAATGATTACCTAATGAATATCTTTGGCCCATAGTGCAAAGATGAACAGGTGTTGAGATGAACATGACCAACTAGTGATACAAATGAATATCTTTGGCCCGTAGTGCAAAGATGTATATTGATTGATGTTACAAGGATAAAATATTGATGATGGACTTTTAAATTAATAGATGATTGTATATTTCATTCTCTACTTAACTCTTCTAATGAATTGTTGTTTCCGCTGCAGTTGTTGATCTAAAACTTGTTGTCTATTGTAAGACCCCAACTTATTATTAATGAAATTTAATTTTCTCTATTTATTATTTTGAAATAGTAAGGGTTGATTTTATTAATGTGGATAGTTAGGGGTAAAATATGCAAATATTTCAAAATAAACAAGTGGTTATAAAATATTCATTGTTGTTTTGGGAATATTCGTTTGGTCGTGGAATATTAAATACGACGGCCTTGACCCATAATATGGGGCCCATAACGTGAAAGCGATTGGATGAAGAAAAGATAAATATAAGTTGTTTAAAAACAACAAACAGTAGTTATTCTGAATTAATCTTTGTTAAAATACTTCTATGGGTTAAAACACGGTAGTGTTAGGTTTGTAATATTCATATGCTTGCAATCAAATTGCATAAAAAGTGCTGAGCGTGTAAAATCGAGTTTAAAATTTTTACAAACCATATACCCTTGATCACCCTTTATGCATAATTATTAATTAAATGAAAAGATAAAGAATAAATCATACCCTTGAAGATCGAGCTTCCTCAGGTACAAGTTCACCTCCAAATCCTTTCGCGTTCAATCTTGAATCCATCGGGTTTGGTTCCTTCCTTTGATCAACGTTAGCCACCCAAATGTTTGACCTCTAAAGGTGATCCACCAAGGAAGAAGAAAATTCAAGAAGAAGGGTGGTTGGCTAAACCCTAGTTTTTCTATCTCTATAGAAAAAGGTGTACTCTCCCAACAATTGGAATTATGTCAGATGTTAAAAAAAAGTCAACAACCCCTCACCCATAATAAGACTCCTCTTATTAATAGATGTGGGCAACCCACCTTAACAATTAAGGAATTGAGTTTTATTTAATTAATTAAATTCTTTTAATTAATTTAGCTCCCCTAATCTTATTAGGGATAATTAATTAAACTCCTTTAACTAATTTTTCCTCCTAATCCTATTAGAATAAATGAGAGTACTTATATTAAATTAATTCCTAAACTCTTTTAGAAATTAAAATAATAATAATTGTAATAATATTAATAAGACTCCTCTTATTAATTTATATTTAATATTTCTAAAATATTAAATAATAAATATTAACCTATTTAATTTATTCTATCACCATAGATTAAATTAAATATACTTAACATATTATATACGATTATGCCATTAACTTCTTAAATAATTATTCTTCCTTTTATGGTGTGACCCTTTAGGTTCTCCATATTAAACCTACTGTGAATAAATCAATTAGAATAATTCTAATCTTATTTAAATAAATAAATTAAACAATTAATTTATTTAAATAAATAATATTTATTCTACAATAGGGATAAGCCTCCTAGCGATCAACGACTTTCCGGATAATATAGATTTCAACATTAATCATTAAAAACCTTTGAGTAAATAGTTACCGTCTAATTCAATCCTTCCACCATACAATGTCCCAATTAAATATAAGACATGGAATTATCACAAGTCTTATTTTATTTAATTATATGTATTTCGATCCTTAAATGCACAACTCCAAATAATGCAAATTAGAAACTCCTTTCTAATTTCATTTTGCCTTAACCAAGGACTCACTGGGTTGTCATTTATCGAATCACATAGGACATTTCTCTTCTTTTATTAGAAGTGGTAGATTCTTTATTGATCATACATTATCTCCATGCACAACTTATTATACCCAAGCATACCCTTTGATATACCCTAAGGGTCTTAAGGAATAAGTTAAAGTATAACTCATCATACACAAGATACTATGATGATCTCAAGTCCAAGGATTACTTGTGACTACTATCACTACAGAATTCCTATTGACAGCAAATAAAACTCCATTAGGTATTCCTTAGCGAGCCAATGCTCAAAGTGAACTTATTCTCTAATAAGCACCTACATACTTGCTTTAGTGTCTCCACACAAATGATCATGAGATCAATCATCCTCATCCAATGAGCAAGCAACGTATGTACCAATCTATCCGGATTCACTAATCCCCAATTTAGTAATCCAATGATTAGGAACTATTTTAGTTTTAAGCTTTCTAAGAATTTAGATCTCATTAGAATGATCATCATCATTATTCTAAAAGCATTGCTTAAAACTATGGGTTTATCACATATTATAAAACAAAGATCACGTAGATAATTAAAAGCCTTTAATAAATTAATACTTTTTATTAATAAATGAATAAGATTGTTTCAAAGTATATGCTTTATCATCAAACATGATTGGCTTGTGTGCATACTACTTTCAATCTCCCACTTGCACTAAAGCCAATCGCCATGGTATCTCATACTCTTCTTCTCTAAGTGATGATTATCCTGCTGTTGGATAAACTTTAGTTAATGGATATGTAATGTTGTTCTTGAGAGTCCACCATCTCTATAGTGATTTCCCATCTTTCAATGATTCTTATAATCAAATAAAAGTGCCATAACACATGTTTAGATCCAAGATGAGACTTAGGAAATATTCCTAGTTCTGTAATGAACTTTTATCCAAACAATCAACTTGTAGCTTCATTTATAGCTATATACTTTGTCTTTATCACTAAACCAGCAACTTTTTGCTATTTGGAACCTTTCCAATTCACTGCACCACTGTTCAAGGTAACCCTTTACCTTAAAGTGGATTTTTCTCGTCGTCTTAGTCCGTCTGAAAAACTTGAGTCCATTAAGCCCTCTAGTTTTAATTAAGACCCACCATGAATATGATCACATCCTTAGTGCCTAAGTAAGCACTTTAAGATATTTTCACCGACTCATAGTGAACTTCTCCGAATATGACCGATCAACATCGTGTCTCAGATATTTCATTGCATACATGATAGTCACTCATGCGACCTCTCTTTTCGTGAGTCTGTGGGGACTATTAAGAGAGATACACTCCATAGCTCATCGACACGAGACATCTCTTGAGTTTGCCATGCTAAACGACTTTAGCATCAAATGAATATACGTTCCTTGGGTTAAGTCGAGCATCCTCTTAAATCTATCTATATAGATTTATATCCCTAATTAAGATACTCTTCCAAATCATTCATGGAGGAATGTTTAGACAACTTTATCTTTACTGATTGTAGCATTGGTATGTCATTCCTTATCCGTAGTATATCAACATATAATACTAGAAATTTCACGATGCTCCTAATCGACCTTTTTTACACACACTATGTTCATTCTTATTTTTGATAAAATCAAACTCTTTTGATTGCCTCATCAAAACGAATGTTCCATATTTGAGAAACTTGCTTCAATCCATTTCTCTGAGTGTCTACAACACTTACCTCATCGTATGTAACTGGATCATCATCTTCTATGATGTGTACCTCATCATCATCATCATCTATGATGAATCCATACCTCCTAGGTATCTTCTTTGCTTATTCCGATTTTACGATTCGGTTGTGGTATAATAGGTCTATCTACAGGTTCCTCTTATTTGACTTATAGTGTTTTGTGGTTCTTGAGCTCTTCAAGATCTATTATCCTCCCACTATCCCTTTCAATGATAAACACCTTTATCTTAGAAGGAAGCATGTTTCGCAACAAACACCTTTTGCTAAGTAGGATTATAGAACATATGCCCTAAACTTACTTTAGGATGTCCCACAAATCTGTACTTGTCAAATTTTGTCCCAAGCTTATCTTTCGAAACCTTTTCACATAAGTTGGACAAACCCTTATCTTAACATACTTAAGATTAGGAATCCTCCCTGTCCATAACTTTTATGGAGTCTTGGGGTCGGATTTTGAGGTTACCTTTTTCGTAGATATGCAGTCATTTCTAGGACATGACCCTAGAAGGATACTGGAATGTCGGTAAAATCATTTTGGACCGCACCATGTCCAACAAGGTAAGATTTTTCATTCAGATACATCAATCAATTATTGCGTATCAGGATGTGTCCATTATGAGAAAACCATTTGAGATG
Organism: Panax quinquefolius; assembly: GCA_020205615.1. Classification (NCBI taxonomy): domain Eukaryota; kingdom Viridiplantae; phylum Streptophyta; class Magnoliopsida; order Apiales; family Araliaceae; genus Panax; species Panax quinquefolius. The sequence goes on along the minus strand of CM035174.1, from coordinate 841,475 downwards.
ATCCAGAAACTTATTGCATAAGTATTTATTCCTTGATCTAATCAAAGAATCTTAATACATTGCCAATTTGTTTCATTTCTGAATTCTTTGAACCTTTCAAATAATTCACACTTGTATTTCAGCAAATACACACATTCAACTCTTTGAATGATCATCTACTTTTCTTATACTAGTTTGTTCAATTTGAAAAATTATTTTCACGTAAGTCAAGTATATAAAATCCATTAAGTAATATTCCAGTTCTATACAAAACATTATTATTATAAATAGAACAACAATTGTTCTTAATTATAATACCAAAGATTTCATTGTCCAACAATAAAATGGAAATAATATTTTTAACAAGAACTGGAATACAATAACAACTTATTGACTTAATAGATTTGCCCGTAGACATTGTTAAACTATAAGTTTCTATGGCTAATGCAACAACCTTTGCTTCATTTTCCACACATAGGATTACTTATATTTGTTTAGCATTCTACTTCTGCTTGGTCCCTTCATAAATCTATATTTATCATAACCAAAGTCGGTATCCAATACCCAAGTAGAACCTTGACTTAAAGAAAAATTTATTTTAAATCTTGAACAAAATTGTATTTGTAACCTAAAAACTCATTAAGCTTCTTTGGTTAGCCACCGCAAGATGCTTCTCGCAGCTTTCTTTCCAAAGTGTCCAGAGCTTATTGTAGTGGAAGCAAACTCTTTTTTATCTCAGACGCTTTTGTTCTTATTATCCTTTGTTTTGCCTTTTCTATTTACCTTCTTTTGAATCGTTCTTCTTTTTAGAAGATCCTTTGGCCCCTACCAAGAAGACTTGATCTTTCTTGGTTGGAAAGTGACTCTCAACATTTTTCAACATGTTAAGCAAATCAAAGTGGTGATATCTAGCTTGTTCATATGAAAAATTCACAACAATTGTGAAAGGAGTCCGGAGTGAGTGCAAGATCAAATCTTGGCTCAACTCTCCATCCATGACAAAACCTCGTTGTCCTAATTGATCAATCAAATTGATTATGTTAAGAACTTTTTATCTGCATCTATAGTGCCATTGGCCATTCTAGATCGGAAGAGCTCCTTAGATATCCGATATCTATCTCGTCCCCACTTTCCTCACCATCAACTACTTGATGTGCGGGAATATAGTAGAAAGCATCCATAGTTTCATGCGACGTTGAAGCTCGTTACTCATGGATGCGAGCATGATGCATCGAGCCAATCGCATCATCTTGCCACTTTCTAAAAGTAGCAATGTCTTCCTCGGAGGCATTGTTGCGCAACCATTGCAGGGATAGGCGATTAAGGACATAAGATAGCTTTTCAAATTATGAGAACTATTCTCCAATTCCTTAACCAATCCGTTTAATTCGGTTCCGATTAATTTAGCATCTAATATGCTTGCAGATGATAGTAATTTTAGACATTGTAAAATTCTCAGAAATGAATTTGTAATTAACAACATTTTAACATACATTCTATTATTAATTACCAAAATAATTTAGGTCTTGTTTTAAATTGGTATCTCCCACTATTTTCTTCAAACTATATTACCCTCACTTATATAGTTCTAAGAAAAATCTAATTAAAGATTTGCTAGTGAGAATAAGGATCCCATTTCAAATGTATATAGCCTTGTGGTGACACAACAAACTATATATAAATAAATAGGTAGACAACTTTTGTCAATTACATCAACTATGCAACTCCTTTTCTTTTGCCTCTTAGATTATTTTGATCAAGTGGTGGCACATCCAAATCAAAATTATCCAAGTTAAGTCCGACCTAGAACTCCATATATTCAAAAAAAAAATATCATCCTTGTGGTGACACAACAAAACAATATTGTTCAATTTTCTTTATAAGCATCAAATGTGATAAATTAACATCTTAAATACTTAATACTTGCCTTGTGGTGACACAACAAACTCATATTAAATATTTAATACTCTATTAATTTTATCATGCTAGAAGGCGACGCTCGATATTCCAAATATCTTTGAACGCTTAGGACTTAATATAAAATTGAGGGGTTTGTTATTAATTTGTCTCATCTTGTTTAAGCGGCATTTATGCACATATATATATAAAATACGCGTCATATTAATTAACATGCTAAGCATGTTTGCATAATATATAATATATATAAAGTATAAGCATGCACATATAGAATACTATATTCTACCCGGATTGATTATGGACTTTTATTCTAGTTTGGTTCACTAGAGCCACCAAGTGAACCAAAAGGTCAAACCCTAGGGGTGCAAGAAATAATATTTAAATATAACTATTACATTTAAACCAGGCTCCATTACAAACGGGTCTTCACGCGCTCCTTGCTCCTTGATCTTTGATCTCTAATTCTTCAAAATTAATTCTAACTATTCCTATTACAAAACTATTTAAAATAAATAGAAACCTTGATCGTGATCGAGGGAAGTACATAGGAGGAGATATAATTTATATTAAGAAAAATTAGAGAAGACGAGGCACGCAGTGATTCCCATTTAATAAAACCCATACATTCATGCATCCAACTAAAATAAAATCCAATCACATCGGGTCAATAGTCCATAATCAATCCCATTTATTATCATACACATCACCATATGCATCAATAAATAACATTCATCTTATGAATAATAAACATTTAATATATATATTGATATCATTTAATGGACAAATTTATTTGGTATAAAATCTAATTTTGAATTAAAATAAACTCCTTTATTTTAATCCAAATTTAAATCAAAATAAAACTATTTTATTTTAATTTATCCTATTTTGAATAAAATAAACTATTTTATTTTAATCAAAATTTTAATCAAAATAAACTCTTTTATTTTAATTAATTATGGAATCCAATTCCATATATATATATATAAAATCTTTAATTAAAATAAACTCTTTTATTTTAATTAATTATGAAATCCAATTCCATGTAAAAAAATCTTTATTAAAGGAAACACTTGGATATCTTTTTCCTATTCACAAATAAACTCCTTTATTTTGAATAATATGAATTCTTATTTCATATTTAAATAAACTCCTTTATTTAAGGAAATATGGATTCTCTTTCCTATTCACAAATAAACTCTTTTATTTTGAATAATATGAAATCTTATTTCATATCTAAACAAACTCCTTTATTTAAGGAAAGATGGATTTACTTTCCTATTCACAAATAAACTCCTTTATTTTAGGAAAAATAAAATCCAATTTCAACTCCAATTAGTTATTATGGAATACAATTCCAACTCTAATTAGTTAGCATGAAATTCTAATTTTAAAATTAAAATAAACCTTTTATTTTAAGATTAAAATAAACCTTTTATTTTAAAATTAAAATAAACTTTTATTTTAATTATAAAATTATTAAAATATATATATTATACTTATATATATATATATATATACGGTATATATATATATACCGTAATTGGTATTTCAAAACCTGGAATCAATTTAAAAAATGGGCTTTCAAAACCTTGTTTTCCGTGCAGGAATATTGAACTACTGAAATACAGTTTTATAAATAAGTAACTGAATTATATTATTGATTCATACTATGTACAAACTATGAACTGAAAATAAAAACAAGAACTTACAAATTTAAAACATTTAACTAGAGAATTGGAGAAGAGGGGTTAAGTAGGCTGATCAGAGGTGGAAACTAAAGATTCTTCTGAGAGAGAGAGCTCAGAGTCTTTCTAAGTTTCAAAACTTGATCTGCCAAATGAGCTCGCCTTCCTTTTATATAGTAACAAGGAAAGGAACTCGTTACATTTACTTGGGTAAAGTAAGAAACATTTCACTTAAGTAAAAGTGAATTACTAAAGTAAAAGCGAAAGTAAAAAACATTTCACTTAGGTAAAAGTGAATTACTAAAGTAAAAGTAAAAGTAAAAGCAAGTTACTAAGGTAAAAGCAAAAGTAAAAGTACAGACAAGCAACTGTAGATGAACAGTGCTAACTTTTGACTATTACAGATGCTTTTGGCCGACAACTTTTGACTCGACTCGCTTTGGTGGAAAAGAGCCTCTTTACCGCTGAGCTACTTTCTACCGGGTGGATCAATAAGAATTGGTCACGGAGCAGTGCTTAATAATAGATCGTCTGAATAAGAATCGGTCACGAGCAGTGTTGGAACAAATGATCGATCGCTCACGGAGCAGGTGTCAAGTTATCTCAATAGTGGATCGATCACTGGGGCAGGTGAACAATGAATCGGGTGAATAAAGAGAATGTCGAGCAAATGGGTCCCGAGCATCCCAAGGTTGATGGTGCCATAGGGTCGTCTGCACCATCATCTTCTGCAAATTGGCTAACTGAGTCATTTTGGGAAGAAGCTGAGGAATGCCTAGAGGCTTCTTCGTGTAACTCATCAATTCTTTTATTGAGGGCTTGGGCGATAAGTTTTAACTCATTACCGGAGCAATCCTTGAAATCAGATATGCTACGGGAACAGGAGGATCCTGTAGGACTGGTTTTTGACTTTGATTCTTTTGAAATCTTTTTCTGACTTGAGGAAGAGGGATCTAAAGAAATGGCTTTAGAATCCTTTGCCTGAGTGACTGGGGAAATGACTGGAACTGGAATAGGAGCAACAGGAAATTCTTGTTGAACCTGACCAATGATTCTGTTAACATCGAACTTATCCCACCATTTGATGTAGAAAAAGCGGGAAAGTCGAGGGAGTGGATCAGAGATAACTGCTGAATTACTAGCAACAGAGGGCGGAGAAATACCGTATTGCCATTTAAGGATCCATGGAACTTTATATTTACTGATGAAGAGGAGAGTGAGAGGAATGTTCTCATTCCTTGGATCTGGTTTACTATTATTAGCAAAATGGGTAACTTGGACCTTAAGGGGGTCGGGAAGGAGGTCATAGGTAGAACCATGCCTATACCACCAAAGGACGAACCAATAAGGGATTGGACTTTTGAATTTATGATCGAATTGAATAAACCAGGAATGACTATGGGTCTCGTTCTGATGAAGGAGAACCTTATACCAGGCTTCAATATAATCATAAAAACAAAAAGGATAACTATGATTAGTGAGATCCATTAGATCGGAGGGATGTTTTCCCAATCGTAAATCATGGAATTGTTTAATATACAAAGAATGATAAAGAACTTTTGATTTATCATTGTTTGCATAAATTGGTTTGATATTTATCGACTCGGGCCATGGAGAATGTCCTTATAATAAACAAGAGACTTATAAGGAGCGGCTGGAGGAAAATGCCAACCAGGAGGGAAAATCAAAGCAAGCTTAACTGGATCATTTTTTGGTTTCATGAAGGGTTCAATGTGAAACAAATAACTTTCCCATTTGAGCACATGCTCAGAAGAGGAGTGACTAGGAGCTGCAGACGAGGTCTTTCTTTGGATTACCGAATGAATGTCAATAGGTTCGTGTTTATTATTTACTAAGGAAATCAGCTTGGGATTGTCCTCAAAATGTAAAAAAATTTGTTTGATCGATAGATCTTGTTATTCGGGTGAGGGACTAAGATACCTCTAGGATGATTACTTGGGCCACTAGGCTGACCCGGACCTCGAGAGGAGGATGATCCTCCAAAACTCATGATCAGATAAGACTGTATGAATAAATTCTCCGGTAAGAAAATCGAATAGAATAGAATTATTTTGCCTTTAATGTATTCAATATCAAAATCAAAATGCTTAATAAAGCTTGCCATCTAGCGAAAAGAATGCTTAGAGGCTAAATTTTCAACATCTTTTACTAAAATGTACTTGGTCGACTTACGAATAATGCGAACCGTAAATTTCGATTTAATAAGTCATTTTGAAATTTATTAATACATAATACCAATGAAAGAATTTCTTTTTAATAGTACTATATTTTGATTGTGTAGTATTCCATGCTACTTAAATGAAATCGAACAATTTGTTCAGGGAATCGGATGTTAATTTTTGTTTAAGAATGCCTCCAATCCAATATCCGAGGCGCTCGGTCTCAACAATTTTTGAACGCTTTGAATCATTGGAAATGCCAAGGCAGGCAATGTCTTGACATATTTTTTAACTTGTTGGATCGCAGAGGTATGAATGTCACCAAGGGTGGAGGATTATTTTGCAAACGCCAAAAAGAGGTTTGCAAATCTTCCCAGATTCTTGTAGAACTTGCCTATATAATTCAACTCGAGCCAAGAAATCTCTGCAGTTGGGTTTTATTGGTTATCTTATCTGGGAACTTGTCAGCGAATTGAATAGCTCTTTCAATAGGCTGAACTTGTCCATTGAAAATATTAAGACCAAGAAACCTTATTCGGACCTGAAACAGGCTGCATTTGGAAGGAGAAAGAACAAGACCATTTACTTTAATAGTAGTGAAGAACGACTTTAAATGTTTTTCGTGTTCTTCAATAGTCTTTGAGTAAACAAGAATGTCGTCGATATAAACAACGATAAAATGGCTGAAAGGGTTTAATATGTCATCAGTATATTTTGAAATTCACTTGGAGCATTTTTAGGCCAAATGCTTGAACATTCCATTCATAATGTCCAAACGGAGTGGTGAATGTCTTTATTTTTATCGATCATCGTGGATGAATGGCAATTTGCCAGAAACCGGATTTAAGGTCAAATTTACTGAAAATGGTGGCATTACTTAACCTATTGATAAGGTCGTCCTTATTGGGAAGGGGGTACCTAATCCATTCTAAGACCTTGTTCAATGGTTTGTAATTAATAACTAAACGGGGTACACCTCTTTCTTTTTCTGCTTCATTATTGACATAAAAGGCAGAGCAAGACCAAGGGGATTTACTATGTTTAATTAATCCTTTATTGAGGAGATCATTGATTTCATTTTTACATAACTCCATTTGTTCATGACTCATCTGAATAGGTCTAGCCTTAGTGGGAATTAAATGTTCTTTGAATTCCTTAGCATAAGGAAGCCTAACCATATGTTTCTTCCTATGCCAAAAGGCGCGTTGGGGAATCGTAACAAAGGTTATTCTTCATGAAGGTTTTAATTTCTCAATTTTTGACCGAATTTCTTCATTTTGAAGTTGTTCTTCAATTCTTTTATATTTGATTTCTCTTTTAAGAAATTCAAATGTGTAGATTTACTGCTTTATTAAATTCAATGATTTAGAAATGAATTCTTCTTGAATGTATTTTAAATCTCTTTCTTTTGGTTTAATAAGAAATTTAAATGTTATTTTCTTTCCTAAATGTTTACAGGTTAATCCTTCATTACTAGTTGTAAATGGGTATAATAAGTATATAAATGGTAAACCCAAAATAATTTTGTCAGTAAGATTGCGAATCAGAACAAAAGATGTTTTGAAACACATGTTATCTTGACAAATATGTACTTTAGGTAATTTATATTTTATTTCCATTTGACTACCATTGGCTGAATTCAATTTTTCACTGGTTTTTTTGTAATATTTAGTTGGGATTAGACCTTCCTGGATACAATTTAAATCTGCACCTGTATCAACCAAGGCAGTAAGCTGTATTGAAAAGGTTTTATCCACAACTAGGTTAATAGAAACATACCATTTCTGAATGGTGATGTCTTTAATTCTTTTAAGTGAAAGACCTTGAATAAATAAGTCTGAAATATCTTTAGTACCAGATGATTCTGGTTCATCGTGATCTTCATCACTGGATGAGGAATCATTGATCCAAGATCGCTTTTTATCTAAGTCTTTTCTTAGAATAGAGACTTCTAATTTTAAATTAGCAATTTCTTTCTTTAATTTATTAACTTCCGATTTAGTTACGAAAGACCCACTTTTTTAACGGAGATTTAAATCTTTCCAAAGTTTTATTAAGACTAAAATTGGTTTCTCTTTAGCTTTAATAAACTTATCGCTTTCTCTATTGTCTTTAGTTAATAAATCTTTTAACCTGCTTTTGTGTATTGGGCTTTTAACTTAGGATCGTTGATTTTACTAATTAAGTCAATTAACAAAGAACTCTCTTCATCATCCTTGTTAATTACATTAATCTTTTTAGTGCAACAATTTTCATTGCAATTATTAGCACAGATGGTGACTTCTTCGGTGCTACTGCTTGAATTATTTTCACTGTTAGTATTAGAGGAATATGAAATATTAGAGTCTTCATTATTACTAACTTCATTTTCTATTCTCATTAATTCTAATATATATTCAGTATCTTCTTCATTAATATTTAACTGAGACAACTTCTGTTTTATTTTGCATTCACTTTTATAATGACCCTTTTGCCACAAATTGTGGCATACAATTTTACTTTTATCAAATTTTTAGTTCTTTTATTATGTTTTTTATTAATGGGTTTGGGCTTATTATAATAATTATCTTGATTTTTATCTTTATGATGATCGCGCGCTTTTTCTTGTGACGTTTATGACTTTTATGAGAGTCAATATGTTCATGCTCGTGCTTTTCGCCTGCATTTTGCGAGACACACGAGAGTAAACCATATTGCTTTCATGAAATGTACCGAGCTCATATTTAGCTTTTTTCTGTCTTTACTAGCTTGTTTGGCTAACTTAAAATCAATGCACATTTTTAATCCTATCTTTTGAATATAACTGATTATGTCGCCATAAGTGAGATTATCATAATCAATATATCCTAAATTTTTACTAAGTTCTTCTCGAACTTTGTGAGCAAATAAGGACTCAGAACCATTAACAAATTTTTCTTTCGTAAAGGTTTATTACTGTCATTTCTCATCATAACTCTAGAAGTAAAAACATCTTTGTACCATCTAAAGTCACTTAGAGTGGGACAAGTGAGATTACTTAGCTGATCGTGGATTCTCTCTGTGATGTTACTAGGGGTTCCTACAAAGTGTTTTATTATTGTATAAATCAAAGTATTTACTCCATCGTGGGCCCTATTCCTATAGTTTCATCAAAATCGGGTTGCCTTCACAGATCTAATCGAATCTGCATGGATTATAGATAATCTAGAATCTTCAAAGAGATGTTTTTCCCACCAAGACACGAGAATACCAGAAAATCCACTAGCCAATAATTCAACAATATCCGGTTGAGTAAGAGTGTTGAATTTTGTTAGATAGTCATTTTTCTACCATGGACATATGATTTAACTTATTGAGGATTTCTTGTTCGCTAAATCCGTCAATATTCCATTCATAAATTTTATTAGATCGAAATGTAAAATTGTTTATCTAGATTTCTCTCTTCAAATTGTAGATCTGGAGGAGTTGGTCTAGAATACCAATTTCTCGGTCATACTAGTATTATGGACGGTTAACTTATTTAACTGCTCATGAATATCTTGTATTGATGAGGTAGCTGATTGACTATCAGACCGACTACTACTTTCATTATCGTAATTAATCGATCGATGATAACAATAATACCGCTTGTTTCCTGGTTCAGCCTCTTTGTTTTAATTTTTAAATAACCGATCAATGGCTACCGAAGATCAACGCCTTTATTAGGTAAACCTAATTTTTCTCTATTTTCCGTAGCTTTAATAGTGGTTGAACAATTTTTGACTCGGTTTTTAATTATATTTTCTTCAAATTTTTCTTCAATCTCGCCTAACCTGCTTTCCCTACAAAGCTTGCTAGGTATTGATTACTAAAATTTAATTGTTCAATGATTTTTTTATCATCATTAATTCCATTAGAGATTTTAAATGGACTGGCCGTTACTGAAGTATTTTTTACTGAAATTAAGACAGATTCTAAGGGTGGGTGACTAGACGAGACCTTAGACTTGTCTTCTTTGACCCATTGAGTTTTAGTTATCACATTGCATTTAAATTGATACTGCTCATACCAATCATAGAAAGTAATATTAATTTTTTCACTATTAATAAATTTCTTCCATTTATTGACAATTTTATCTCTTTCTTTCTCAGTTGGGTGATTATTTCGAAATTGATGTCTTTTAATTTTATTAGACTTGGAATTAAAATCATTCACAAGATTAATCCAATCTAACACAAATTCTTTCTTAATGACTCTTAATTGATTATTAATTGGAACATCAAAATCGGTCGAGTAGGAAAGCTCGTAAGAGCCTGAGAAGAAGAGCTTTCTTCCTACCGGTAATTCGAGGTGACACAGAATAACAAGGATGACTTGCTTGACCTCGATTTAAAATTCCTATTAACTTAATGTCTCTTATAGAAGGGTTACTAAGGACTTGAGAATCTCTTCGAGTGCGCATTCATAGAAGGAGTCAAGAACTAGAATAATCCTCTATAATAATCGGTCTTCTAGAACGCTCAAAGCTAACTTTGATAGCTTCCATCCTAAAATTGCCTTATGTTTTCAATGTTCACTACGTTATTTACTACAGTCATGTGTATTTCACTTGGTAAAATCCATTGACCGGGTAATGTAATATCTTTCCATAGAATTGTTCTAGGGATCCGGATATTAGCATCACCGGTTGAACTTTGAATTAATACATTAGTGATCTTTAGGGGCTTTTATTAAGAGCATGGACATTCAAATTAGTCTTCATGGTCTTATAATAAATTCTATAGATTAAAGCAATTGGTTGAGAACCTTCAATCATCTGTGTAATTTCTCCAGCTGTTTTAATATTTAATGTTAAAGCTTTTAATAGGTGTTGATCACTTAGACTAAGTGTGAAGTCGAAAAGCAATTAAAATGGATAGGACCATTGTGCGCATCGCTTCCATAGCACCTATTATGCTTGGATAATAATTCAAAATCTAGCATCTCCGAGATGAGGTGTACACTTGAATTGATTCCTTTAATATTCAATGGTTTAACTGCTACTTGAACTAGACTATATGGATGAAATTATAACCCTTTTTCTATGTTTTTAATAACATCCGGGGAAAGAAGGCTACAATTTTCATATTCTTTGTTAATAGCATAGACTTTTTCAACCTGCTTTTTGACATTATAATCTGCTTTAAAGTTATCTAAGAATGTTGATGATAAATTTCTTTGGGAGAAATTCTGGGTATATTCCAGTTATGTAAAACTTGACCATATATATATATATATATATATATATATATATGTTACATTTATTTTAAATGTAAGAAACATTTAACTAAGTTAAAAACATTTAACTTAAGTAAAAGCAAAAGTTATTCTTTTACTTTTACTTTTACACTTTAACTAAAGTAAAAGACTTTTGCTTTAAGTAAAAGCAAAAGCTGATGATGGCTGGGGCCATCACTGTCGGTTGACTGAAGATGCCTCTGGCGTCTTCTTCCTTGACTTAATCCGTCTCTCAGTAGATGCTTGGAAGGTGTCTTTGTTGATCATCTTCTCAGATGAGTCACCATCCCCTACTATTCCGCCTTAAAATTTTTATCCAGGAAATAACCCTATCAGCCCCAAAAAAAATTTGGTTTATAAAGAAGGAGGAAAAAATTTTCTACCAAAAATTGGTCAAGATCTTCAGAATTTCTTAGATTTTGTAAAAATTCTTTGTTTAAAAAATGCATCGATGAAATCAAAACAAAGGATCACTCGATTGGTCCTGATCTATCAAGAATCGATCTAAACAGAAGACTAATTTGTTAACTGCTTAAACAAAAATTCTTTCTTTTGTCATTCCTCTTAAACTCGAACCGTTTCTTGCTTTAAGTAAACTCGCACAGTAGATCTAATGATACCCTTAGCCTAAACTCGCTCCCAACCCGAGTCTTACAACGCATAACGGGACTTATGGCGATCTTAGGTGTTTTACAAAAAGTCGAGCGATTGAAAGTGGAGCAAAAGAAGAAAAGTTTGAAAAACATTTAAGTAAACAAATCAAACTGCTTTTCAATCGAAACCACCGATAGATAGCATCAAGAACCAACCGTGTGGCTCGATACCATATAACAAATGATGATAAGTTTTAAAAGAAAAACTTTAATGTAAGAAAGAAAGATTAAGAAGTCAACCGTTGAATCGGTAAAAGTAATCTCTTTCAGATTATAAACATTTGGGAAGGGATTACATTAATTCCTAGACTAAATGTTTAAGGGAAGATCAAAGTATTGAGGACTTCGTCTTCATCTTCTTACTAAGAAGATCAAGTCAAGGCTTCGCCTTTGCTAACTCTAGAGAGAAGGAGAGGACCTCGGAAGAGCTTCAGAGAGAGCTCGAGGCTTCAACCGAATTAAGCTCAAACAACTCTAAACACTTGAGTTGTTTAAATAGAAAACCTAAAAGTAAATTACTATTTGATTCACGCAGAATCACTATTACATTAATCAAGTAAAAGTAATTTACTAAAGTAAAAGTAAAACGTAAGAAACATTTTACATTTACATTTACTTTTACATGGGTAAATGTAAGAAACATTTAACTAAGTTAAAAACATTTAACTTAAGTAAAAGCAAAAGTTATTCTTTTACTTTTACTTTTACACTTTAACTAAAGTAAAAGACTTTTGCTTTAAGTAAAAGCAAAAAAGTGAAATGGATGACGGTCAGCCATCATCGCTTATTGATCAAGATGCCTCTCATGCGTCTTCTTCCTCGACTTGGTCCGCCTCCTGTGAGATGCTTAAGGTGTCTTTGTTGATCATCTTCTCAGATGAGTCACCATCCCCTACTTTAACAGAAGAAAGAAAGATTAAGAAGATGACCGGTGAATCGGTAAAGTAATCTCTTTCTTGTATTATAAACATTTGGGAAGGGATTACATTAATTCCTAGACTAAATGTTTAAGGGAAGATCGAAGTATTGAGGACTTCGTCTTCATCTTCTTACTAAGAAGATCGAAGCTGAAGGCTTCGTCTTCGGCTAACTCTAGAGAGAAGGTTCAACAAGAATTTCCTGTTGCTCCTATTCCAGTTCCAGTCATTTCCCCAGTCACTCAGGCAAAGGATTCTAAAGCCATTTCTTTAGATCCCTCTTCCTCAAGTCAGAAAAAGATTTCAAAAGAATCAAAGTCAAAACCAACCCCTACAGATCCTCCTGCTCCCGTGAAGATATCCGATTTCAAGGATTGCTCCCAGAATGAGTTTAAACTTTATCGCCCAAGCCCTCAATAAAAGAATTGATGAGTTACACGAAGAAGCCTCTAGCATTCCTCGCCTTCTTCCCAAAATGACTCGCTTAGCCAATTTGCGAAAGATGATGGTCCAGACGACCCCCCCTATGGCACCATCAACCTTCGGATGCTCAGGACCCATTTGCACGACATTCTACTGTTCACCCGATTCATCGCTCACCGCCTTGATGATCGACATCGTTCGGATAGCCAAGACTGCTTTCCGTGCTGGATCAACAACATTTCTTCAAGACTGCTCTCGGCAGCCGATTCTTTATCGCTCAGACAAATACTATTCCTAAGACTGCTGCCGTGACCAATTACTTTATTCAACAACCAAATTAAAAGTAGCTCAACAAGAAAAGAGGCTCTTTTCCACCGAAAGCGAGTCGAAGTCAAAAGTTGTCGACCAAAAGCATCTGTAATAGTCAAAAGTTAGCACTGTTCATCTACAAATGTTTGTTATTCATACTTTTTTACTTTTGCTTTTACCTTAGTAACTTGCTTTTACTTTTACTTTTACTTTAGTAATTCACTTTTACCTAAGTGAAATGTTTTTTACTTTCGCTTTTACTTTAGTAATTCACTTTTACTTAAGTGAAATGTTTCTTACTTTACCCAAGTAAATGTAACAGTTCCCTTTCCTTGTTCTATAAAAGGAAGGCGAGCTCATTTAAGCGGATCAAGTTTTGAAACTTAGAAAGACTCGAGCTCTCTCTCTCTCGTAAGAATCTTTAGTTTCCACCTCCCGATCACCCTCTTAACCCTCTTCTCCAATTCTCTAGTTAAATGTTTTAAATTTGTAAGTTCTTGTTTTTTATTTTTAGGTTCATAGTTTAGTTTGTATAGTATGAATCAATATATAATTGATTTACTTATTTATAAAACCGTATTTTGACCGTGTATGCGCTCTCTCTTCTTCCCTTATTCTCTCACTCGCCCCAAATAATGTAGAGAGAGATACACAAATAAATACAATTTTATAAATAAGTAATCAATTATATTATTGATTCATACTATGTACAAACTATGAACTGAAAATAAAAACAAGAACTTACAAATTTAAAACATTTAACTTAAGTAAAAGCAAAAGTTATTCTTTTACTTTTACTTTTACATTTTAACTAAAGTAAAAGACTTTTGCTTTAAGTAAAAGTAAAAGTCGATGATGGTCAGGCCATCATCGTCGGGTGATCAAGACTCTCTGGCGCGTCTTCTTGGTTGACCGTCCGTCTCTCTGTAGATGCTTAAGGTCTTTGTTGATCATCTTCTCGGATGAGTCACCATCCCCTACTATTCCGCCTTAAAATTTTTATCCAGGAAATAACCCTATCAGCCCCAAAAAAAATTGGTTTATAAAGAAGGAGGAAAAAAAAAAAATTCTACCGAAAATTGGTCAAAATCTTCAAAATTTCTTAGATTTTGTAAAAAATTCTTTGTTTAAAAATGATCGGATGAAATCAAAACAAAGGATCACTCGATTGGTCCTGATCTATCAGTAAATCGATCTAAACAGAAGACTAATTTGTTAACTGTTTAAACAAAAATTCTTTGTTTTGTCATTCCTCTTAAACTCGAACCGTTCTTGCCTTAAAGTAAACTCGCACAGAGATCTAATGATACCCTTAGCCTAAATCGCTCCCCAACACCTGAGTCTTACAACGGCATAACGGGACTTATGGCGATCTTAGGTGTTTTACACAAGAGTCGGCGATTGAAAGTGGAGCAAAAGAAGAAAAAGTTTGAAAAAACATTTAAGTAAACAAATCAAACTGCTTTTTAATCGAAACCACCGATAATAGCATCAAGAACCAACCGTGTGGCTCGATACCATATAACAAATACCGATAAGTTTTTAAAAGAAAAACTTAAATGAAGAAAGAAAAGATTAAGAAGATGACCTTAATCCAGAAAGTAATCTCTTTCAGATTATAAACATTTGGGAAGGGATTACATTAATTCCTAGACTAAATGTTTAAGGAAGATCAAGTATTGAGGACTTCGCCTTCATCTTCTTACTAAGAAAATCGGACCGAGTAGGAAGCTCGGAAGAGCCTGGAGAGAAGAAGAGCTTTCTTCCTACCGGGTAATTCGAGGGTGACAGGAATAACAAGGATGACTTGCTTGATTCTCGATTTAAAATTCCTTTTAACTTAATGTCTCTTATAGAAGGGTTACTAAGGACTTGAGAATCTCTTCGAGGCGATTCATAGATGTAGGAGTCAAGAACTAGAATAATCCTCTATAATAACTGGTCTTCTAGAACGTTCAAAGCTAACTTTGACAGCTCCATCAGAAAATTGCCTTATGTTTTCAATGTTCACTACGTTATTTACTACAGGCAGCTGTGGTATTTCACTTGGTAAAATCCATTGACTGGGTAATGTAATATCTTTCCATAGAATTGTTCTAGGGATCTGGATATTAGCATCACTGGTTGAACTTTGAATTAATACAGTGTGATCTTTAGGGCTTTTATTAAGAGCATGGACATTCAAATTAGTCTTCATGGTCTTATAATAAATTCTATAGATTAAAGCAATTGGTTGAGAACCTTCAATCATCTGTGTAATTTCTCCAAGCTGCTTTAAATACTTAATGTTAAAGCTTTTAATAGGTGTTGATCACTTAGACTAAGTGTGAAGTCGGAAAGCAATTAAAATGGATAGGACCATTGTGCAGACTGGCTTCCATAGCACCTATTATGCTTGGATAATAATTCAAAAATCTAGCATCTCTGAGACAGAGGTAGACACTTGAATTGATTCCTTTAATATTCAATGGTTTAACTGCTACTTGAACTAGACCTATATGGATGAAATTATAACCCTTTTTTCTATGTTTTTTAATAACATCTGGGGAAAGAAGGCTACAATTTTCATATTCTTTGTTAATAGCATAGACTTTTTCAACTGTTTTGACATTATAATGCTTTTAAAGTTATCTAAGAATGTTGACTGATAAATTTCTTTGGGAGAAATTCTGGGTATATTCCAGTTATGTAAAACTTGACTGATATTTTCATACTGGTTTCTTCCCGATTAACTATTTCTGGTATAGGTTGCAAGGTTGACCTATGACTAGCAGAGGAGTTAGATCTAAATAACCTACTCATTATTACTGAATTCAAAATTTATTCACTCTTTATCTTCCATTCAGACCCTCTTACCTGGGTAGACGCATACCTATTGTTCTAAAACCCTTCACCGCTCGCACAAGAGACTTACCTAGGGTTGACAGCGAACAAGGTGTTCTACAGTAAGTTAGGTGACTTCTGATAAAGGATGAAATGATTTTTTGAAAACAGTGTTAATGAAGCAAATCAAAAGATCTTACTGGTCGCTAGAACAGAGAAACAACAACTTGGCTTTGATACCATTCATAAATTTTATTAGACGAAACAGAAAATTGATTTTATAAATAAATGTTTCTTTTACTTTTGCTTTTACCTGTATGAATCAATTTAAATGCAATGTGATAACTAAAACTCAATGGGTCAAAGAAGACAAGTCTAAGGTCTCGTCTAGTCACCCACCCTTAGAATCTGTCTTAATTTCAAAAAAAATACTTGATGAATTACCACCCATTTAAAATCTCTAATGGAATTAATGATGATAAAAAAATCATTGAACAATTAAATTTTAGTAATCAATACCTAGCAACTGTAGGGAAAACAAGCTAGATGTGATTGAAGAAAAATTTGAAGAAAATATAATTAAAAACCCGAGTCAAAAATTGTTCAACCACTATTAAAGCTACCGAAAATAGAGAAAATTAGGTTTACCTAATAAAGACGTTGATCTTACAAAGAGCTATTGATCGCTTATTTAAAAATTAAAAACAAAAGACCGAACCTAAAAAAAGCTAGATTATTGCTATCATCGATCGATTAATTCGATAATGAAAGTAGTAGTCGATCGATAGTCAATCACTACCTCATCAATATGAAGATATTCATGAACAGCTTAAATAAGTTAACCGTCCATAATACTAGTATGACCGAAATTGGTATTCTAGACCAACTCCTCCGGATCTACAATTTGAAGAGAGAAATCTAGATAAACAATTTTCTGCTTGTCTAATAAAATTTATGAATGGAATATTGATTTTGATTTAGCGAACAAGAAATCCTCAATAAGTTAAATCATATGTCCATGGTAGCAAATACTATCTAACAAAATTCAACACTCTTACTCAACCGATATTGTTGAATTATTGGCTAGTGGATTTGCTGTATTCTCGTGTCTTGGTGGGAAAAACATCTCACCAAGATTCTAGATTATCTATAATCCATGCAGCTTCGCTTAGATCTCAAGGCAACCCGATTTTTGATGAAACTATAGGAATACTACCACCGATGGAGTAAATACTTTGATTTATACAATAATAAAACACTTTGTAGGAACCCCTAGTAACATCACAGAGAGAATCCACGATCGCCTAAGTAATCTCACTTGTCCCACTCTAAGTGACTTTAGATGGTACAAAGATGTTTTTACTTCTAGAGTTATGATGAGAAATGACAGTAATAAACCTTTCTGGAAAGAAAAATTTGTTAATGGTTTACCGTCCTTATTTGCTCACAAAGTTCGAGAAGAACTTAGTAAAAATTTAGGATATATTGATTATGATAATCTCACTTATGGCGACATAATCAGTTATATTCAAAAGATAGGATTAAAAATGTGCATTGATTTTAAGTTAGCCAAACAAGCTAGTAAAGACAAGAAAAAGCTAAATATGAGCTTCTAGACATTCTCATGAAAGCAATATGGTTTACCTCCTGTGGCTCCGTCTAGACGAAAGCACATGCATAGACATATTGACTCTCATAAAAGTCATAAACGTCACAAGAAAAGACGCAGTCATCATAAAGATAAAAATCAAGATAATTATTATAATAAGCCCAAACCCATTAATAAAAAACATAATAAAAGAACTAAAAAATTTGATAAAAGTAAAATTGTATGCCACAATTGTGGGCAAAAGGGTCATTATAAAAGTGAATGCAAAATAAAACAGAAGTTGTCTCAGTTAAATATTAATGAAGAAGATACTGAATATATATTAGAATTAATGAGAATAGAAAATGAAGTTAGTAATAATGAAGACTCTAATATTTCATATTCCTCTAATACTAACAGTGAAAATAATTCAAGCAAAGAAGACCAAGAAGTCACCATCTCATGCTAATAATTGCAATGAAAATTGTTGCACTAAAAAGATTAATGTAATTAACAAGGATGATGAAGAGAGTTCTTTGTTAATTGACTTAATTAGTAAAATCACTGATCCTAAGTTAAAAGCCCAATACACAAAACAGTTAAAAGATTTATTAACTAAAGACAATAGAGAAAACGATAAGTTTATTAAAGCTAAAGAGAAACCAATTTTTAGTCTTAATAAAACTTTGGAAAGATTTAAATCTCCGCTTAAAGAAGTCACTCTTTCGTAACTAAATCGAAGTTAATAAATTAAAGAAAGAAATTGCTAATTTAAAATTAGAAGTCTCTATTCTAAGAAAAGACTTAGATAAAAAGCTCGATCTTCGTGATCAATGATTCCTCATCCAAAGATGAAGATCACGATGAACCGTAATCATCTGGTACTAAAGATATTTCGGACTTATTTATTCAAGGTCTTTCACTTAAAAGAATTAAAGACATCACCATTCGTAAATGGTATGTTTCTATTAACCTAGTTGTGGATAAAACCTTTTCAATACGACTTCGCTTCCTTGGTTGATACAAAAAGTGATTTAAATTGTATCCGTGAAGGTCTAATCCCAACTAAATATTACAAAAAACCGGTGAAAAATTGAATTCACCTGATGGTAGTCAAATGGAAATAAAATATAAATTACCTAAAGTACATATTTGTCAAGATAATATGTGTTTCAAAACATCTTTTGTTCGATTCGCAATCTTATCGACAAAATTATTTTGGGTTTACCATTTATATACTTATTATACCCATTTACAACTAGTAATGAAGGATTAACTCAGTAAACATTTAGGAAAGAAAATAACATTTAAATTTCTTATTAAACTAAAAGAAAGAGATTTAAAATACATTCAAGAAGAATCCATTTCTAAATCATTGAATTTAATAAATCAGAATCTACACATTTGAATTTCTTAAAGAGGAAATCAAATATAAAAGAATTGAAGAACAACTTCAAAATGAAGAAATTCGGTCAAAAATTGAGAAATTAAAACCTTCATGAAGAATAACCTTTGTTCGATTCCCCAACGCCTTTTGGCATAGGAAGAAACATATGGTTAGGCTTCCTTATGCTAAGGAATTCAAAGAACATTTAATTCCCACTAAGGCTGTACCTATTCGGATGAGTCATGAACAAATGGAGTTATGTAAAATGAAATCAATGATCTCCTCAATAAAGGATTAATTAAACATAGTAAATCCCTTGGTCTTTTCTCCTTTTTTTATGTCAATAATGAAGCGTAAAAAGAAAGAGGTGTACCCCGTTTAGTTTATTAATTACAAACCATTGAACAAGGTCTTAGAATGGATTAGGTACCCCCTTCCCAATAAGGACGACCTTATCAATAGGTTAAGTAATGCCACCATTTTCAGTAAATTTGACCTTAAATCCGGTTTCTGGCAAATTGCCATTCATCCTGATGATCGAGATAAAATAAAGATTCACCACTCCGTTTGGACATTATGAATGGAATGTTCAAGCATTTGGCCTAAAAAATGCTCCAAGTGAATTTCAAAATATACTCAATGACATATTAAACCCTTTCAGCCATTTTATCGTTGTTTATATCGACGACATTCTTGTTTACTCAAAGACTATTGAAGAACACGAAAAACATTTAAAGTCGTTTTCACTACTATTAAAAGTAAATGGTCTTGTTCTTTCTCCTTCCAAATGCAAACTGCTTTCAGTCCTAATAAGGTTTCTTGGTCTTAATATCTTCATGGACAAGTTCAAATTTATTGAAAGAGCTATTCAATTCACCGACAAGTTCCCGATAAGATAACCAATAAAACCCAACCGCAGAGATTTCTTGGCTCATTTGAATTATATAAGCAAGTTCTACAAGAATCTCAGAAGATTTGCAAACCTCTTTTTCAAATAAGTTTGCAAAATAATCCTCCACCTTGACCGACATTCATACCTCTCGCAAATTCAACAAGTTAAAAATATGTCAAGACATTGCCACCGCCTTGCATTTCCAATGATTCAAATGTTCAAAATTGTTGAGACCGACGCCTCGGATATTGGATTCTGAGGCATTCTTAAACAAAAATTAACATCCGATTCCCCGAACAAATTGTTCGATTTCATTCCTACAGCATGGAATACTACACAATCAAAATATAGTACTATTAAAAAGAAATTCTTTCATTGGTATTATGTATTAATAAATTTCAAAATGACTTATTAAATCGAAATTTCGTTCGCGTTATTCCGTAAGTCACCAAGTACATTTTAGTAAAAGATGTTGAAAATTTAGCCTCTAAGCATTCTTTCGCTAGATGGCAAGCTTTATTAAGCATTTTTGATTTTGATATTGAATACATTAAAGGCAAAAATAATTCTATTCCTGATTTTCTTACCAGAGAATTTATTCATACAGTACTATACAGTCATGAGTTTCAGAGGATCATCCTCCTCTCGGTCCTAAAGGTTTAGCCTAGTGGCCCAAGTAATCATCCCAGAGGTATCTTAGTCCCTCACCCAGTAACACCGGTCTATCAGTCAAACAAATTTTCTGTTTTGGGGACAATCCCCAAGCCATACAGTTCAGCCTTAGTAAATAAACCTGAACCTATTGACCCATTCAGTAATCCAGCAAAGACCTCGTCTGCAGCTCCTAGTCACTCCTCTTCTGAGCATGTGCTCAAATGGGAAAGTTATTTGTTTCACATTGAACCCTTCATGAAACCAAAAAATGATCCAGTTAAGCTTCTTTGCTAGCTTTTTCCCTCCCGTTGGCATTTTCCTCCAAATTACTCCTTATAAGTCTCTTGTTTATTATAAGGACATTCTCCTTGAAACCGAAGTCAAGAAATATCAAACCAATTTATGCAAACAATGATAAATCAAAAGTTCTTTATCATTCTTTGTATATTAAACAATTCCTTCAGATTTCTGATTGGGGAAAACATCCCTCCGATCTAATGGATCTCACTAATCATAGTTATCCTTTTTGTTTTTATGATTATATTGAAGCCTGGTATAAGGTTCTCCTTCATCAGAACGAGACCCATAGTCATTCCTGGTTTATTCAATTCGATCATAAATTCAAAAGTCCAATCCCTTATTGGTTCGTCCTTTGGTGGTATAGGCATGGTTCTACCTATGACCTCCTTCCCGACCCCCTTAAGGTCCAAGTTACCCATTTTGCTAATAATAGTAAACCAGATCCAAGGAATGAGAACATTCCTCTCACTCTCCTCTTCATCAGTAAATATAAAGTTCCATGGATCCTTAAATGGCAATACGGTATTTCTCCTCCCTCTGTTGCTAGTAATTCAGCAGTTATCTCTGATCCACTCCCTCGACTTTCCCGCTTTTTCTACATCAAATGGTGGGATAAGTTCGATGTTAACAGAATCATTGGTCAGGTTCAACAAGAATTTCCTGTTGCTCCTATTCCAGTTCCAGTCATTTCCCCAGTCACTCAGGCAAAGGATTCTAAAGCCATTTCTTTAGATCCCTCTTCCTCAAGTCAGAAAAAGATTTCAAAAGAATCAAAGTCAAAAACCACCCTACAGATCCTCCTGTTCCTCGTAGCATATATCCGATTTCAAGGATTGCTCCGTAATGAGTTAAAACTTATCGCCCAAGCCCTCAATAAAAGAATTGATGAGTTACACGAAGAAGCCTCTAGCATTCCTCGACTTCTTCCCAAAATGACTCAGCTTAGCCAATTTGCGTAAGATGATGGTCCAGACGACCCTATGGCACCATCAACCTTCGTGGATGCTCAGGACCCATTT